>OZ023161.1:14445352-14647852 GCA_963678695.2 Diplodus puntazzo | reverse complement strand
CTGAGGGTCAAGTGATCAAGATCATGATCACTTATAATGAACTGACATTTGCAGGATTTTAAATTGTAAGCTTGATGAACACATTTACCTACAAATGTGAGGACAACCTTGTCTCTTCAGTGGATGCCGAGGTGAAAAGATCGACGCTGAAAATGGATCATAATCGTCACAAAATGCCAAGTGTATGATTCATTGTGGACATTTGGCCTTATTTTGTCTCAAAGCATTGTATGAATGAGACGTATTCAAATGGAAACGCTGGTGAAAAAGTGGCATGAAAACTTGTCTTTTATTTAAAAGGGAGAAGACTTACATCTCCCCCTGCGCTGGGCATGAATATTTCAGTCTTGCCTTAACTTTGCTCTGGACTGAGCAGCACTCTCACCCATGCTTGCACACAGATACACACACACACACACACACACACACACACACACACACACACACACACACACACACACACACACAAACCACCACGCATAAGTTAATTGTTAACTCACAGGTCAAAGCGCAGATTCTGCCTCTCCTCAAAGAAATAATCCAGGATGAATTTGCGGACAAAGTCGGGGTTGAGGGTGTTGTCTATGACTTCCGTCCTGCCGAACTGGAAGAGAAATTGGAATAAGATGGTTGGAGAAAATAGAACGCTCTGTATTTGTATATGTTGTTGACACTGAGTCAGAATTTTTTAATGGGTTAAAAACCACATAAAATCTGAATATGTTTGACTACATTACTTAAAAATAATGTGACAAAAAGACTCAACTCTCTTGTCATTGTTAGCTCGCTAACATACCAATATGTCACATGATACATGCTAAATGTCAAATAACATGCTGACCGTTAATAAGTGTGCCTGCAGCTGAGGGACAACGGTGAAAAGTCAGAACACTGCAGGATTCCCCAATGAATCTGCAATTATTTGTCAATATGTAAAGTTGCCACAATCGGTGAGCTGCATGTGTGTAATGCTTACACTTATCTTCACTGCTATATGCAAGTGATCATATTGGATTTTCGTGTCCAAACATAATCGCTCTATCTGCATGGGTTGCTGTGGCAACATTAAAGGTATCACTAACTACATCCTGTATGTTCGAGGCGCGACATTCCAACACGGAAAAGTTTCCTAAGGGTCTGTCCATGGACGTCTTCTCTGTGATGTCATCCACTACAGGCAAGAAGGCTGCCAAGATGGAGTCTAGAGTGCAAGATTGTGTCTCAACATTTGTAAGTGTTAAACCATCGAATATTTTTCAGGAGACTACGGGACAATTTCCTGCCGTGGTCAAAGGTCTTTTTTTTTTTAACCCAAACCCAGTGGGGTTTTTTTGCCTAAACTTAATCAAACCACAAGCACAGTGTTGTAAAGTTACAACATAAGAATTGTCAAGTTTCAACATATCCGTGGTTTGCAGAAAAGTGCACTGCCAATGTTAATTCTGCCGATTGGGCTGCTTTTAGATATGCCAAAATTGGATTTGGGCTGGCAGTCCGAACGAGGCCTGCTCTATTTTTGTCACACAGACATTTTAACAAGAATGCCCCAGGAATGATCCAGCAATGTCATTAAACAAGACTACATCTGAGAACGAATGCCTGCACGAGACGATTATTGCTCAGCACAAAACTAGCAAACACAACAAGAAGAGTGAGTGTTAAATGGGACAAATCCAAACTATCACGTTAGGCAAACAAGCTTAATGTAGCATTTATAAGGACAAAAACACTGCATTATTTTTCATGGTCTTATTATTTAACAGATATCGTAAGCTGACTCACAGGCCTGCCTCCCAAAAACTCATTGTATTTGACATGCTGAAATGCTGCATTGCTGCCATTTAAAATCCCTAGAAACATTCCCTGTTTATAAATGACCGCCACACCACCCCATCCCTGTACTCACCTCTCTCCATTCCCTGTTGGCTATTCCTTGGGTGTACAGCACACAAACTGTTGAATGAGAAACAGGCAGGACAGGGGACAGAAACAAGACAGGGTTAGGTTGATTGAAGAGTATTTAACAGTGAATAAACAACGCTGAGAAGTCAGCTGAGAGCGTGTTCCTTCCCCCGGACCCCAACATGAGAGGAAAACTCCCTAATTAAATGTCACTAGAACTTTGCCTTGCAGCATAATGATATTTCAGAGAGGGGGAGGTGAGGGAGGGAGGCAGGGGGAGGATCGGGAGGGGTTGAGTGAGTGTTTGCGTGGGTGGAGGAAAGTCCTCCTGATTGACATTCGAGCGTCTTGGAGTGTTTTTTAATGACAGCCCACTAGTTAAAACACAGCGAGGCAATCAGCTGGCACTAAAATGACATTTCATTTGCATTCTGCAGCCTTTACTGTATTCACACACATCTGTCACATGGCAGCGACTCACAACTCTGAGAACCCCTGGGACCAGACACTTGGAAATGCGTTTTAACTGGTAAAAATGGTTTATATCAGTGGCGAATCTTCAAGGCCTTCAAGGTATTCATCTTATTAATTCTATAAATAAAATAGAATTACGCCGACTTGTTTCTGTAGTTTTCTGTCTATACACTGCGCATTTGAGTGGTTTTGTGTTGGAAAAAATTAAACCAATCAGATATTTTTCTACGGTGTCTCTGGGGAGAATATCCAGGGTATTCTATTTCCTTTATAGAATGCCCTGACCATTAAACGTAATGAGAGTGAACATTTGGATTGACAATTTGATCAACCAATCATATTTGGATTTGTAGCCAATGGGCGTATTCTTTAAGATTGTCTACGGCTCCAGGGTATTCTAGAAGGCCCGCTTCCTCAGTCACGCGAGACCTAGCTTAACTAGCGAGTTGTGATTGATAGCCGACGTTGAAAATGGCAACAGGTGGAGATGATATTGATACAGCAGGTGGAGATGATATTGATACAGCAGGTGGAGATGATATTATTGTCAGTGCTCTTTTCAAGACGACCGTTTAATGAAAAAATGGACATTGCTAAAAAGGCCGCCCAGCGTCCGAACACCTCGAGCTCAATCAACCTGCAAAAGCAGGCTATGTGCGCCATTTTCAGGCTAGCAACTGGCAACAATTTTTTATTGCTGGTTTTGCTACAGTGTACATCTCGTTGAACTGGTTGCATTTTGTTTCCACACACTTGTTAAATGATCAATGCTCATAAAGTGAGCATTAGGGTTTGCCTAAAGCTTTAAAATGGCCAGGGACGCCGCCATATTTTTCGTTAGTGTTTTTACACTAATATAATGTACAGATATAATGAGAAAGTGTGGCTGTAAAACACAAACTACTTGTCACCATGATTGACCTATGGTTAAACCCTTTAAAATTACAAATTTAAAACAAATTCCAGCCAAAAGTATATTATGTTTTGGGATATCTTGTTGTTGGCCAAATATATCATTATGTTTTGTGCAGCTCATCATGCAGCTCATCATGACCCAAAAAATAGTTAAATATAGAGATCATGTATGGCTTATTATCTACAACCATCACTGTTACGTAGACAAAACCAACTGACAAAACTAACATTAGCTTCGTACCTTTTTGTGTAGACTTTGCCCGCCAGGTTTCAAGAAAAAAAAAATCAAAAGACACGGCAGCGGCAAGCCAAAACAGATCCTCTACCACTCAAATCAATTAACAGCGTACAGTAGCGGCTCCGCAGTCTTCATCTCCCAGCCACAGCTGGACAGCCTGGTTTGCAGTATATTGTTGGAGAGCTGCAGCTTCAGTGTTAAAACTGATAAAATAATAGCTGTCTGTGGTTTTATATGGGCTGTGGCCACATTTTGAAAAATAATAGTTCGCAGCAACATATTGAAAAAAAAACGACCTATGAACTAGTTAGTTTTTAAAACTGTGAACTTAGTTCAACATTTTGAATTATGAACTATGAACTGAACTAGTTCATTTTAAAATTTGTGGACTGAACTTTGAACTAGTTCATGTAGAAAGTGAACTTTCCCAACACTGAACATCAAATTACCCTTGACACTGACGACTAAATGACCAGTTGGGTTTACTTATGTTTCCCTATAATTCCCTATATAATAATATAAGGACTACTAGTAATAAAGTATGCAGTTATAGTTAAAACAACTCAGACATTCTGAACAAACATAGTGATGAAGACGGCATTTTGCACTTCGTGTATTAAATAACTCTCTCACTGTTCTCCACTCTTTAAAAACACTGTTGTCTTCACTGACACACCTGGAACAGCTCTGTTTTGCACGGACGCCGTTCGCTGCTGTAATCCGAGCGCCTTCCTTTTGGGGATTATCTTTTAAAACACACTCATGAGGAAGGCAGAGCATCCTGTTTCCAACCCATTCCACCTGAGCAACATTGATCACTAACTCTAAAAGGCCACAGCGTCAACCTCTGTCCGTCCTTGTCCTATCTGGTCGCACGAAAGCATTAAAAAAGAAGAGGGAAAAAAACCCAAACAGACATGAGCCTGTGAGCTTGTGATGAGTGCTAAGTAACCTCTGAGATGGTCTGTCTGGCTGGTTGCCAATCCACGGGGACTCACGGCATGGTTTGTGAGCTGGTTCAGTAGCTCAGCGGTTACAGATGTTAGTTGGGGACTTTTAATGAAACGAAAGACTCTAAACTCATGCCTGTCACACACGACAGTTAGCGTTTACTGTATTATGTAATAGTGTTTGACTAGTAAGGGACTGCAGATGGAAATAATTTACCACATCTGGCGCAAAGCTTTAACAAAGATTAGTGCTTTCTAAATGGTCTCTGAGAAAAATGCGAATTTAATGTTTGAAAATAAACAATTTTGTTCTTAAAATCCAGTCTTGGGGTGAACTTTTACGAAAAAAAATGAATGGCGTGTCAGAATTCTACTCCTGATTCAAAGTGGTAGTGAGGAGGAAAGGGGGAAAAAATGCAAGAAAAGTTGCCTGAAAATCTCACAGTGATGAAAAGATGACTGGAAGTTACCTGTGTCTGGACAAGAAATAGTCTGAGAGATGAAGCCAAGCGTTATATTTCATCTTGACAAGATATAAAATGTTAATTGATGAGACTTTGTGGTGCAAGTAGACAGATTTTGTTACCACGTACAGAGCAAAACAAGCTATTTCTTCCTAGTTAGAGTTTTTGTGCTAAGCTTAAGTGTTGACTGGCTGCTGCCTGCACTTTCAAATTTACCATACAGACAATGAGTGGTGTCGATCCTCTCCTGCAACTCTCATCAGAAAAAAACGAGGAGAGTACATCTGCCCAAATGTCAAACCCTCCCTTTAACTTATTCCACGTTCTAACTACATGCACGCGAGCGAGCCTCAGCGACACAATCAGCCTGACTTCGAGCGATGCATGGCGACATGGGGCACCTTTTCCAGCCCAACACTTCATGTTTATTTTCACTCCTGTCACTTGCGTTTAGTGAGAGTGCAACATGGATGAGGAATGGTTGATCCATGAAGTTGACACGAGGAGTTATCTTTACAATACTTTTTACAACAAAAACCTAAATGATGTGCCAGCTGGCTGGAGGGAGATCAAGTTCCAAAAACACACCATCACTACTTGCTGTTGGCTATATTGTATATAATTTCCAGCAGAGACGTATCTAAATATTAAAGTAAAAAACATTTGTTTTCTGTCTAAAATGTTCAAATGAAGGAAGATAAAGCTTAGTGATTAGTTAGGTCTCATTTTGATCACATGATGCAACAGACTGTTTAGCCTAGTATCTACTGCGATCACTGTGGAGAGTGAACGTCCAACATTGTGTTGCATCGGATGCTCGCATGCAGTTAGGACACTGTGTTAAATTACCTAAAGCTGCCACAGCTGGTGCAAAGGATGAAGTTGGATGAACTGGACTGACGTGGAGCTGCATCCTTTCTTTGGCATCATCAACCAACGTATGTGTGGCCTTTAGGTTTCTGTGCAGGTAATCAGTTAGCACTGGGATGACATTTGCATTTTAGAGGCCTGTTCACTTTATAAATAATTTATAAAGACTTCTTTGTGGAGGTCTGTATAGTGTTTATATACATACATGCCTACTTCTCTAGCCAAGATGTTGACATGTGACAGACAGACGGATGGTGAAAGAGGAGTAAAGGAATCCACCTATGTCATACTGGAACGACCGTCTTTGAACAGAGGAGGTGACCTAAGACATTACTTATCACCCACTTACAATGCAGCCATTCACTCCCGGGCTCAGCTGGCCTTAGAAACCCACATGAAGGCCGGTTTGACCAACGACCCACAAGTGGCCCTAATGACTCTGAAACTCAGAGCTCACACGTGTCACTCCCACACGGGGTTTAAAAGCCTGCAACTCCTAAGTCCAGTTGCCTACGATACAGCACCTAGAAATAACTAACAGAGGTTTACATGTGACTTGTTCAGACCTGTTTTTTGTGCAAACAATCACAAAAGATGAACTTTGACAAGCCTTACGGATGAAAAAAAAGAAATTAACATTTTTATCTACAGGACAGAGACTCACCAAAGCCAAAAGGTGAACCCATTTAAATGTAGCATAACAACTCTGAAACGAAGGTCCTGTCAGCAGAGACACGATGTGAAGAACAAAAACAGCTCTTAGGGCTAAAAAAGAGAAGAACTGGAGCTGATCTTGTGACATCTGATTATGAAGGCATCACCTTCCACTGAGGTGCCATGCATTATCATTAATTACAGAATTAATTAATTGTAAATTTATTCCTGAGTTAATGTATGAGCTACCGCTGGCTGATCAAATGACATGACTGACTTAATCACGGGTTCATTAACAGTTTCGACTGTGAGTGGAAATCATCACCAGGCCGATTTGATTATTTCGTTCCCCCCCCCCCAAACTGGCATTTCCTGTTCAGCTCACGTGGAGCCCAGAAACACTAAATTATTATTAGCATTTTATAGCAAACTGATGTTTTTTTTTCCGACTGAAAATGTCACTGTTTTTGAGCACAAACACAGAGAACAAACACCCTAATTATCCTGCGTCTGGTGTGGTGGCAGAAGCGCTCCAACTCGCCGTGTTTTGGCAGACTGTCAGTCTGGATGTTGTATATGTTTCATTGTGGATGGTGTGCAGCGAGCCGGGGCTCAGCTGGTTGAATATACAGTCATCCTTTAATCTTGCAATGAGGCATGGGATGACACATGGTCTCTGCATTAGTGTGTGTGGGGGGGGGGGGGGGGGGGCGATACATCAGTCACACGCCTGTAAATAGCGATACATCCTCGCCGTCCATACGGGCGCACTTTCGACTCTTCCTACTCCTCCGGCTGACAACGAGGGACCGAGCTTGAAAAACAACATACAGTAGCTAACGCCGTCTCTGTTTGGAATGTAGGCCATACCAGCGGTGCATACAGTACTTTGACTCTGTTCCCGTCTGCTAAATGCCCTTTTCCAATCTGCTGAACCACAGTGATCAAAGCAAAACCCATATTCCTGCAGCACAGCAACAACGGCTGAAACACACACAAACATGCAGCAAACAGAAACACTGAATTGTTGTCCAGGTTTATAAGCTAATATGAATATGGTGCACGAGCCTGCCTGAGGTCCTGGATGTGTGCACTTATGTGTGTGTGTGTGTGCATGCGTGTGTGCGTACGTGTGTGTGTGTGCGTGTGTGCGTGCATGTGTGTGTGTGTGGCTCTGCTGAGGCGGTCTAATGCTGTGTGACTGGGGCCAGTGCTGTCAGCAGAGCAGAGACATGGACGCAGCACAAGTGCCTCCTTGCATAAACGTTGGGGTGGGCAGGGATGCTCATCCTCCTCTCTCACCGTCTGACACTTAAAGGTCCAATCCGCGATTCTGGGAGCTCATCAATTATGTGTTCACACACACACTGCCCCAATGCTAAAAACACCATTGGGTTCACTGCACAGCATCCAGGTGGCAAAGTGCTGAATATTCAGGGAGTGAAGCAAAGTGATGCAGGGCAAAGTGTGCGAGCCAAAACCTGGGGTTGAACAGAAGGTAAAAAAAAAATAAAAAAAATACATATATTTCAACTTTATCCTTTCATCATAACTATGACTATTTCCTCCCATCATGTTTATTTTTAGAGGGCTTTTAAAAGACAGGACTGTCACAGTCTGTTAGAGAAAACAAAGCACGCACGACAGATGAAAACAGCAAGGAACTACTTTACAATCCTCAAGCTTGTGTGTGCACGTGTGCCTGTCTGCTTGGGTATGAGAAGACCTGTTCTCAGCGTTTAGTCTGTCAGGCTGGCTTTCATTTTCAACAGGCCTGCTGATATGATACCGGAGTGTTGGTAACAATAACTGAACAATCCGTTTTTCAATCATACATACAGCCGTCTCTCTGTAATGTTATTTGTAAGCTTTATATTTTCTACATTTTGTCCAAACACAAGCCAATCACAAGAGAATAGTAAAAAAAAAAAATCCCATTATTTGGAATTACTGATCAAAGAACAGCCGTACTTAGGGACGCATGATAATATGGGAACATCATCGGTGTCTGTCTTTAAAGGCTTTGAAATCAAACGTTGGCATCTAAAAGCCTGAAAGGAACATTTTTGCGCATAAGTAGTTTTTTCAGTTTGCATTTTTTTCACGGTGTAATTTTAAAAAAGTGTGAAGCACTGTATGTCTGCATCTGGCATCGGGCCATCGCAGTAAGAGTCGGTGTAGTAGTATGTTAATTCCACTACAGGAGAGACTGTATCTCATTTCACTTCCACTCATTTTCCCCTGGCACCTCAGAGAGAGTTACGTAGTGGTCCCTATGAAATGGGGCGACCGTTCAAGACCCTCACATGTCACCAGCAGTCGTCGATTGCGAGAGATGAGATTAAAAAAGAGTGCTGCCTCATTACCTGACCACCAGCCGTGTTTTACAGGCTGACATTAGCATCCTGTGTTCTGTGATATGGGAGGAGCAAGTGCAGCAACATTGCTGCTGGACTTCAGGCATAATGTACGATCGAAGAAGGGGAAGCAGCATTGAAATATTTCCAAATGACAATGTAACTTTCAGTAACTAGTCAGTTTGCTATGGCCACATCAGCAAACTCGTAGTGACTGTTTTATGCCTGTTAAAAAGAAATATATCATAATACATTGAAACACCAAGAGAGTTCTCATAATCTCAGTTTAAAGAGTGCCCTGAAAAAACTCAGTTTGGACTTCACCCTAAAACTAGACGTGAACATGCACAGCAGAGGGTCAGGCCTAAGCAGTAGAAGCAAGGTGTGTGTTGGGGTTGACCCTAACTGGTGGAAAAACATATGTGCGATATTATTATCGCAATCTGGAATCTGGCAAAATGAGTTGGGAAATTTCGAATATCTGCAAAAAAGCATCCCTAGAACGATCCAAGGGTCAGATTAGGTGATCACACGGTCATAGATTCTTGCTGTGATTTGGCCAAAAGACAATCAAAAGCGTGCCACCTTTCACTGCTTGTGTGACTTTTACATTGTAGGCGGTCGTCAGCGACGTGTGCACTTCACTCTGCATCAAAAAAGAGAAGATGTGAGGTTTGATCCTCAGCCTTGGTGCTTGAATGCTCGCTTAGCACAAACCTCTCCTCTAAAATGAGAAATGCAGTTTGCATCTTTACGAGGAGAAAAAAATCCTCATTCCAACTCTGCGTGTCTCTATCAGGGCAAATTGCTGTCGGTTAGCAGCCCGGGCCTTTAAAAACCACTGGACCAGTTGCCAAATTGAACCCCTGCTGTCAAGGGAGCGAGGAGTGTGTATGTGCGAACGTGTCTGTGTGCGTGTGTGTGTGTCTTTTAATCTGTAGGAGGGAAGTGGCTGGTTTGTGTGTGAGGATGATCTGGTTCCCCTCACTCACGTTGGGAGCGGAGAACAGAGACGAATACGACCCCTGACATATGCAAATGTCTACTGATTCGTACAGGCGAGGCAGAGCGTGAGTGTGAGTGTGTGTGTGAGTGTCTCCATGTGTAGCGTAAGCTGGCCTCCGTTGGTACAGTTAGAATCTGCTTGCATGTGGTGGATGTTTGTCTGCGTATATTTAATGTGCACGTGTCTGCATGTGTTTGTTCGGCCTGCTGGGAGCTGGCGCGTGTGCTCATTGTGTGTGTGTGTGTGTTCTCATTGTGTGTGTGTGTGTGTGTGTGTGTGTGTGCTCATTGTGTGTGTGTGTGTGTGTGTGTGCGTGCGTCAGATGGGAGAGGAGCTTACTTGGATCAGACTTGGAAAATGTGTCTCTATCCAGCAGGTTTCTGAAAAACAAGGAAACAAAGAGACACATCGGCATGAAAACAGATTGCACGGCTCTCCCTCCTCAACAAAGAAAGTTTAACCACAAACTTATCACATGACTAAACCTCGCCGAATTAGGTCCCTCACTGACCTCGACAAGATGTTTAACCGTAATCCTCCTCTGACTTTATTAACAAAAAGCCGTGTCATCCAGTCACTGAGGCAGCAACATTAAACAGACTGTAAAGTTGTGCTTAGAGTGAAGCCCATTTATATTTCAAAAATACAGCGGAAACAGCAGACGGGAGGACCTATTTTGCACTTTTTTTTCGCACTCCCTGGGTGCCGGCAACAACAGTGGAGGCTGGCATCAAATTTACATGACACTCCGGTCTTTGCTCTTTGCAGGGCGAAGGGATAAATGCACTGAAGAGTCCCATCACGGAGCAGATGCTCGGCACCGCTGAGGTACTCCACGGTTAAACAGCTCCGAAGGTATTAAAGATGCACACAAAGACGACAAGACACAGCTGCCCAAGACCCGAGAAGAAAGAGACGGAGGAGCAGCAGCAGCTCAGGCTCGGAGAAGGGGGACCCCGCCTGTTACGTCACTGCTGGGGCTTTGTGGTTTTAACTGTGTGTCATTTGCTTACAGTGCCGAGGTCTCAGGAGGGGGGGGGGAGGCCAGGATGACAGGGGCGAGCCTGACAACACCCAAAGGGGCTGAAGTGAACCCTTCGCTCACTCATGCAGCCTGTGCGCCTGCCAAATCCTACATTAAAACCCCATAAAGCTTTCATGGAGCTAACCCAGAAAAAAAAAAAACTAAATAATATGAGTGCACTGGCCATCAGCAGGGACACATTACCCCAAAAATCTCATGTTGTGGAGCCGCTGGAAGTCTCATCTCCACATAGAAAAGGTAATACAGGCACAGAAGTCATAACCATAATCTACGGAAAGACATTTTAAATCAGAAGACTGACACAGAATAGGGAATAAGATTCTGGGCTTCAATCTTACTCATCTTAAAATTGATATTTCAAACATTCAGGATGTCAAATCTATTAGACAGTAGCGCGTCAGAAAACCAGATTAAGGAATATTAAAGGATGAGATTCAGGGGACCTTTTAAGTTACAAACGTTTCAACGAATCAATGAATTTTTCCTTTTCAATACTGATACCGTACCAGTGTGTTAACAAATATTCATTATCGTTCTTTAACAGCTGACTACTATGAATCCTGTATGGATGTTGTGTTATGGTTGTGCTCGAAGTCACTTGCCTTTATGGATATTGGCTACGTTCTGTTACATGTCTCTAATGTTTTTGGTTAAAGGTTGGGATGTAAAAATTGTATCAGGCCGTTCATTTATCAGCCTGCGACTGGGAAATCTACATTACCAGCTATTTACTGCTGTCTGTAAAATCATAACGACAGAAGAGAGCCATGAATGCAATGCAGAATTCACTTCACTGACAAGCGCACCATCCACACACTGCAACTACTGTAGATGGCAGTAGGCACCTTGAAGTTGGTTTTGCAAGCCACTGATGTTGCTCTCGTGATGTTCAAACTGCTGCAGCTGGGTAGAGCCATGCAGTGAAGACCACAGAACCGGTGCAGAACCATTTCTTTTTTATTATTATTTCTGTTTCAGTGGAAGACAACATGGCAGTTTGCAGAACTTGTTCCACCAGGGTTTTGAGAAAAATGCTTTTAGAGCCATGGAATATTAAATCATCCATCCTTGCTCACCACGCCATAGCCTGTCTAACCCTCAGGTGTGCATGAACGGCAGGTTCTCACAACAATACCGGAGTGGCTGAAAAAGATGCCGAAAAGAAATTAGCGTCCCTAGTTATAATGTTTTATTTTACTATTTTTTTACCACTGTCACATTTGAATCCATGGCTGACATGAATTTAAGCTGACCCTAACCATCATGCTCCGCGCCTTAAGAGCTGCAACACAACTTGTATAGCCACTTTCCAAACCTGCAGAGTGTGATTAAGATCCTTAAAGGGAGATTCTGTGTCGAGCCTCACTTTAAGCTGCAATAATCGCAGCAGCGTGACTTTCTCCATATTGTGCTCTGCTGACAGAGAAAGGGGGAGACGAAGGAGGGGAGGAGGGGGAGGGGTGGGAGAGAGGCTCCTGCTATCATGCTAGCTGCGGGGCGAGCGTTCTGTCGCCCGTCCTGTCCCGTGTGACAAGTGGCGAGTGTCTTGAAGCCGTTGATGGCTAGTGATGTATCTAGATCAGGCACTCGTGTTGTGCTGATCCCAGTGTGGCCCAGATGGTAAAACGGCACGCTCTGCTGCCTCGCTATCAGGGCACGCCCACCAGCCTTTTCCCAGGATTTGGGACCTTAAATAAATGATAATAAGCGATGGAATCCAGCCTAGTCATATCAGGGTTGTGTTTATGACTGGTGGAAAGTCTGAGGGATTGTGCTGGAGTGAGAAGTGGCTGACTTCACCTGCCAAATGGCATAAATGTCCGGTAAAAAGCAATACTGTACTCCCAGAGGAGCGCGAATGGAGGCAGGGAACAAGAATGGGTAAAGAAAAAGAGAAGAACAGGGGATAACTGTACATGTGTGAGTGCAGGCAGAGCTGCACGCACTTACATGGATATGGTAACCTCCCTCTGATTCATGCGCACCCTCAGGCTTCCACCGGGCCCTGATAGAGACGGGCGACTCTTTAAAAAGGCCTTTCCACCGCGGGCAGCCCGGGAAACGTCTGGGCGGCCCGAGCAGAGTGCCTCGTCTTACATCAAACATTTACGAGAGAGGTCCCTCCTCGACACCAGAATTACATTTGAAATCCCACCAGTTACATCACAGCCACCCAAACATGGCAGCTGGAGCTTTAAATACCTGCACGAGAGGACGGAGGAGGGCTTCCATCCGTGGGAGCGTTCGAGATGAAACAAGATGTGTTCTTGACAAAGGGGGGGAGCATTGCTTTGACTTCAGAGGTTCACAACCAGCCACACAAAAGGGTTCGCAAGGAGATTTCCTTACAGTGGGAGTGTGAGAGTGTGCTCGTTTATCAATTGTGTATTTTCATTTTCATTTTTTTATTTATAATTTTCAAGCAAATAAAAAGAGGAAAAAGAGGGGTCGGTGCGTGCAAAGCAAAGATTATATTCACATACAATTTGCCCTGCTCACACACCCACTCACCCTAACCTCCAATTGGCAAACAGGTTCCATAATCCATGGGGGGAGGGGGGCGTTCCATATCGTTTCAAAAGGGGCGGCAGTGGCTCAGTCTGTGGTGACTCGCAGGATTCAAATCCAGCACAGACCAGAAGGAACAATCAGGACTGGTCGCTACTTCAAGGTACCTCATTATTTTCTCTTCTTTGTTTACTTCTTGTGATCAGCTTAGTTTCTTTAAGACAGAAACAGTGCACATTAATAATAAAACACAGTGCAAAGACTAAAAAATGCTGGAATCAGCCGACAGACTAGTTTTCATCTGTACTCCTCTGGCCAAGGTCTCAAAGAGGCTTCCTGAAATACAACAAAGCAATGAATATCCTCTGACCTCTGACATCTTTC
Source organism: Diplodus puntazzo (assembly GCA_963678695.2). Lineage (NCBI taxonomy): Eukaryota > Metazoa > Chordata > Actinopteri > Spariformes > Sparidae > Diplodus > Diplodus puntazzo. The sequence goes on along the minus strand of OZ023161.1, from coordinate 14,634,085 downwards.
TGTTTTTAGATTGTTCACGTTTATACCTTTTGTTTCACTGTAAAACTGCCTTCGGAGTAGAAGGCAGAAGAAAAATTTCCTCTCGTCTTGACTTTAGCAAGGCACCGAACCCCCAACAGCTCAGGGCGTCCTATTACTCCGACGTCTCTCCACAACAATTGCCTGTCTGTTATTTCTAAGTGATACAGGCATTCAAAGATAAAGTCATTCTTCTTTGTTCTCAAGCAGCTCTGTGCCCCTCTGACACAGCCTTAAAATGTAGGAGGAGAGGCGTGTTTTAACTTCACACTAACGAGATGCCAAAATGCCAAAAATGTTCAACGTGTGAGCAACTTGACAGCAGACGATCCTGTTAATAAACAAATAAAGTATGGCATCTTATTACTATATCTATTCATTACAATCATGTAAACTTACATTACTACTTGCCATATTTCAGGAGAATAAGGATGTCTCTAACCTTTACCCTGAAACAACCATAAAAATCTTTCCACAACAATTTTCAAGCTTCCTTCAGCTAATCGAACACAGGCCACGAAATGGATGTGAGTGCCAACATTTTTAGTCTGGCTGGCTCCGGTGGGATAGGAAACATTAACCCCAGCGGCGTTTGTGCCAGCCTCCAGACTCCAAGGGAGCACAAGCAGCAAGAAAAACTCCTCGCCTTATTGCTTCTTGGAGTCACAGAGGTCCTGATTGAAGCGTCGGCGGTCACTTCCATTGTGTAACCTCCCCTAAGTCCAATAGCGAGACATTTAGCCCTCCAGCCGATGCACAGATTTCCTCACTGCGTGCAGTAACAGTGTGTGAAGCCATATACCTCGTGAAGGCGGTGAAGTAATGAACGGCAAAAAGCTCATCCTGCTGGGAGGGTAACACCAGATCAATAAGGTCAATTGAGTCTGGGGAATATTCTTAGATGTTCACGTCAATCAACCTTTGAAGCGTCTGAGACACTCTCTTAACTCTCAACGATTTTCTCAGGTTCTCTGTGTGTTGGTATGCGTGACAGTGATGTGCATCCGATAATGAAGTAGAGGAAGCCGGCGCCCCAGCCTCCACCTCTTCTTGAGAATTTCCAGGCACATCCAGCTGATAGGAAACCCTGAAGTAGACCCAGAACACCCTGGAGGGATTATCTATATAACATCTAGCCTGGGAGCACCTTGGGGTGCCCGAGGGGGGGGGGGGGAGGGGGGGGGGGGGGAGCTGGAAAACGTTGCCGCAGCGATAGACAGCTGGACCACCTTTCTTAGCCTGCTGCCAACGCAACCTGGCCCTGAGAGAAAGATGCACTGTCGACAGTCCAAGTACATTTGAGAACAGAATGACTCTGTAGAAGAATGACTGTTTGGAAAAACCTTCTTCCACAGCACGTTAGGAAAACAACATTTTATCACGGCATCATCCATCCATATTGATGGTCGTCGGAAGAGATCATGTTTTGACTCAAAAATACTTGCTTTGTCCCCAGATGTCGTTAATAATTTAAATCTTTGTCGCCAGAAACACGACTGAGAATTCTTCTGAGGTCTCCTTAAAACACATCCCGAGGTGTCACACAAATCAATGCTGTGGATGCACCATTCCCTGCATCTCCTTATACGAAAGTCCTCTCATTAACATCCAACGTGAACATGATATGACACGGATTGTAGAAATGTCAACGTGGTCCAGAAACAACACGCACATATGTGAACGCGTCAGTGGTTTGCAGAAACATTAACTGCCATTCTGGCGACTGAGCCGGCTACCGGAATTCATTCTGTGGCTTGATCAATTCGATCGTTTCCCATTCCAGAAAATAAAGCAATCCGAAAATCTGTAAACGCACACTTTCAAACTGCACGTCTAATACAGATGATGTGGTTACATGGTGTCTATCAACTACAAAAGCTTTCCAAATGACATCAATCTAAAAGCTGTATGTGATGCTCATGTATGTGACGCTCAGAGGGTCTAAAATCCCTGGGTTATTTTGAGCTCAAAGCACACTAAACACATTAAATTCACATTGTGCTCAGTATAAAGGCATCAAACACCACTAATCAACAGAATGTCTTCAGATCCATCCACGGCAATCACAGAGATGGAGGAAAGTGGCTATGCAAAAGATGAAAGCGGAGGGACAGAGGGGGCAGGAGGTGACGTGGTTAGTAATGTGATGGAGCCCTGTTGGCTCTCCTGGGTAACCAGGTGAAGCCACGTGGCTGGCCGGGGCCTTAATTAGGCCAAATTAGTGCTTCAAAAACTCATTAAAGCAGCGGCTCAGCATGACCCCCACTCGGCCTCCCGCGGTTCGGACCAGCCACACGAGACCAGCTCGATCTGTTGGGGGTTTTTTTACGCTCTTTGCTCTGCTCCACTGAAGCGGTGTAGAGTTTGTCGAGCTGATTGATACACTTCAGGCAGCAAAGCTTCGATGTGAAGCAACTCTATGAAGGAGGAGTGGAGGAGAGACGGGGGATGCGTTTGGTCCGACTTCATCTACCTTTAAGTTGTACTTCCGCTTTAGTTAGTAGTCGACAGAGCTACCTGGTAATTAATAAGAAAAAACGGAGCGGAGTGGAAATGTATGAAACGACATGTGTGGGGAAAAAAGGAAGACAGCGAAAAATAAATCAACAGAAAAGGTGATAAATTAGATAAAAAAAACTGCACCTGGAGGAACTGTTGCATTTAATTACAACACAGAGCCACACTACTCTGAGTTTAATGAAACTTATCTCCTCCCTTAACTGCCACTCTGACAGGAGACGCAACTTGACATGAATCATTTTTCTTCCGCATAAGACCGTTTTTAATCTCTTAGGTTTTTCAGTTGACAGTGTTGTTAAGAGGCCTAAATCAGCAGCCCGAAGTACAATAACTCCCCACCTCCCCTTTTCCTTCAACTCTCCCGTGCCAAAAAACAGCTCCAGAACTGGCGATACTCTATACAGACTTCAGTTAAAGATGAGTTTACATTGTTGGCAGACTGTAGCACCAGTCGGACTCAACCAGCTGTCAGACAGTGAGCATCAACCAAGGCCCCAGGAGCAGCGCCAGGCTTTGAGGCTAATTTGACATAGTGACCAAACTGTGCGATTACTACACACTGGCCAAGAAGGACCTTTTCACATACGCTTACATTGTGAAGGAAGCTGCTGTAAAACACTGTATCGCAAGATGCCCCGCAACATGATCTGAATTCCATTCCATTCACTCTGGTCCCACTTGGAAAAGTCTAGAAGAGCTGCACTGAATTATTATATCCCAACTCAGCGGAGGGTTAAACCAGAAGTCTCTTGTGTCTCGCACACACTATTGGCGGAAGATCAGGATCACTTTCACACGCAGGAAGTCAAACTTTTCTGGCTTCATGTGCCACTGAGCTGCTTTAAAGGAATGAACAGGGCCCTGACTCTGATGCTGCATCCAGATTTCCCTCGATAGATCCGTGGTACCAACACACTTTATGGTCAGCTACTGTTTGTGCAGTTTTTTTTAAAATCATGTATTCAAGGGAAGGGAGATTAGAAGGGCTAACAGACACGCATTGGTGGAGCACCTACACAGGCAGAGGGAGCCCTGTGGCCCCGAAGAGGAGAAGCGACTACAATAGCTGCATGGATATCAGATTTTTCAGTAAAATCAAAATATAAACCGTAATCTGTAAAATATATTAAACATGAACCAGTGTGCTACTCCTGCTGTTGACGCACACATCTGGCTGGTCGGGTATTTGTCTTCGTGTAACAGAGTATCACTTGTCTTTTGTCGACTGAGCGGGTAGTTGAATTTTTAATAACCGCGTCACTATTAATCTACCACGTTATCGCTGAAAATACAGAGACATTTTTAAGGTGGTACTTGGTGCGGCATGTGTTGTTCAAAAAAGAATAAAAAGCATCCATTTAATTGATTTCTCAAGAAAAATTGCCCAACACTCTCTTGTTCATTCAAATGAGTGAATTAAATATTTTTTGCATTTCCGACTGTTGGTCTGACAAAACAGAAAAGACTTCTGGGCTCCTTTGTGAAGTTGTGATTGGCATTTTCGACACTGAGTGAAAAAATAATGAGCAATACACCAATCGACAACAACAACAACAAATAAATCATTAGTAGCGGCACTCCTCCAGGCCTTTTAATAGCATTCAAACAGAGAAGGTCATCTGTTTTCTTCAAACGTGTCGGATGTGGCAGCGACGCCGGCTCTTTGTGTGCAGTCCCGAACCACAACAAACGTGTGCGCAGGATTCCTTCCCTGCTCCCGACAAGTCTCTCTGTCTCTTTCTTCATCTTCCTCGCCGAAAGTGCAACATCGGCTGTGACACATCGACCGGCCTCTCAGCAGGTCAGCGTCCGACTTCAATACAGCCACATCGCAACACGTCAATTCTTCGACGGCTTACACTTCCCACCTTTTGTGTCCAAAGGTCACGGCTATCTCTCCGCTGTGGACCGCTCAGATCAGATGACAGACGCGACCAGCGTCTTGGAGCACAAAAACAGTCTCAGAGGGCCGAGCGGCTGCAGGGCTCGTTTTGACCCTGCAGCTCCGAAGGCACGCCGGGCTCTCTGTTTACTATCAGCGCACAAGAACTCAACTTCATCTGCGTGTGAACGTGTGTCATCAAGGCCCTGCAATCGGGAGCGATAGGCGCTCATCAGTCAAACGGCTGTGTGCCGCTGCAGCAGACAGGAGGATTTACTTCACAGCGACGCACAATATCGGACTTGAGTTAATCAATCTGTCACTTCTTCTGCTTGACTACACGCATGATGAGCGCGGGGAGGGTTCGGATATATTGAGCGGAGGAGGGCTTTCACTGTAGAACGGGATCTATCTAGACTGAATGTCTCAGCAGCTCCGCCGACATTCAGAGACACCAAAGTGGGAAAATCACACCGCCCACGAGCTCTGGGCTGGTAAATTTAGTGTCAGCGAGGCTGCCGAGGGCGTCGACTCTGCTCTCAGCTCTAAATAGTCGTCTGCTGCTTAAAAATAATCATGTTAAATGCAACGGCAATGGATGTGGCTGTCAAATGCTGAAAACTGGCCACTTCATCATATCGGAAAACAATTTAACGGCGCTGGTACTCAGAAGAGATCTTTCAAATGGAACTCGAATTTTGAGCAAAATGGGCTACACAGATAACACGTCATAGATGAAGTGACACGTTAATTGGCAGAAATTAATCAGCAACTTTTTGGTTGATAACCAATTAATAATTTAAGTCTTTTTCTCAAGCAAAATTGTTAAACACTTCAAAGAAACACATTCCAGAATGTGAAAATTCAATAAAATTGAGTTTGGGCAGGTTAGTCGGACAAAAATACGATTTTGTGAATCTAACCTTTGGCTGCAAGATATTGTGATGGGCCTTTCACAGTTTTTCTTGGTGTTTTAAAGACATAATTAATCAATGAATCAAGAAAATATAAAAAGGAGGTCAATCGATACTTGATTAGGATGCAAATCCTTCAAACTGTGACTTATTGACAGGCTTCAAACAGTGATGCTGATGTGTGCTGACACATGCAGGAGCACACTTCTACTTCACTGCTGTGGTGGAGCAAAAACAAGATTTTACACTTTCAGAGTGCTCATTTAATGTTGCACTTCCGTAAAGTTGGGGGACACGCGAGAAAAAGCTCAAAATTGATGCGGCAGAGACCGAAATGTGCCATCCTTTAGTCCTTAGTTCTGGGTCAGGCTCCAAAAATTCAGAATCCATTTCCCACGATGCACATGTATATCATCTTTCTTTAGACCCTCGATGTCTGGTGAACAATCATTCCTTTCACACTCCCCAGTTTGTCACAAAGGCTTTCTATAAAAAAAAAAACGAAGACCTTATGCAACTGCTTTCCCAGGCAGAGCCGGACTTCTCATGACTAATAAACTGACTACTGAGGTATAAAGTAAATGGAGTTCACATTTAAGATGCTCTTTAAAGACTCGCTGAACCAGATGAGGAAGAATGCGGAAGATTGCAAAGTGTCGTCCAAACGACCGAAACATCCTGCTCATGGGTCTCGTTTGGGTCCAGGCACACAAACCGCTTGGTTACGGTTAATAAAAATGTCATGTTTTGGCTTAAAATACCTGTTCTGTTGCCACAAACACAGGTGGAAATGTTAAAAGGTTTTGGTGAAATCAACCCAGATTTGTCTCCGCGAATCATTCCTCTCAAAAACACACATTTCCTGTCGCCACAAACACGGCTGGAAATTTGCCCAGGGGTCTCCGGAAATAATATCCAGCGGTTTCACACTTTCAAGTGTTGGAGCAGCTTTCCTGCAACTCCACCGCCATCCCCACCACCTCCAGATATGAAAGTCGGGTCATACACATGTACCAGGAACGTGATATGCGACGTTATGTTGAAATGTCAATATGGTAATTCGATGATGACACATACAAATGTGAGTCTATCCGTGGTTTGCCGAATCTGCATCGACATCGCTTCCTGGTGACTGGCTGCACATCCACAACTCTGCATCACGACATCGTGTTTATTCCTCTGTTGACATATAACGTGCACTAAGTGTGCCGAAGAGCTGTTACATGCACATCTCTGACAGGAACGAAGAGAATAAATACACAACTTCATGGTCGTATGACTCGAAACTCCTCTAGTTTCATTAAAGAAATGCTGCATCATGTATGAGCAAAAGCATTTTGTGGCAAAGCAGAAATGAGTCACAAGAGCTCCTCTTGCACGACGCCATCAATTCGAAAAGAAGAGTTATTACGTCCAGATGGCGGCTTCCTCACATTGGAAAAAGCATCTTGACGGGGTCAAACGTCAAAATCATTAAGGTCATTAACAGGCCGGAATTCTTCTATGGAGCCATTTTTTCAGGCTTTTATCTTGATATTACTGATGTATAACAGCAACAGCAGCTCCAGCAGCAGATGGATGTACCTGAACCAAATCACACTGCTTCCAGCTTTTCACTTTTGCAGCAAGTTTTCCCTGTTTGATATCTTTGGCAATTTAAAGACGTCGACCTCGAGGTGACGTCTTTAAATTGCCAAAGATATAGAACAGAGAAAGAAAGAATAACTACAATTTACTTTAAAGAAGCATTCAGCCAAAGAAACCTCCCAGGCGAGAGAGTTTCCTGTCTCAATTATGTTTAAATGATATACAGAATGTGAAAGACAAGTAGAGACACATAAACAAAGGTTTCCACATAGGACTGGTCAGGTCACTGAAGGGCTTGGTTTGGCTTTTTAAATACTAATATAAATTCAAATAGTTAAAATTGCTGTCACTATTTGTGCGAGTTGGAGGTGAAGTCTATCCGCTAATTAAGATGATGAGATACAATCGATTCGGTTTCAGCCCAGCTATGACTCGGACCTAGTGGTGAACAGAGGTTTGCTACAAACGAAAGTCAAGTCGAAAAAAGGGACATCGCAGAAAACAAAATTCGGCACTTTGGCTTGAAAACGACACTGGCAATTAATCAAACACCACAAGCGTTGCAGTTTCACTTTCTCAAGGTCCAACCGGATTACAACGATGAGAATCATACGCGCCGTCTTTCACAGTCACCAGATTTTCCACCCCACTGAACACTAGAGGTGTGGACAATCTCTCTTCGCTCAGCGTGACTTCTGCCTCACAACAGCTATTAATCACGTGAGCCAGTTTTTCACTGAGACATACCGTCTGCAGCCGCAAACGATAACAGTGACAGGGAACCCGGCTAATCAGCCAAGATCTGAGGAGGCGCCGTCAACTTTGGCGTCCAACCCTGAGAGGGGTTGTGTGTGCAGCGGAGTCAGTAAATGCTTTATCGCAACGCTGCCATGTGAAAACAATATCGTTGTCGATTACAGCAAACGTGTAAGGCACTGCAGATGGATGATTGTAGTTTGATTATTGGAAGGAATTCCTGAATAAAAGGGGAGTTTAAATGATGAAAAAGTAGCCGTGTGCAGTGTTATAGATCACTGGGGATGCCGTACGCCGAGACGCATCACAACAGCTGAATCACAATCGGATCGAATCGTGATGCCGGTTAAGATTCGAAACCTCTGCTGAACACCCATGTAGGATTCTGGAGCGGTGTCCTCGACGGATCCCTCTGCCATTATCGTCAAAACACAAACTATTATCAGCAACGACTTTGGTCATTTATACTCAATATTATTCAAACAACATTCAGCCGATTAAGTGATAATAAAAAGACCTGAATATATACAGTTAACTATCAAACAGAAAGGGGGAAAGAAGCGGCAAATCCTCACATGATTGTCATATAGATTGATTAGACTGACTGAAACAGTTAATCATTGATTCTCGGTTGATCCATTTGACTGATCAGCTAATCGACTAAGTGTCTCAGCTGTACTATAGACGGACAGACAGACAGATGGAGATATATTGTGCGTGACATCCAAGAAATATATGGGATGCATAAATAAGGGCTGCAGCATCCAGACATGACTCCCTCCATCGCTCCAAACCCTTTGCTTTCTATCTCCATCTACAGTGCGCCACTCTTACAGTAGTGCTACAGTCAGCGTTGGAGATGGTGTTCCAGCAGTCAGACTGAACCCAACACACTGTGCATGCTGCTTCATTCAGCCGGCTCCGCAAAACAAAACAAAAAACCTTCCAAAAATATGAATTTATGGGACATTACATTATTGGCTCTCCAGGCACCGAAAGCGGCTGCGATTTAAAAAAATAAATGCAAAAAAATAAATAAATAAATAAAATAAAAACTCAAATTCCCAGAGCTGTGCATGTGGCAGCTGTATTAGAGATGTGACAGTCCAGTAAAGACATGTCAACTCTGACCTCCATCTGGTGATCATCCACAGGCAAAGTGCTGCCAGCCAGACGCACAAGACTCAGCTGCATGTCCCTCCAACTCCGCATTAAGTCCCTGAATTACCACTCAGTCTCCACCACTGCAATATTTAGAGGAGATTGGACCGTAAAAAGCCTGCATTCTAGGCTGAAATCAAGGATCATAAAGTGTTTCTTTTGTTTTTTTAAATCCGAGCGCAAACGGAGTTCCCAGTGCGTGTACTCGCAACTACATCCATCGTAGTAGCGACAGTTACTCGCGGTGTCAGATATCGCACTACGAAGCGATCCCCACAAACAAACACATCCTTTTTGTCTCTGGCATCAGCGGTCTGTACTCACCGACAAGACACCGTGAGTTCAACTTTGGTGGCAGGTATCGCAGCGGTGAAAGGGTCCGCGTCCCCGATACACGCCATATTCATCGAGCTGCTGCCTGCTAGATCACAGATCGCCCCGAATCCAGCGCCGTAACGGCGGCATGAGAGGTGCCGAGAGAAGAGAAGAGAAGAGAAGTGAAAGACGGGGGGAAAAAGGGGAGGGGGGGAGGAAATAAACAGGGAGCCTCTCAACGTGAAGCCAACAAGCTGTTTGTTTGTGGAAGCGCGAAGCACCGGAGAGAGAGAGAGAGAGAGATGCGCGCCGGAGTCGCGTCTGTGTGCGCCACGGTGCTCCGGAGGAGAGTGGACCATGTGAAGGGGAGGGAAGACACACACACACACACACACACACACACACACACACACACACACACACACACACACACACACAAAGCGGGAGTCAACAGTAATTGTTATAAGGATTGAGCTTGTCGAGGAAAACACACCGTTTTCTTTTTTTTTTAGAATTTAGCGCAGTAATTTAAAATGAGGGTTTTTAAAAAAAAAACAATCTTTGAGTCCTTTGTGCTAAATCTATTTTATAATAGAATAGAGAATGAAGCTGCTCTGCAGTGGCGTGCACAGACGTTTTGAAGGGCAGGGGCAAAAAGAAGGGCACTTTAGCATGCGTTTTGGCTCCCAAGAGGGCACTTTATCATGTCAAGGGGGCATTTTAGTGTGTTTTGCCAACCAAGAGGGCACTTTAGCACGTGTTTTGGCTCCAAGGAGAGCACTTTAGCACACGTTTTGGGTCCCAGGAGTGCATGTTTTTCAACAATTGCTCACTTATCCAATGTCGCTGATGCTCTGCAGATGGGTGCCCATGATGTTCTGGGCGGTTTTAATCACCTGCCGATGATGGTGTAGCAGTGTGCGTACTTTGCAGCAGTCATGGGTGTACAGTGTGAACAGGAGGGGGCTGAGCACACAGCTCTGGGGGACTCCGGTGTTGAGCTAACCCAAGGAAAGTGTGACTAGAAAGCCGCACTCTCTGGGGTCTGTTCGTGAGGAAGTCCAATATCCAGCTGCGGAGTGATGCACTGACGCCCCGAGTGTTTAGTTTTCCAGTCAGCTTCATGGGTGAGATTGTGTTCAAGTCTGAGCTGACGTCAACCAACAGCATCCCGACGTAGCTGTTCTTATTCTCCAGGTGTGTGAAGACCGAGTGAAGGGCAGTGGATATGGCATCCTCTGTGGTCTGTTGGTTCTGAAAGCATATTGGCGAGGGTCCAGGCTGGCAGGGATGGGATGAGGATACTTAGCATCCCCCTCATCTCCATTGTTATCACAATCCATCCTCTGGTGAACATGAACATCTGTAGCAAATTCTATGGGAATTCATCAAACATCTGTCGACACATTTCACTCCTACATCACAAAATTCATTTCTGCAGGTGATTTCTACAAGTGCTTAATAAGGCTGTCTATTCTTAACTCTGACGACTTGGCTTGGAGCTGAGATTCATGCATTTAAAACTAACATTTAGGATTGTTGTGTAACAACTGCTTCTTCTGTTTCATGTAAATGAGACTTTGTCTGTTAATTCAGTGGGATATGAAGTATGACAAAGCCCTGCGTCGCTGCAATTGAATTACCTCTTTTCCCCGGCAGTAGTTTGACAGTTAGTGCTTAAAAAAAATGAGCTGTTTTGTTATTTAATTACTTGTTCGCACAAATGAGCTCAGCTAATCACGCGTCTGAGGTCAGATTATCCAAAAGCAGAAAGTTGGCAACTTCCACATACAAAATATGACGCATCGCTCACAGGAGAGCCAACTGAGCTATCCTAGTGGGTGGGAGGAAATGAAATTGGAAAATAATTTCGAAAGCAATAAACTTAAACTCAACATAATTGGAGGAACAGTGTTAATGTTCAAACAATTAAAGACATGCAGCGTCTCAAAATGAGACTGAAAATGGCTATAAATTGCCTGACAGGTCAGAAACACAAAGCAAAACTAATTATGGATTCATTATGGATTATTGCTATTCTGTGCACCTCCAACTTGTACAACACACTTTATCATTTTGTCCACACGGAGCAAGCTGCTTCTGACAGCAGCCCTCGGTTTAAAAGGTGTGTCACAAGGCCGGAGCCAAACCTCACAGGGTTAGTTTATAGCATTACGAGTGGACTGAATAGTGTCACGTTGATGCCAGATGACAAAGACCACCTGAGCAAAACAAACTCAATTAATGTGGCCAGCATGAAACTGCGAGCTAAAAATGGGAATGTGTGTGTCAGCTCCGGTTAGTCTGAAGACACGGACAGAAAATTCATTCCGCAGGACTAACACCTGTTAGCCTTGCCAGATAAAGAGCCACGTGTTTTCAGTGGGATGGTTTCACTGACACGCAAGCACCAAGCATCTGATCCGAGTGATCAAAATGTAAGCATCTCACCATCCTGCTGTAGCACAGAGCAGCAGCTCTCCACCTTTTTGTATTACACTGTCCCTTCAAATTAAAGCTGGCGCTAATTATTTGTCCCGACTCACGCTGCGTACGTCAGTAAGTAAATATTCCTTCTCTGGCTGTTTCATTTGAAGTAAAACTAATTCTAATTCAATTCAATTGTTACCATAAAGTACAAGAAGCTACAGGGACGCTGGCAGCTCTGTGAGGCTGTGCTTAGGCAGAGTTGTGCCTTAAAGTGATAGTTGGGGTCTTTTGATGTGGGGTTGTGTGAGGTGCTTATCCCGAGTCAGTGTATTACCTGCAGTAAATGGCTGTCAGCTGTCTCCCTGTGTGGGGAAGCAGCACACAGCATTATAGCACTTATCATTGCCGTCAGGCTGCCAGTTTCTTTAGGACTACAGTCCCGTGACCGTATAACGTCCGTATTCTTACACACAAATTACAGATATGATATAGGCCCACTTCAGGGTCTGCACTACATATTGCTCAGGGGTTTTGTTCTTTTTAGACTGGCAGTGGTTTCTGTAAAAACTGAAGAGCCTAAGTGTCTAATTGTAGGCTGCAGCATTGAGATTGGAACTAAAAGGGACACAACCCTAAAAAAATCATTCAAGGGCAGTTGTGTCCACACACTTTTTCCCCATGTGCTGTGCGATAACATGTCAGCTTCTTCTGGTTGTAACTGGCCTCTCAATCCTATACTGAATGTTTTCGTCACAGAGGTCACATTTTGGTTGAAGGAGTTGAATTGGACTTGCACAGTTTCAGTGTATTTGTCTGGCTGAAATGGTTTCTACTTACACCACAGCCCTCTCACCTCCACCGGAATTCAGCACCTGGCATTTGGTGAAACATAAAAATGACCTTGAGATGATGTGAATCATATTTTCTTCAGACATGCAGAAGGAAATGGATAAAAAAAAGAATTCATTTTGATTTTGTGGCGCTGTCCTGTGTCTACGTCGCAGACTCGCTCCCCTCTTTGAGACTTTTATCCAGGTGAAACAGAGAAAACGAGTGTCAGGAGCGCTCGGGGCACCTACCTCACGGAATTCAAAACATCTGCTGATTGTTATTCTTAATGCTGGGAACAGACACTGAGTGTGAAAATACTCAGTTTCACACATTTAATGAATGTTTTTGCAGATTGCAGTTATTGACAAGTACACTGTGTTCTGTTGGGCTTTCGAGAAACTAAAGTGAGGTGTCATCGGCATACAAAGACTTTTCTATTTTTGATTCTGAGAAACAGGGAGATAAGAGACAGCTCAGGTAGTCCATGCGCCCACATAGACAGATACGCAGAAGGCATTTTATAGCAGCAGGATTGTGATTGTTGTGTGACATCGGACAGCTGCTTCTGATTGAAGCCAGGGTGGATGGATTGGCTTTGGGTTTAGAAGTTGGAAGTAGGTCTGACTAATGAGAGGCCTTCCCTTGTACTTTTTCATAGTTGGAGTTCAGAAATTTTCCAAGTTCTCTGTTATGGCTGTATGTGTTCCATGTTGTTTGTCCCTTCTCTCCCTCTGTCCTTTCTTGTTCTACCCAGGCGTGCTTCATCTTGATTGTTAGCTGATGGGAGAGAAGTGCTTGAATTTTGCTGAATTTCATTGTTGAAATGTCCAACTTCGTTCTCAGAGTGTTCCAGGTGCGTGATGCCAAGAGTGAGCTCGACTGACTGGAACAGAATGACTTGGCGTTGACTGAGTGGCGTTTCACTGTACATTTTCATGTAGGAGGTCAAAATGTGTGAGTTCTGAGTTGTCTGGAATTCAGCATTAGAAGAGAGAAGCTTCTGGAGCGAGGACTGCTGGTCTTTGTGCCTCTCGGCTCGACTACAATAGGAAACACCCTCTGACAACCATGCAAAAATGCACCTGATGGGACCAGTCGCTTGGAAACTTTATCTTATTTTCCCCAACAAGTTTACTGAAATGAGTTTCTGTCAACACTATGAATTAATAGCTTTTGTTTGCAGTGCATCACGCAGGAACGCGATGCCCCGTCTCTTGAAATGCTTGAATATGCAACCAGAATGCATTGCACGGCTGCTTGCATTGACAATGAATGGGTAAGCGTAGAAACAGATCCCGAGGATACGAACAAAAACAGCATTACGACTCTGGCGGTCATCTGCAGTCCCTCTAGCACCGCCGTGAGGTTAAGCAAGTTTTAACTGCAACAACTCTTTGATGGATTGCAATGAACTCTGGTGCAGGCATTCATGAACTGGAACTGCAACAACTTTGCTGATCCTCTCACTTTGATTTGGACCAAATACCCTAAAAACCAATGGAATCCTCATCATCCTCAGCTGTGGTTTGTATTTAAGATTATCTTATAGCATGCTAACATGCTAAACTGAAATGGTACGCATGCTTAACATTATACCTGCTAAAAAAAAACCTGTTAGCATTGTCATTAAATATTTTAATCAACCAAAGGCCTAATAGATCAGAGCACAGCTACACCTGAGGACAACCTAATGGAGCTGTAAGTAGAGCTCTGAAACTGCTTTGTTTCAGGCTCCTGTTCTCTGCTGGGAGCAATAATTTGAGGTTATATAATGGGTCTAAATGATCTCAACCTTTATTTAGTACAAGTGCAATATTAACCTCATATACAGCAGCTGAGGGAGTGATCCAGATGAATTGTTGAGTTTGATCATCTGTAATGAAAAAGGGACAGTGATTTAGAAAGGGGTTTGTACAACTCCTTGGTGTGGTTGTGTGACAAATGAGCTTTATTACTGGGGAACTGTTTTATCACCGCACCTCCAAGGTAATTGGATTTTTTCCCCTCGCTTTTGTTATGAAGTATTTGGAGATGCATATTGGCCCGGAAAATAATTTTCAATTTAAGGATCAAACTTTAAATAAAACAATGTTTAAAATTCCTACAAAACTGTATTAAATGTCACCGTTCAGGAATCATTCTTTTATTATGCATCTGAGGCTCTAGTTGAGCAAGTAAGTCAGCCATGACTCGTGCACGACGTGAATTTAGTATTAATCCTTTTCATTTGTGAAATAGTTTTTTGCTTTAAGCTGCCAGTGCATCTGAAGTGACAGAATTGTATTATATTCGTGCCTCAGTGCCACAAATAGATTTCAAATTATCAGCGTGTGAAGCGGCTCTGACTGCTCCTAATTACTGTCTCCTCAGTCTCCCTTTTTTCCCTCAATTTGCGAGAGAGAGACGTAGTCCTGCTGTGATAGATGCATTGGAGTTTTTCTACAATGTATTAACCTCCGCAACTCTGTGGGACTCAACGATGGATTCCATTATTACAAACTCAAGTTCAGCTCACGTTGCTCAGGTAAGTGTTGCTGAAATCTTTCTAATAGGAAGTAAGGCTAGGTCCCAAACTATAAAATTATTGAGCTAAAATTGTGTCAAAACGCGCATAAAATGATTGTTTGATTTATTTGGGTACGTTATAGAGATTTGCTGATCAGTTCCTCAACTAATTAATGAATTGTTTGGTCACTCTTTAGACCAAATTCAGAGTTTTCCAACTGATAAGAGAACCAAAAGACACAAATCGACAATTCTTCAAGACCAGAACCGACAATGATATGTTTATTTTAGTCATATGCAAGTGCTTATTAAAGAGTTTTCCGCCACGTAAATGGAAGTTCTGTATGAAAGAAACCCACCATCAGTAATCACCCGGTGTGATTTCACATTGTTCAGTGTGAAAGGGTCTTTTCGAATTTGTGCTGAGGCAGGTCAAAATCTCTCTCCAAGGGGCGGAGATCTGCTCAGCAATGAGTAAAAATGTGCACATCTCTGCATCTTGTGAAACAGCTGGTGGTGCTGTTTTTTAAATGAGGATTAATAGACTTACATCAAAGAAACAGGCTCCTGACCGGCGAACGCGTGTGATGTTTGTGGAGAAAGTCAGCGAGAGAGGCAGTAATGGTGGTGTCCGTATAATGGAGGTGATTTAAAGACTCTATTTGGGGTTCAGAGTCGGTGTCTTTGGACCCAGAGGAGTAAAGTTTAAAGTACTTTTAAAGTGTTCTGGGTCGAATTCAACCCAACATAACCTCAGTGACATCCACGCAGTCAACACTGTAACTGTCACATCAGGCGGCCGGTGATTGGTGCTGCCTGTCACACAGATTTATGACAGCAGCTCCCTGATGGCCCCGAGTCGTTCATTAGCCATCTGAACAAAGTCTGTGTATGAGTTCCCACTGATTGGGCCAACGTCACACTATGTGTTAGACACTCTGCCACAGTAAAACTTTTAGGAAGTTGATCAAGTTGGTCATTTTTATTCGTATACAATCTGCATTTCAGTATTTTTGATGAAAGCTTTATGTGCTGACGGTGAAAGAAGTGCTAAGACCCCCATTAACAAGAAACCTAATTTTTGTTGAATCTGGTAGCCCCTGTGGACACAGCAAAACCAATTTAGCCATAACAGAGCAGGTTCTTTTTTCGAGCTGTGAGACTGCCCAAAAGTGTTTGTAGATTCGTAGAAACCATCAGGAGCAAGCTACATTTTGAAAGTACCCAACAGAAAGATTCCAAACTCCTTCCTTTAGCACCACTCCACTAAAACACACGTGCATGCTCTTTTTCAGCTACTGAAAATGGCTAACCCCTGATACAAATCAGTACCGGACTAATGTCGTTGATATTGTGGTATTGATTTCAGCCATAAGGCCTGGCTCTTAGTGAATTACTTCCCCTATAAATAATTTAAAATTGAAATTATATATTATTTACTGAACCGCGCTCGGAGGCACACACCACAGAAGAAGTTAATTACCGTGCAGGTGACTTATTGGACGGCGGTACAGTTATATGTAATGAACCACACGCAGGCGACAAACGGCACACTGCAAAGTGATCAATTCTCATATTCAAACCCCAGTCATTTCACATCAGCACGTATGGAAAGTACTTTTGGTAAAGATTTGTTTCAAAGGTCCCTGGAGTGTGTGAGTGAGTGTGTGAGGGAGAGAGTGAGGGAGTGAGGGAGGGAGTGTATGGAAAATATAGTCCCTACTGTTCAGTCAGAACTGTCCCCTATGAAACGATATGGGTACTAAAATGGCTCATCAATGGCATAAATGAGTAATTTACATGAAACACATACAGAATATATTAATAAAAAGTTCTGTATTCCAACCATTACTATAGAAAAAGTAAGTAGTATTAGCAAAATGTATGTAAAGCATCAAATGTGAAAGTCAGAGAAAATGACTATTTATGGATTGATATTACTGCTGCATTAATGAATAAGTTGCATTTTGCTGCTTTAGTTACTATTGGCTATTCTAATCTACAGCAATGTATCATATTCAATAAAACCATTACGTGTTGCATCTCTGTTCTGTGAGAACCACATATCTCTGTCTCTGTTCATCTGGAGGAATCTAAGCTTTTCCACCATTTCTCTCATCAGCCAAATATCTAATATATCAAATATTTCTGGTTGTTAACAGCTCAGTGCCTGGTCAGTCCTGTGGGTGCTGCTACTGCCACCCTGTGGGCCATTTTCTCCAGCTGAAGCTTCTGAAATCCGTACCGCTGTCCTCACTTAAACCACCATCTGTTTTAAAGAAAGTAGCTTCATCTACAACAAACAGATGCGAGAAGGAATAAGAGCAGGAGATTTAAAATAAATAAAAATTAAAATGAGCTGCTCTCAACAGCACTGTTGGAGGTTGTTTGTGTGGGCACTTAAATGCTCATTATTCACACATCATCTGGTCAGGTGAAAACATACTTTGGGATACATTTTAAGGTTAGAAAGGAGCATTAAAAATAAACTTTAATCTCCAGAAGATCTACAAAATTAAACAAACAAATACAATAACTAAAGCAATTCAGTCTTCCACGTATAAACAATAAAGAAGAGAAAACGAATGCTTCCCTTGAGAAATAAAGGGGCAGAAAAGGGGAAAAATGGATAATCTTCATTGAGGACAAGGATGCTGTCGTATCTGGATGCATTTTGTTATATAGTACCGTTTAAAAGAAAAAAATACATTTAATAAATAACAAACACACCACAATGATGTTGTGAGCAGATACAACTATCATTAATGTATTTGTCAACATCAAAATTGGATTGGAGGCTTATGAATGCCAGTATAGTAAAAGTTAGAATTGTTGACACACTGTAAAACAATAATACCTTAAAATGTTATTATAGTGCATTATTAACCATTTATCAAATATTTGTATACTACATATAAATGCTTAAAGTGAAGTATTACCAAAATAGCCTATACCCTAACTCATGAGCTGAATGCCAGAACTATAACTGTGAAAGCACGTTTACAAAATGACAAAAATAAGACATTAAAAATTGTAGGTGAGTAACCATCCTGGAGATCTAAACAGCACTAGGAATCTTTAAATGAATCATAGAGCTAAGAAAAAACACATACAAACACACAGATTTGGTTGTTTTTGACAGATGGCATTTATTCTCACCAGGCATCTGACATTAGAATCGCTACAGAGTCCGCCACTTGAGAATGGCTACTAAAACTCCAGAGGGGGGGGGGGCGCCCAGGATATGTGGAACAGGGACAGCATAACAAACGAAACAGAGAGGGAGAAAAAACCTAACCGTAGGCAACTAAACATAACCTGCCACCTCCAAAGCTTTAATACTGCTTGTCAGTCCTCCTGCCAATCCTGGTCCTCTCGGCTCAACGTGTGAGACTGCGTTCAGATCAGTGGTCCCACAAAACTAACATTCAGTCAGATTCTTCTTTAAATACATTGTTTACACACATCAGATATGTACTCGAATAATGCCTACAACTGCTGTTTCACTGAACATTCAAAAGTGACAGAACACAATCGCGACAGACACATCAGTTACATGAGGGAGACCACGATGGTCTCCAGGAAGGCCCCGCGAGGATCAGAACTGGGAGACAGATGTCGGTCACGACACGGGCAGAGTCTGAAGGCCTCTCCTCTCCAAAAAACAAAAAGATACTAGTACATATACTGTATATACATACACATTGCTTGGTACAAAGCGGACCTCACCCAGAGTCCATGACAAGAAGCCCTCTTATAGGGTTCAAGAAGGTGAGCACACGACTTAGCAGCATGGGAGTTAGACGACAACTCAGTAGTGTAGGTTCAGTGAGTGCTAACTGCGACACGTGAAGAGTGAAAATACGTTTTTACATACGATGAAACGTGAACAACAAGTGTAGAATATAAATGCTGAACCTGCTCACATTTAAGAAGGATTAAGTGTTTCTCAAAGACTAGTTGTGTCAGTTTTCACAAGTGCTCAAGAGTTAAAGGAGCAGTTTGCCATCTTGGGAAATACACATATTCACTTTCTGGCAATGAGTTACATGAAATGATTTAAACCAGCTAAAGTAAGCTTTTCTTAGCATAAAGACTGAAAGCAGGGGGAACTACAGTCCTAGTTCTGGCTGATGGGAACAAAATCGGCATAGCAACACCTTCGAAGCTAATTGTCCCATTAAATCTAGCTCGTGACTGTGTTGGGGGAGGAAGTTACCAAGAAACAGTCCATCACATAACCCCCTGTTAAACAACAATTTGCTAATTTGATCCTTTGGTTTTTGCACGGTTTAAACAAACAAGATATGATACCTGACAACGTGTCAGGCTGATCGTCTATTAATTAGACCAATAATTTATATTTGAATGCATTCTGGCAGAAAAATCTACAGCTATTCCCAAGCTATAACTTGGTTTCCATGGGAGGTTTGATTAATACGGAGAACGCTACTTAGATATGACTTCGTAACGGGAGATAAAATTAGTCTGCTCAGCTCATAAAGGCCTTAGTCTCTGCTACTGGCCAGGAAAGCTAATGTTATGCCAACAAGATTCAAAGTGAATAATCACAGACACCTTAAAGGGCATAATCCCCATACCATGGTCACTTGCCAAGGGAAAAAAAATAAAGCCATACATTTATATTTAAATGCGATCTTTTTATAACCATAATGTTGTCTTCCTGACAACACCCTAAGGTTTGACTAATAGATGTAGCAATCACATCATTATCATTGGGAGATAAACGTGTCCGCTAAGCTCACAGAACCCTTCGGCTTGGCTATTAGCTAGAAAGCTGAAATTAGGCTAGCAAGATTCAAAGCAGAAAAAACTGTAAATATACTCTGAAAGTATGTTTCACAACAAGACTAGCTAGGCAACTAGCCAACTAGCTGTCTCGGAATCTATATCAAAATGTTCACAAACAAATGATGGTCCATGTGTACTGTCGGCCGCAGCAACAAGTAGTGAGTTGAGCAGCAAATGGAACGCGAGAACATCGCTTGTGAGACCATGTGACAGTAATTCAGAGGGACTGTGTAGCCTGTGTGTTACAGGCACCATCCTGTGGTGTACAGACACTGATGCACACAAGGACAACAGGAGTTGTAAATAAGACGTTAGCTTTTTAATGTGCTGCAATAAATTGTAAATGGAGGCTTTGACTGCTCTCACCCAGTTGGTCAGAGACAGGCTAGCTCTCTCCCCACGTTTCCAGCCTTGATGTTAAAGCTAGCTTCTGGCTGAAGCGTTTTATATTGAACAGTCAGATTAGCATCATCAGAATCACAGGAAATAGGGCATACACAAATGAGCATATTTCCCAAAATGTCAAACTCTATGCTCTAAGTGGAACGGTTACTGTAAAGTGTGTTCTGTTCACGAGTGCAGTGCAGGACAGCAAAGACGACAAGTTTGCACGATTTTGGTCGCTGGTCTTAAACAGCTGCAGAACTTGAGAAGGGAGGAGCTTAAAGGCAGGAGAGAGGGAAGTTAAGGGGAACGGTGATTTGTCTTTAACACATACAGTAAAGCCACTTCTGTTATTTGGGGGAAAAGGAGCGCGGGGACATTGGTTCTGCATCAAGTGCAGAGAAACAATCTCAACAATCCCAAGAAAGTGGAGAACTGGGTTGCGAAGACCAGCTAGCAACCAGTTAGATCTGCCATCAATTTCTCCTCTAACACTCAACTTCTTGTCTATTTTACCTAATCTAACAAAACACACTGCTACTATTTAACTGTGTGTCCACAGGTGTACTTTATCCTGACACACGCTGTGTGTTTGTCTTGTTTAACTCTTAAATGAATGACTTGTGAGTACAAGTTCTTATTATGATCTGAGGTGGCGTATTGTCCACAGCGCAAAAGAGAAAAGGATTATGCTGCAGAGACTCATTAACAGTACGGTCAACTACACTCTGAGCGTACAGAGTCTAAGAAAATAATTAATGTAGTAGTTTCTGTTGAGATTAAATCCTGTTGGCTCAGTCATAAAGGTTACATGGCATGGAAGGTATGTGTTTTAGTCAGCATTGGGTTTGAGAAGTTAGGGGTCAAAGTGCAGGGCTGCAGCATCAAAAGATGCTTTTAATGTCCTTCCAGAGTCAAACCCAGCAAGTGGCGGCGTGTTCAGTTACTGGCCACCTCGTCCGCATTGTCACCCGCCTCTGAGGTGCTGTCCAGTCCACCACGTGCACGCCAGATCTTCACAGTCCGGTCACTGGAAGACAGGAAAATGAAACGGTGAGGAAAATCTGCTAGACCCACGTGATGTATCTGATACTGGAGCTTTGAGACTTGTTTCGCTATTCTGATGCTGTCATGTTCGAAGTTCTGTGTCAGAGATTGCGTCAAAACTGCAATTATCATGTGACCCATGATGTGACATCCCTGATTCATGTACTGATCCATATTTGATAGTCTCATTGTTTGATTGTCAATTTATTATTATTTGAAATTTTCTTACAACTTTTAAACTCATGTATAGAAATCTATCTTCTAGTAGCTGGTAATGCACTGATGTGAGCTTGATTTAAGTTTTTAAATTTGGAACATACAAACATACACTGCAAGTGTGTGTTTGTTTGATGTGAGACTCACTCGGAGGCGGTGAACAGGTGGCTGCTGTTGGTGGAGATGCCGTTGATGGGGCTCTCGTGGCCCTTCAGCTCTCCAAGAGTCCCCAATGTGTCTGTGTGCCACAGCTTGAGCACCCCACCTCTGCAGCCACTCAGCAGGGCCGGAGACCCAGGAACCACTCCCAGTGCACAAACCCAGTCACGGTGGGCATTTGGAACTTGCTGTTGGAGAGAAGAGAAAGAATCAGGTATTTAATATGAGACTGTTTCTCTCATAGTAGGACAGCTAATCTAAAATAATGAATGCTTGTAGTAATGATTATTCAGTAGCAATGTCCCTTCTTACACCAGTAAAATGATTTTTAAAAAATCAGAACATTATTTACCTACTCTTGTCTTTGGATAAACTCTATCTCAACTCTTTTCGTCAGAGCTGTGCGTCAACATAAAGACCTAAACATGTCATTCCATCCTCAGTCTGTCTTTGTATCATATCTATACATCCATAATACGTTAGTACCTGCAGCAGGTCTTTGCGATCCAGGTCCCACTTCTTGATGCCGTTGTCTCGGGAGCCGCTGAATAAAATGTCCCCCTGGACCACCAGTGACTCGATGCCGTCATAATGAGGAGGTTCAAAGTTGTGTGTTGGGCCGATGCTCCCCAGAGAGCCTTCAGTCACATCAAACAACTGCAACAGCATCAACAATGCATGTTTAAGCTTTGTTACAGTTACACTGTTTTGTTGTGCTACAGCTACAACACAACTACAACACATCATAATCAAATTGTAATCTTTAATTTTCTTAGATGAGGCTCTCACGAAACATTGCGCTTATCCCAGAGTAAGTGCTAAGGTAAATATAGGTCACTTCATGAAGAAGTGAAGGATCACTGGACACACACCTTGATGTAGTGGTCCTTGGACCCGGTGATCACCAGGTCTTGGTTGTTTCCAGACCGATCCACAGTCAGACACATCACTGGACCAAGGTGACCTATAAGTTTACCCGTGGATGCAAATCTGACAGACAGAAAATATAAAAAAGCACTCATGAGTCAAATTCCAGTCTCTAAGTTTGCCTCATGACATGAAATTAAATATCAGTTTTAGTCTTTCTAGAACAACAGTGTCATGAATTCACTTAATAAATATTTCACTCATGTTAAAAAGTGTCATGTGGGTAATCAAAGTTTATAAATTGAGTTTTCAACGTTCAGTCTCATTGCATATTGATTGAAAATTATTTCAATCATCCAAACTGCTGGTTATCAACGTTTTTTTTAATTTCCTAAGAGGAATAAAGGGGTTATCCATCAAAAGTTCTGTTAGCTGGCTGTCAGTGATGGATGATAGCTTCTCATGTGATACCTGTCAGGTGTCACATTGAATTGGATCTCTCAAGTGTGCAGCGGAGAGAAATTGGGCTTTGAATTAACTCGTAGTAGTATGCATCAGAAAAACAGAGCAGTGGGATCAGAATGAATAAAGTCAAAAATGCAGTAAAAGATAACCAGACTGCCAATATAGTTTTTATGTTAGACAGGATTTTTCTTTTACACAACTTAAGATGTGTCAAACTTAATTTAAAGTTTACTTCCCCAGTCAAAAATGTTTTTCTTCTTCTTCAGTTGAATTAGTTTCACTGTACAGAACAAGAAGGACTTTGTCACATGAATTACTCAAAGTGTACATTTTCTCTGCGCTCGTGTTTCTTTTTTACCTTCGCAGATCCCAAACTCTGACCGAGTTCCCAGCGGCAGCGTACAGAACCGTCCCGTTGGGGTTGAGAGCGATCTGGTTGATCTGGTTCTCTCCTGCTGGGATCGTGACTGTTCGGCTGGTGTTTGACGCACATGCATCCCCGACATTAACCTGACCAGAAGACCTGAAGGCAAAAGGATGAGACACATGTGAGTTTGAGATTTCAAGGTGTTCAATACAACATGTTTTGGTTAAGTTTATCTTTATTTTCACTTGTGATCTTGAAAATAAATCCTGGTAAAATAACAATAAGAACTGTTGTTCTCAACAATCTTATTACAGATTCACATACAGATCCTTTGACAGGCGGCGCTGAAGCATACATTTACAATCTGATTGGGTACGTTTAAGATCATTGGGGGCCTACTTTTGTACATATATTTCTTAAATATTTGGAAAACAGGTATAATTAAGTGTAAACACAAGTTCTACAACCTGAACAGTAAGTGGAGAATGCATGAAGAAAGAAAAAAGTGTATGCCTTCAATATAAACTTAGACGTTTTAAATGTATTTGTTCTAATGTTCTATGTCATTTCATATATGAAGTAACTAAAGGCAACATATGCTGAACACACTCACGTTAGTGTTCGGATGCACTTGGCTGAGTCCCGGATGTCCCACACTTTAATGTAGGTGGTGGAGACGGTGAAGACCAAACTGGAGCTGTAGCGGACAGACACGACGTTGTTGGGGTGACCGGACAGGGACATTATCTCCTGGCCAGTCACCAGATTCCACACCTTACAGGTCCGGTCTGCAGGAGGACACACAGTCTGTCAGTTTTATCACCATTTATTACATATTTAGTGAAGCTTAAGATTAAAAACGATAAGGAATTTATTCATCTGGTAAAAAAATACAATTACAGCCTCGCAAGCTTAGTTGCAGTTTACATCCATGTCTGTCTAGACTCATGATATAGACTATTGTGGTGTAGCCTTTGAAGGAATTTAGTAAAAGATATTCCTTGTTGAAATCAAAGGTATCACTATATTGACATGTATAATTTTCAGTCTTCAGTAAGACTATTTTTACAAAGTAGTACAGAGGACTGATTGAGAGCTTCTTCACATAGTGCAACAACAATCACCTGAAGCTCAATAACCTCAAAAATCTTTTCAAATTTTAAGAAATTGTCTCCAGGGGATGGTGTTCATGAGAATGGAATGGACAGATATGAGGTCAGAGTGCCCTTTGACTTTTCACCACCAAAATCCAATCAGTGCAACCTTAGGTCAAGGTGCATATTTGAGCTAAATTTGAGGAAATTTCCTCAAGGCGTTTCTCAAATATTATGTTCACAAGAATGGGACGGACAGACAACCCGAAAACACAATGCTTCTACAGCTATCACTGGCACAGAGGCATGATAAGCTCTATGGGGATGAATGAGCACTTCAATCTATTTGATTGCCAATATATTCACCTCTTTTTATCATCATAAAAGCTGCTTCACCATTAGACTTTTACTGTATATACAATGTCATTTTATTGCATCACCTCATTTATCCACACACTGTGCACACGGCAATCTCAATTAATCCCTGTCAGGTTTTATTTGCTGGTATATAACAGCATTCACAGTGTGTCTGAGTGTAATAAATTACCGGTGCCTTAATGAGCAGACATGTGAGGACTAGTGATGAGAGAGATGAGAGAGCATGAAGAGGTGAAGGCACGATTGAGGATTGGGGGTATTAACCTTTGGATCCAGTGAAGAGAAGGTCATCAGTGCAGTCGACACACAGAACGGCTTTACTGTGTCCCTCTGCCACATGGACGCACTGTAACGTCGCTGACCGACTGCCCTTAGTAGCGGGCACCGGGTTAATGACGCCCCTGCAAAACACACACACCTCTCTGTCAACAGATGCAGAATGGACACAACGCTGTCTAATAATTTCAGCGTAATGGAGATCTAAATCACACAACCAGAGTTCATGCACAGCATGCAGCTCTCGTGGCTGATTAGCACAATGCTGCAAACCAAAAACAGAAAAAGATGACAGTAACAGTTGAAAGAAAAATGAGGCTGTGAACAGAGTCATTGTGCTGACAGAAGAGAAAAACTAAGAATCTATAAATACCCCTGCACCTTCAAGGGCCTCCTCTCTCCCAGCCCATAATAGATAAAAACACCCAAGGAGACAAAGACAGACAATCATTGGAAACCAGTTGTGTCGGATCACCAGGGGCCACAAGTCCAATAGCATCACATATACACACATCGATCACTAATTGGCTGGTCGTGTTGACAAATTGCCATCTGATGGTGTAATCGTACAATCACTACTCTCCAGCAGTCGTAGCTCTCAGTATCAGTGGAGCAGTGGGACGAGGTGATGGTATACCACAGATCCAGACGTCAATATTCAGGAGTTGTGATTGAATGAACTTTAAAAAGGTCTGTTATGTGCAGAATAAAAGGCTCACTGAAGAGGAAAAAGGCTAATGAAAAGAGGTTTCAGGTTCAATAGCAGTAATAAGATGAACATGAAGACACTGTTTGGGTTTATTGTTATCATCTATTGATCCCAAGAAGGATATCCACTCATTGTTTTTAACCACATTAACCATTCATGTCTGGTTAATCAAGGACGCTTCTTAGCAGGGTGGGATAACACTCCTGGGAGGCTCTGGTGACACTAGTCACACCCAAAATCTGCAGATTATAGTGGAAAGGATGGAGTCCAGACAATGTGGACATGTGTTTCAGATTCATCTTCGCCCAACACACCAAAGGTGGAGTTATAGTGAAGCATTTGGCAAATAAAAAAACATAGAAGTTGTACTTTGGTGGATCGGAGAAAGAAGGGTAAACAGAATGGAGGAAGCGGTTGGAGGGTGGGTGGAGGCATCCATTCGACCTGGAGGGGAAGAAAGTATTAGATATTCCTGAGATTTGTGTGCACTGTAGATTATTAAAATTGAAAGACAAACAAAATGTTATGAATTAGCGTGAGTTTCTAGTCGTTATATTAAAACGCTTCAACATTATGCTGCAAAATTAAGATGTACTTCCACTACATTTACCTCGTCATTAATCAGAGATAACTACCCTAAGTAGGGAGATAAGGCATGTTGTCAATGCTCAAACTCATCTTTTCCTGACTCTAATCTGACTCTCTGGCAGGATTGTGTCAGTTTTACTTATCTCTGCTTCTTACTTATCCTACAGGACGTTTGCACCACTCCCCAGATACACTGTCATAACACAGCGATGTGGTTACTGGGACAAGTGGTAGGGGAGAGAGGAAGTGGTGGGATGCTCTTCAGGCTCCTGATGACTGGGCTGTGAAGGAAGACAGTCGGGCTGCCAATTAAGCTGCAGCATAATTAAAGTGTGTGCTAAGCTGTTTACACACTACTGGCAGGAGTGTGGGAGGACTGCACGAGGACAGACGGGAGACGCATATGCTGCATTCATGTCATATGGAAGCAAACTGTCAGGACGGCTTGTCAGAGAAGTGTGTGTCACATGTTCAGACTCGTCTGAAGCCGTAAAGAAGACATTACTGAGGTTTCCTGTTGAGTGGGAGTACCAGGCTGTGGCTTTACAACCAGTCCAAAGTACAGCAACAACCTTCCTTTGATACGTGGATGAAAATCTGAAGCAAAGCACAATTTCTGGTATTTAATAGACACATGAATATACTGAATAATTAAATTAATACTAGCGTAACACACATTATATCAAAGTAAGTTCTATCAGCAGCTGTAATCTAATTGGAGCCAAGCCAGCAAGAGGCTGCAATGAAAAAAACACCAAACAACAACATTGTTGGATGGTGAAAAATGACAAGACTACTTGATTGTTATCTTTCAAAAAATGTCACATATAGCCTGAGGGTGGTGGCAGAGTAAATGTTATGTTGTAGCCTGAAGGATTCCTGTCAAGTGCTGTCGTGGTAGCCTAGTGGTCAAAATACACACCATCTAATTGCAGAGTCCCTGGTTCAATTTTTATCTCCTTATCTTTCCTTTCGATTCGTGTCCGGCTCGACTCAAACTTGAAATAAAAAAAGGATCTGTAAAGCCCACTGAAGCAATGGGATTGTGATTCTGGGCTATATAAATACAATTGACTCGATTAAATCCTTTGGAATCAATGACTTTAATCTTCGTATTTGTGCAATCACAATATTTCATGTAAGAAGATTATGAATTTTGTTTCTTGTATGCAAATGTACCACCATGATTCTACAAAAATTGGAATGCTGTTTGTGCTGTGTGTAAGAGTGTATATGTCAAAAAGGATTAGTTAATTATCACACTCTGTTACAAAGACAGATTCAATGTCTTTCCTCATCAACTTCATTGAGTTTAGTAAATATTAATTATTTTGAATTTGTTGCCAGCAACATATTTCAAGCAAGGTAAGGTAGGAGCAACAGAAAAATGGGAAACAACCAGAAACTGAGATTAACAGTTCTTTTTTTTTTCTCTGGCATTTGCTGACTTCGTCAGATGACATGGATGCAACAATATTAATTATCATATATTGACCCCATGCACTCACACTGGCCATGCCTGTTGGAGTGCAGAGTGAATGTAGTTGGAAATCATTTCCTACGCACAAAACACAGAGATAAGTGTCTGCAAAGTTCATGCCAATAAAAGCGTAAAAAACTCAAGTATTAACCTCTGATCCAAGTACATTTTAGTTTATAATAATAAAATAATTATGTATTTTGAGATTCAATGGTGGGTCACAGGTCACACCTGTTAGTTTCTAGTTGCATTTTGCTTCTCAAAGATACAATACAATACAAGTTCCCTTAATTTTCTGTCTTTCTGTATGTCATCTTGATCACCATGCTCAGATTATGAAAAATTATGAATTGCTGGGAATCCTACATATTTAAACAGATTTAAACAGCACTTTACCACACAAAAAATAAAAAAACAGCATTTCTTCAGTTTCAGTCTGACTCACCAGAATCTAGTGATAGGACAAAGCAAATAAAGGTAAAGGATAGGAAGGCGATTTTCTGTGAAATGCGTTTCATAAGTAGATCAGCAGCAGAGGGATTGATTAGCAAGTTGAACACTGAATTTGAGTCAAAACTTCTCTAAACAAATGAGACAAAACTCATAATATAGCTCAATTAAGAGACATGCTATCGAACGTCAGTAGGAACAATATGACTTTAAATTCAGCATAGAACTTGGCAGGTCAAACATTATCACACAAGGCACAGAGCAATTTTGATTTGAGACCACATGCTTCTCCATGGCAGAAAACCGAGAAAAGAGTATTAGTAGAGTTGAGGTAAATTATTTGGCTTTTTTGGAGGGGCTTTGCAGCCACAATGTCGGCAACAAGCTCTTACTGTTTAATCTCCTTGACCTTTGCCCTGTCAGCCGCTGCTTGTGCCTTGTCATAGGTCTTCCTGCGCGAGAGCGGGGAAGGCTCCGGAGCTCGCTTTTCCAGCCCTGACGAAGTTCTGGAGCCAGAACTGATCGTTCAGTTTCATACAGTTATCGACAAACAACACAAAGAATAATAATAATAAAACAACAGAAGGATGGCAAGCCAACATAAAATAATGGCATCAATGAAAAGATGAGCATGCAGTTCACAGAAACACAGTTACCTGATAGTTCAAGTCCCAAAACAGCTGTGGTTCTTCGCCAAGCTCATGTTTAACTACTTTAGACACTTTATGCTACACTAAATCTTAAATAATATTTCTTTATTTGCTGATAGATCACTGTCAGCCAAGGCTCTTTTTTACATACAAGTTAATGTGCACTTTCAGTTGGTTTGAAGCGTGGCCAGTTAAAGCCGTTTGGTTAGTACTTTTCCTTCAGCATGTAACTAAGCTCTAATGAGGAATTAGAAAAGGTGCCTTTAGCAGAGGACAATAATAAATAAGCCATACAAATGTTAATATTAGCTCCTCTCTTCATGCTTTTACCTCAAAGCACTCATCAGTTGGAGGTCGGTATGGCTATCTGATGTAAGGATGCTCATGAATAATGTGAAAAAAATTAAATACAGCAGAGGAAGTAGCAGCAACATCAAACATGCAGGACAAAAGGAAGTAGTAATTATTCTGTTAGCAGAAGAGTGCCGGGCCTGGACTTACATGCTGCCCATTTTAGAGGAAAAGCCGGGGGAGAGAGCTGTGTAGTCCCTGACTGATGAGCCTGACGAGTCCACGTCTCCTCCCCCATCTGGTGTTTCAGCTAACGGCAGCATCGGACTGGTGAAGTCCGCAGTCTGTGCATCGGGGGCGGAGTCGCTGTTTGCGTACAGCAACTCCATCTGAGTGGTGGTCCTCCTACGAGCCTGCGGCGCAAAGATACATGGAAATTAAGACGCATGTAATGTATGCAAAGTATGTAGCACAACAATAAATATTGTATTACCTTATTTCTGGTTTTCGTCTCTCCACAGAGTTTCATGAGATCTGATGCCAAAGTGCTAGAAGGAATACAAGTGTTTGACATGTGAGTAAAAAAAAAAAAACGTGCATAAAAACTCAAAACATAAACGTATTATACGACACATTATGTCACAAAACATAATGAATGTCACAACACATATGAACACATGAATAAATATAAAATACAACACGTAACATAACTGAAAACAAGAAATACACAGTAAAACACAACATAAAGCCACATAATACGAAACAAATGATTTACAATGTTAACAAGATAAAAACAATGTAACATAAAGTAGAACACAACATAAAAGACAAACACAAAAAAACAGATGCAAATCTACAAAGATTTACATGAACATAACAAAGACATGAATAAAACAATAGTATAAATATACATAATACATAAACACAATATAAACATGTCATAAGATACATAAACTAAGTAACACAAACAACACTAAACAACATACAATAGCATAACGCAACTAACATAACACAGCACAAAACAGCAAAACTGTAAAACTAACATAACATAAACCACAACGTAACATGATGCAACACAACGCGACATAAGATACAACACAATAGAACAGAACATAGTATAAATTAAGATGACAACATGACACAATATAACACAACATAAAACAACATACCATGGCATAACACAGCACACAGACTTACTTTCCCTCTGCAGAAGGGCTCTGGGCAGACTCATCACTGCTGCTATCGTCTCCATTTTCTGTCAAATGAGATCAGTGAATAATATCAGAATTGAGAAGAAACTCTCGGGTGATAAGACTGAGATTATTTCTCATGACTTTCTAAAACCGTTCTCAGCGAGTTCACCATGTCTTACTTTCACTAAAGGGTAAAGCAGTTTTCTTGACCTTTTATTAAAAAGCTGCGCGAGTGGATGTAGAGAAGATGAACAAATGAAGCAGATGGGGCGATGTCAGCGCAGCGCCATGCTGTTTTGACAGACAAAAATTTGGTCCTCATCACTGAGCTCAACGGGATCAGATGGATCGAAAAAGGTGAGAGGTCAGAGAGCAGTCAGGTGGAGAGGGTTACAGAGAAAGATGTGTGGGCGCGTTGGGACGAAGGTAATAGACCTGATATGAAACAACAAGGTGGAGGAGTGTGAGGAATCATTAGTCCGTTGCTCCCGATGGGGCCAGCTGACATACAAGGTCCGACAGAGCTAAAATATCCATGTTGAATGGTTCCTGCGGAAGGGTCTGGGGTTAGCAGGGTGCTAAAGCATGGAGGCTGTAGCACATGGTGATCTAGGAGGAGGAGGAGAAGGAGTAGGAGGAGGAGTGTATCAGGATGAAGGGGAAGGGAGAAGGTCAGCAGACAGATGGAGGGAAGCCTGGTTGCATTGCACCTCATGCACCTGTTCATGTTATGTTTCGTTAGTTTACAAAGTGCAAAGGGAAGGAACCATGCATCCATAACACATATAAGAGTCTAA
This sequence comes from Diplodus puntazzo, assembly GCA_963678695.2. NCBI lineage: Eukaryota > Metazoa > Chordata > Actinopteri > Spariformes > Sparidae > Diplodus > Diplodus puntazzo. Next base: position 14,602,943 of record OZ023161.1, on the reverse strand, counting down.
TATGATTGCACTTACCAGCTGGGATGTTACCTAGCTCTGTAAAAACATAAGAAAACAAAAAAAAGAAAACGTGGGGGAACAGAAAAAAGGCAATGCACAAATCAAAAACACAGTCCCCCAAAATTCTAAAAAACAAACCAACGAAAATGAAGTGCAGCTACTGTAAACAAAACATCCTGCTGAACAGAGACTGGCAACATTTATTAAACAATTACTGTACATTCGTAACCTATAAAATTTGTAGTTTTAACGTTGAAAAGTTTTTGGAATATTCATTACTGGAATATGATGTTTGTACCAGACTTTAAAAGTAGAGCCAAATATTAGCAGCTAAAAATTAGGCCAGCTTCTATTCAGCAGAAGGCAACAGGCAAGAGTAGGTCAATTGGCCCAATCATGCAACTGACCAGCAACCCAGTCCACATCCCAAAAGGCAAAATGCTTTACAACAGATGTATGGATATAAAATAATTAACCTATGGAAGAGAAACCTCATCATCATCCCAGAGAAAAATCTACATCCCAGTTTTCTTTGACATGACACTTCTGGGAGATGGGCTGGGTTAAACCAGGGCTCTGGTCTGTGTTTTTGGGACCTCATCTCCACTTCCACCTCATTGAACACTGTTACCTTGCAGTGCATTCCCCAGCAGTGCGTCCAGCTCCGGGTTGAACTCGGCCTTCTCCTTCAGCATGTGAAAGAGCAGCTGGTTCTGTGTGGCGCTGGTGATCTCTGTCTGTTTCAGCCGGCCTTCCATCACCTTCACCTGAGACTCCCTCTGGGCTGCCTGGAGACCCTGAAATCATACAGTGTTTACAATGTCACTCACTTGCCACAGATTAAAATAGCTACATTAATAATTAAGATAAATACATATTGTTTGACACATTGCTATATTCATCTGTAGTTGATGCATCTTTCTAAAGTTGCTGGAATTATAGTATTACAATGACCCAATGATAATCTAAAATCAGGGATCATGTGCATTGAATGATATCACCATGTGGCAGATTTAACCAAATGGCAGACTCCTTCAGTAATCTCTGACCCAGCTGAAGTTAAAAAGTGAAATTGTGAAAATTAGGCAAAGAGAGGAGTTGACATGTACCTAACAATCCTATTCATGTCATAGAGCAGCCATAAACACAGACCGTGGTGGCATATTTTGTGATTATTCCTAATGAACATATTATAAGGCTTGGTACCTTGTTGATAGCCATTGACATAAAGTGATCTAACAGAAAACGAGCTTCTGTCAGGGTGCAGGAACTAATAACAGCAGAGACGTCCACTATGTCGCCTTCCTCCTGGAAAAACAGAACAGGATGAATTCAGAAAACTTTTCAGACTATTCAGACATTTTTGTGGAGAACTCAATTCTCAAGTCTGCTTTTAGCCTGTCTCACCTTGGTTTCCTCCATCTGCATGATGTTGGCCTGACAGTCTGCGATGCTGTCGTTGATGTAGTCAATGTTGGCTGTCAATGCGTCCACTTCCTCGTTCAGAGGAAGCACCGCCTTCTCTGCCTCTGGCCCCTCCCTGGCCAGTCGGTCCCTCTTCCTGATGACCTTTTCTTTACGCTTGGTCAGCTCCTCTCGTTGCTGTGAGACATAAACACACTGACTTGTAAGAAACTGGACAGAACATTGAGCAGATTTAAGCCAATGGAGCTACTAAATGAGTACATGGTAAAGGCCATGGAAAAGCAGAGAGTAACAGATTCCCCCTTCCCAAACTTATGCCTGGGTTTATTTTTGTTTTGTTGCCCATTAATGATGACGATGACTCATGCAACAACAAGATGACTTGGCAAAACAGAGTTCTCACTGTTTAAATATCATAGGCTGCAAATATGACACGAATACATGTCAACAGCCCCCTCACCGACATCTGCTACACCGTTCTCAAGCTTCTCTAATGCCAGATCATTTGAATTTAGAGGAGAATTAAACGGAAAATTACTGACAACTGAAACAGAAAGTATACATGTTTATACTTTTTGGGGGGCATTTAGTAAAATAGTGAATGCTAAAATGACTTGCACTTCCACAGTCTATGTTGTCTGGACAGGCTTAACAGAAAAAAAATGTAACAGAATCAGCAGAATACCTGATATTACTTATTGATGAATTACTGTGTGTATTACTACTCTAATAGTATACTGTGGTTGTGTGAAAGATGTGGTGTTACTCTTCAAATCATCATTGTATACCAATGATCGAAGCGATGATCAATATTAGGTTCCTTCCTATGTTAATTTACCATGAGAACTAAGATGATATTAAAATAGTCTCTGAAATCTGTGCCCTGCTGTGCATGTAGAGATGTTTCTGGTGGAGCAGCATGTCTGCCAGCTGAGCCCTGTAAATCTAAGTGATTGACAAGTAAATTTTAAATCTTTCATTGCAAACCTCTTTTCCATTGATCTGACAGTGTTCCCCGATTGCCTGCTCATGAAAACTTCCCTCTATTAGAGCTGTTAATGTTAAGGATATGATTTGGATTATGATATTAGAGATAATAATGTAACAAGACCCTAACCCAGCCCAGACTTTGACTTTTGTAATATCCTCGACTTGCCTTTGGCATCTGGGTAAGACCCAAACTATCCCCAAACAAAATGTTTTGCTTTTTTGTTTGACAATCTTATGTCTAGGCCAGAAGAGATAGCCTCTACTTGCTTTTTAATCCATGCAGCTCTTGACAGGCTCATGTCTTAGCTCTGTCTCATGAGCAAAATCACAAACTGAAGCATGTATTTATGCTACAGGTCTATTAAAGATGTACACGCAAGATTAATGCCTAATAAAAACGATCTTATTTCCTTCAGATTTCAAACTTGATAACACTCTGGTCATTAACCTTCTTTAGCTTTGCAATCGATAGGTCAAGACATTTTACAAAAACTTAAACAAAACTTAGCTTCACCTTGAGGAGGCGGTTCATGTCAGCCTCCATATTGGAGATGGTCATCCTCTGCATGATGACATCAGTGATCCTTCGCTCCAGAGACTGCCATTTATTCCGTGCGATTCTGGTGGAGTATACACCAACTGTACGCCTGTAGGAAGACCTACACACACAGCATCAGTCAGTACTGTGATTGACTGATCTTTTAAGCATATTCAGGAATAATAACAAATAAGCTGTTCCAGAGCTGGTAATCAGAAGGCTGCATTGCTTCCCGGTGCAGAATTATGTTTTAAAATCCAACATAAGTATTGCAAAAAAGCCATGTGCATGGAGAGATTTGTGTTACATTTTGGGGATTTAAAGGATTTAGCTGCTCTCTTTGTTTGCTCCCTGGAAACATAAATGTGCAATGAACACACCTGCACACACAGACTCACCGAGTGCCGTTGGGTGCAGAGTTACTGGAAGAGTACATGCGGCCAGATGGAGGTCTGTGGCTGGAGTCCTGGACTGGTTCTGGGAGATTGACCTTTCTGACGACCTTACCCGAGGTGGGCCTGGCTTGCCTCCTCAGAGCTGTCACCTGACATACATTGTACACATGTGAACTGAAGCGTTCCACGTGCTCCTCTGCATCCATAATGTATCATATGTATTTCTGTATACATGAGTCATGCATACTTTCACAACATTAATTTCCAGCTGCTGCTCACCTCCTCAGTCTTTCTCCTCAGAATGAGCTCCTGCTGCCTTTTCTGAGCCTCCAGTAACTTTAGCTGGTGCTGTAACACAACAACAGTATAAACAACATGTAAATTATGATATCAAAAACACATTACCCTAAGCCGAGTGAAAGGAAAGCACGATGTAAATTAACACTAACCTCTTGCTTGCGCTGATCTTTCTTTAAGGAAGCAATTTCTCTGTTTCTGCGAGACTCGTTCATCCTGTTCTTCTCCTGCTGCTCCTTCATCTGCTTCATGAGACGGACCTGGAAATAAAAAATATCCATATTATCCACACAAATATAGCAAAAGTACATCAATATAAAGCAGTCAAAGTTCTCATAGGATTTGTAATTAATTTTGATTCAAGGGCATGTCTTCAATCATACTTTTTCTTAATCCTATAAAATGCTGCTATTGACTGTTGTCAGTGAATCTGTCCTACTCATCTAATTGTACCTAATTTTGAGTCATTTCTGTTTTTAAAACTAAATAAGGAAAAGATGTTCTAACAGAAATATATAGTTAATAACCAACTGAACTAAATAAGTGCAATGGAATTCAATGTTTAGTTTTTTACTTGACTTTTACTTAATCAGACTTTTTGATTAACACTGATATTTCTTTATATGTTATGTTTTGTTGCATGTAGACCACAAGACATTAGTGCCAGGTAGTGGGGATGCAAGATAAGAGTGAATAATAAAGAAATATAGAGAACAGATGGCAGAGAAGCCTGCAGATCCAACTAGACTAGATGTTTCTGATGACACCCTACCTTCATTTTTAAGTGCTATAGCAACTGTTTTTGGTCAATTGTATGTTAATCATAATAGAAACATGTCCTTTCAAACACACTTCACTCTAGACTCAAGATCTAACATTTCAACACGCAGCATTACAGAACAGTATGATCACATCTACTGTAACCAATCACACCTTCGTCTTCTTCATTTCCGCCACGTCCATCTGAAGCTTCTTCAGCTGTTTCTCGTACTGTGATTGGTTCTTCAGCAGGCGGGCATGCTCCTTCTGAGCTGAATGGAGCTTCTGAAGCTCCTTGTTCATGACGCTCAGCTTCTTCTCATATTCAGCCTTTATCTTGCGAGCCTTGTCCTCAGTGCCGCTTTCTACTGAAGCTGAAAGTATGAAACAGAAACATCATGGAAAACTGATCATCAATCTATCCATTAAGAGACAGAATGCAATAATGCTGTAAAAATGTCTTCAGTCACTTTTTTGTTGGTGACACATTGGGCAGCAGATACATAAGTATTTTCTCAAATGGGTTATAAACCTTCATCTGCAGTTGTCAAAAAATCTCTTTGGGATGCTTTTTTTTCATTTGACAAGCTGAAAACTTTCAAAATCAGCATCAGACAAAGCTTTGATCCATTAGTGCTGATAAACATAAATCTGTCATTGTCTGGAGTCTTTAAAGACTTTAAAGAGTTCTCTCAAGTAATTTAAGTCGGCAGTGTTTTTTCTTTTTAACCAATGAACAAACACTGAGATCGAACATATGGGGTTAAGATATAAATTCTTCCAAATGTAAGTATGACAAGCAAGAACTTAAGACTGAAATAAACTGATCAACAGCACCTAAACCCACAGTTTTATCCAAACTTCCTGACCAGGACTGGATAAGTGATGTACGCTGTACTTGGCCTCCTTGACTTACTCATGTTATGGAGAACGCGGTCCCGCTCCAGCTGGGTGTCCCTGATCTTGCACTGCAGCATCATCAGCTTCTGCTCGTACTGCTGTTTAAGCGTGTGCAAACGCCGCTGGCTGTTCTCCAGCTCGTCGATCAGCTTCTGCTTGATGGCGATCTCACAGGTGATGTTGGCCAGGTCAGCCTGGAAGTTCTCTGTTGGACACAGATGATCCAAATGTTCAGCAGAGTTTTGACAGTGATACACTAATCACAAATCAACAGTTTGTATGGTTCTAGTGTTAAAAGGTGCCTCTCCAGTACATGTCACTTGTAACTATTTTATATTATTTGAAGAATATTTTTCTTTTGTCCTATTAATTATTTTACTTCTGTTTGCTTTTTGAAGTTTGCAAGATAGCAGTTAACAATTGTCAGAAAACAAAAGTGTTTACATCCTTAAAGTAACAGCATTAACTCAACACAATTTGGATTATTTGGACCCCTTTGTTGCTTGCCTCAGTATTTTTAATTGATGAGTTTGAAATCAATTAATTTAACTCTGTTAACATCTCATCACCATTTAAGTATTAATTGCTCTACTATTTCCAATTACGCTGTCATGTTGTTGCCTTCCTTCCCTGAAGTGTTTCTGAGTTGTGCCATTTTTCAGAGTTACCTGTTAAAAAGTTTTGGTTTTTTTTTTCACAATATGGCAAGTTTTTCCTCACTCGAATGGAGGGTCTAAGGACAGTGGATGTCACTTACAGCACAGATTGAAAAGCCCACTGAGTCAATGTGATTGTGGTTTTGGGCTATACAAATAAAATCGTTTTGATTTGATTTTGGTAGAAAAAGGACAAGCAATTCCATTAGTTGTTATTTATTAACATTAATTAACAGACACAGACACATTTTTCATTATGTGTAAGTCATAATAACCTAATGATATAACATATAACAGTATAACAGTCACAGGGGACATTTTTCTGCAGTTAGAGGTGTACTTTTCATACTTTTTCCTGACTATACTTACATACTTTACGTAAGACTTTTAATTCATGACTTTTACTTGTACAAGAGGATTTCTACAGTGTGGTGTTAGTACTTTTACTTAAGTAAATGATCTGAGTTCATCCACCACAACAACCCCAAGCACAGTGTTCTGTGGTGCTGGTTGGTTCTGTGTAAGGCTAGTGAATGAACAGCTCCCCCTGCTGGACAAAACACTTCAAGGTGAACCAGTGACAGGGAGACCAGATGAAGTCCCTCATACCTTTTTCATCCGACTCCGAGTCTGAATCATCTGAGCTCTCCTCCACATCCATCTCTTCTTCCTCCTCCTCCTCTTCCTCCTCCCCTTCCTCATGGTCGCTGCCTTCCTGGACCTCCTAAAAGATTACATATGAATAATTCAATATCAGGAGACACTCCACCAATTTAAACATAAAGATGAAACAAGAGGCTTTCAGTCGTACCATTTCTGTCTCCTCGATGACTCGTTCTGCCATTTCCTTCTCTGTTCCTTTTTCTTGCTCATTGTCAGGAACTTCCTCCTTGCTTGCACTGAAACATTGAGACACGGTCAAAGATCAAACATTTATCCTCTGTGACATTGCCATGAATGTTTACCGAGCAGAACACATGGTGCACATGGTGCACCTCCACAGGTACTGTAACACACATGTAATCAAAACATCCATGGGGTTTAAAGACATCATTTCCTCTTCTTAGCATTGTAAATTACATAATGCACAGTTCTCATTAAGGAATCACACTGTCTTTTTGGCAAACAAGCTTTCTAGACTTAAACACAGTTGGAATAAAGCTGGTAACTGTTAAGGTGTTCATTTTCTGTGACATCTGCACTTTATTTTTTATGAGAGAAAACATTGTTTAGCATCATCCACTGATCCCGTTTGTGAAAAAGACAGTGTATTGTTTTAACAAAGGAGGGAGACATCTCATCAGAGTCCGAACACAACCAGAAAAAGCAAAAAAACATGGAAGAAATATGCAGCACAAAGAAAAAACTGTTTGTGAATCAAGTCCATGAAGCAGATCTGTTGGATAAATATAATTTATCCAAACACAGAGGGTTAGCAGTGTTTAGGCGTGTGTTTGGCACAAAATAATCTGGACCAAAATGGAAAAGAAAGTTTAAAATAGGAAAACAGAAAGAAGAAGATAATTTTTTGTCCAATGTTTGAATATCCAGTCTGTCACAAAAGAGGATACATATTCTGCCTGTGAGCTCAACCTCAAGCCACATTTTAATCTTCAACACTAGTCATCTGAATTTGCAATGCACCAATTAGGAGGAAGAGCAGTTTGTCCACTAATTCATCCCTGGACCCCCCAGCTGCACATCTCGTTATCGTTGGGGAAGATACTGATTTCCAAATTATTCCAAAAGGCTGTTACTTCCATTCTTGAACACAGAAACTTGTGATGCATCCTGAATAGGAAGCACTATATCGCTTCTGATGAGCAGGGCGGCACCTGTAATATGTGAACAGGTGATTGTAACAAGTGCTGTAAAGCTCTTTGAGTAGTCAATAGACTAGAACAGTGGTATATAAATGCAAGTTCATTAAGGCTAACTATCAAATCCTTTAAATCATTTATCAAGCAAAAATGTGACTTTGCTTCAAGGATTTGCTGCTTTCATTTTTCATTTATGAAAGTCAAATACGTTTTTGAGTTTTAGATTGTTGGTTGGACAAATTAAGTGATTTGAACCTCAGTTTGTGCCCTTGGGAAATTGTCATGACTATTTTTATTTTCACATGTAGACACATGTGGCCAGAGACTTGGAATAAGTAGGTGATTATGTCTCTTAGAAGGAATTTCATACATTTTATTTTCCTTTTAAAGTGAATGCGGTATACTGAGAACAGCTTGTACCTACTTATACAGTCACAGTAATATATTCTGCTTTTATTATTTCATTATTTTCTCATCATTCTTCTAGAATAAATCCCTTTATTTGGCGTTTCTGCAGTTTGAAGCCATTTGTCCTCTGGAGCAGGGGCAACTTATTCTGACCACTGACTTAGGAGCGGCTAGGAGACGCAGTGAGGTGTCATTACATATTTACACATGTACAAAAGCAACACACTAGAACACCAGAGACCCTGTGACAATGGGAAATTTCATACTACAACCTATGTATATCTGAGTCTAGACATGTCTATGTCTGAGTTGAATCATGCTGGGGGAGCCTGGACCAGATCCTTGGTTGCAGCTCTAATCTGAACGGTCAAATGTTTCATTAAAAGCATAAACAATAGTGTGGACCTTGTTATGAAAGTCTCTCATAATAGAATCTTTCTAGTTCTAGGTTGTCTTTATTACGTCAGTCAAAACATAAAAAGCTGCAAAGATGCAACAGAAAGCAAGGATGTAGCGTGATTGGTCAATGAACGAGCTACTGGGTTCACACAGGAGATCTATAAAGTGAAAAGGGCTTATTATATGTTATAAGGAGGGGAAGTGCTTCTATGATATGAGTCTCTCTCCAGGTGGGGGAAATACCTGCCCAAAATAAATAAAAGTAAAAAAAATAAAATGCTGAATTAGGGGAAGCAAAGGAAGGTGAATGGCAACAGGAGGGTGGAAGCTCTGACAAACCTGGCGTCCTCAACCTCTTCCACTACCTCCTCCCTTTCCTCCCTCTCTCTCTCCTCCAACAGCAGCTGGAGTCTTCAGGGAGGGGTGAAGGGACAAACGAGAGAAGGAAGCAAGAGATGAACGAAGGAAGAAAGAATGGAGGAAAGAATGGTCAGAGGAAGCTCTGCACTGAAAATCCCACCTTCTAATCCCCTCTTATAGTGTCCCACCGCACGACTTGGATCACTTTCAACCTGGAGACTCTGATCAGACTCTAAAGCAGCTGTAGACTTCTCAACAGGAATTACTCCTTTCAGTCAAATTCTCACACTCATCAGCACTCAAATACTGTCACAACATTAACCTACATTACAAACATTAAATGTTAATGCTATTGATTGTTTTATGTATGTAAAATGAAGTCAAGAAAACAGCATATATATTGTCAGCGTTTTCATGACTAAAGCTTTTTTTAAATGTATGTCCTAATTTACAAAAGTGTTGAGATGATGCCATATTTCTTTTTCTAACAAGTCAAACAGACTTGGCAAAGTACACCCGCGACAACACATCCAGTCAGAAACGGCCAAATCATAGATCAAATTTGACACAGTCCATCTACAACAGTCTTATTACCTTTTCTTTTTCTTTTTCTCTCGTTTCTTCAGTTTCTCCAGGTCCTTCTTGGCGAGTTCGATGATGTCAGAAGTCTCCTTCTCAGGGGCCAGCGACGTGGAGGAGAAAGTGCCGGGTCCTCCGTAGAGCGACTGGCGATTGGAGGCACGAGACAGATTCTTCCTCAAATGCTCGTTAACAGATTCGCTCTCCAGGAGTTTGGCTCTGAGGGTGAAATCCAGGAACAGAAACAGGAGGAAGACACAAATGAGCCAGGGCAAAGAGCTTGAAAATATACCATGATGATACTTTTAACTGGAGACTGGAGTATGATGCATACTGTGCTGAAAGGCCAAATATTTTTGAAATTGTGTTATGTTTCTCCTTTCTTAGCTCATCTTATTTGGTTATCAGAAAAATAGTTTGCAGTAATATCCAATAGATTGATTGATGTCCATCAGCAGGCTTTGTATTAGTTTTTTGTAAGCAGAATGTGATCATTTTTTAAAAAGGAGATATTCACACATTCAACTATCTCAGATATTTGTAGAATGTAACTGGGGCACAGTAAGCATTTCTAAAATCTACAATCAGAGTTGTTTACCTGAGGTCCTCAATCTCTTTGATGTAACCCTGAATCATGTTTCCAATTTCTTCAGTTCCACCTTCACCTGGAAAAAAATCAAGACAATTTAAGGGGAGAAAGAGAAAATGGATTTTCGAATCAAACTAAACATGACTCGATCATGTATTCAATGGAATGTTGCAATGAGGAGAATCAAGCAATTCATACAAAAAACTTGATTTAACAATGAAAAATAAAAACAACAAACACTTATTTTCCAATACTTAAAAGACTTCAAGTCCGCAGGTCTGAACCCACCTGCTTTGGAGAGGGCCTGGTTGGCCTGGTCACTGATTAGCTGAGTAAGTCGCGCCCTCTGAGCATCGATGGTCTCTTGCATGGCCTTCACTCTCACCCTCAGGTTGCTGTTCTCCGTCTGCAGCATGGAGTTCTCGTGGAACATGTCGCTGAAGCTCTCCACACCGTCCTCACCCGCCATGCGTTTACCCTACAAAGGAGAGGAAGAGGCAGTACATAGACAATTAAAACATGTCCTTGACAGCTCCCTGACAAGAGATATTCATGGTCATCATTTTTATTTCAGTTTTCCAATGCACTCTCTGCCCTTTGATGTCCTCTCTCCCTACCGTCTTGTACTCCATCAGCTCCATCTGCAGTCGAGCGATCTCTGTCCTCAGTGCGCTGATTTGCTGGCTGGCCTTGTCCTGGTTCACCATGACCCTGTTCTTGATGTTGCGGGCTCGGTTGGCGTACTTTAGTGTGTTCAGTGTCTCCATGAAGTCGCGGTCAGATGGGCTGATGCAGGCAATCATTACAGTTTGGCTGAGACAAGAAGAAAGGCGGATATTTAATATCATGTTTTTATAACTTCAGACCAGCAAGAAGGGCTTGTTTGAAGAAGAGGTAATAAATGTTCAGAGAAGCATTATCTAGTGTACAGACTCTATTTTTCTGATTTTGATTGATTGTGCAACTAATTTTTCACATTAATATATCATGGTAAAAAGTTGCAGGGTTGTATTTACTCTATTAAGTTTGATGAAAGGAAGACGTTTGGTTTGCTGATTCCAAAATCTCTCTCGCACATGAGTAAAAAAGGTGAAATCAGTTCAGTCCACAAACCTGTTTCCTCCCAATGAGTCCTGTAGAAGTCGAGTGAGTTTGGAGTCTCTGTAAGGCACATGTGAGGCCCGCTTGCCTCGGTCACCCAAAGCACTGATTACATTTCCCAGAGCAAGCTGCAGCAAAAGGAAGAGAATCAGAGGAGAAAATATTTCATGGTGATTCAGCAGTTTACTATGTCAAGTATGAAAATGGAATAATATGGGTCAGAAACAAACACAATATATGAACATGTTTCTTATCAAATACACATGGTTACACATAGCTGTTGCATTTTATCCTCGACTTTTCTATTTGTGAGTTAAGGGCCCAATAGCCCATTTTACACGAGCCAAGACCAAAATACAGCACCATTACCCAACCTCACAATTCTGTATAAAAGGTATGAACACGGAATTGGGGGGCATTGTTGTTCTCCATTTAAGCTGGCACTCAAGGTAGTAATGGTGTAGATTAATTGTTTGATGAACCCCCAGGGGTTTTAACTCAAAGAAGATAAACAGCAAAAGAAAATGTCTGCAAATTGGGGAGACAATGCAACGTCTGTGAGCTCCTAACCCTCCGAGTAGAGGAAGAGATTAACCACCATATAACATGGATGTTAAATGTTCGTTATTGTCAAATTATGGCATTGTTGTGGTTTATAGAATATTTGTTACACATCAGACGAGCTGAAGATGTATTGTTATACTGCACGTTTCCTGTAGTGCAGGATGTGCATTTATGAAATTCTGCCACTAGATGGCAGCCAAACTTGATTATCAGTGGCTTCTCTGTATCCCTGAGTGACTTCACAAATCTTGCTGGAGTGACACAGGGAAGGAAGGAGCTCACCAGTCCACAGTTGATGGAAATTCCCTCTTTGGCTCGATCGCCTGTCGCTCCGGTTCTCTTCAGCCTCTCAGAACCGGCCAGGTCCACAAAGTGAAACTTGGTTGTCAGCGTCTCGTACTCGTCCATCTCGGAGTTTCCGTTGGAGACTCTGTTATCAGTCTCAGTTTCTTGCTGAATGACAATGACATGCACAAACACAAGTTAGTTTCACAGCACTGTGATATCCCTTTAAAAGTACTTTTGAAAGATACTCAGAATGTACGAACATTGTCAGAGGCACAGACGCGAACTTGGCACAGATGGATGGTGAAGATGGCGTGTGATCGAGAGCTCTGGACGTTCATCTGAGTGCTGGCTGTGGTGCGAGACAGAGCTCCCAGCTTCAGGCACTGTATCATCTGAACAGGAAGAGAAAGATCTTTAAATGTTAAACTCACAGCACGGAACAACAAACGCTAACATTTATAAAAGTAAACATCAGTGAAGGAATGAATAATATATGAGTAATAAATGAATAAAAGTATTTTTGTAAAGGCCTCGTGGTGGTAAAGAGAATCACAATCAAGAGCGTAGATCCATTAATAAACATTCAAAAGATTAGTTATTTAATCATCATTTTATTTCCCATTTAGCTTTCGAACATTCACATTCATAAAAATAAAATAAAAAGTGAAAAAAAGCATCAACTTGAAACCAATGAAGATATACAATACAAAGTTCCTAGATTTGAGAAGTGATAAAGTCCCATTCAAAGACCCATCTTAGCAAAGACGTCAGGCATATCAACACATAGATGTTTGTAATAAACACACACAAACACACACACACACCCACACACTCTCTCTCTCTGTCTCTCCTTTACCTCGGCCTCAGAGGACACAGTCCGTGTTGTCACTCCAACTGTGTAGATTCCCCCACTGGCATCTTCGTGGATCTTGATGTGAGATTTCTGCTTCATGTCTCTTGTGGAGTCGAACAGGTCCAGAACTTCCTCATTATAAAGCTACAGAGAGCCAAAACAAACACACGCAGACACAAAGTTTAACTGGCCTGATACATCACTTCAAATCTTGCATTAAATGATTCAAATTTAAAGATTATTTAAAGATTCAAATTCATAACATTTCATACCCTAATAATGTACTTCTTGAATTGTATTTAGGAACAAAACAAAAGCCAAAATTAAGAGACATCACCGAAACAAACGGATATCATTTTTGACATAAAGAAAGAAATGTCGTTATATTAAACACTTGCCGAATGAACAAGTTGACCAAAACAGTTAAGAATAGGTTGTAAACAGTGTTTCACAAAGTTTATAAAGTTTCAAAATGCAACTCGCTTTTGTTTTTTTCTGGGGACTCTCCATAGATGACAAAGGACGCTTCTCTTATTAGATCATGTTTACTGTATTTGTAAATTACATGTTTAATATCAATGTGTTATATTCTTTAATATATTTGGTGTAAATGGTGAAGTCAGTTAAAACAGTGTGTTCAAACAGCTGCAGGGAGGAACAACGCCGTCAGACATGGACGCAGAAAACAGACAGGCTGGTACAGTGATCCCACGACATGTTTTATAAGGAAAGAAACATGTTTTTTAAGAATCACTGTATTCAGAAAAGTGAATCAAGTGAAGACCACACAAGTGAATATGAGGAAATAAGAACTGCCAAAAAAAAGTACGTCTGAAACTATCGCCGTCTGATTGTGTTTGATTTCACACATTTCTTAGCCACAGCTCATCCACCTCTCCAGTTCAGGGTCTTCTCGAGGAATCTGAACACTGTCACAAACTGACAAACTGGCACAACTGTCTCCTAACATCGTTCCTGTTAACTCTTCCTGTCCAGACTGAGACACCACCATCCCCCCCGACACCTCCTAACCCCCCGACGACAGCTGCTGCAGTTCAATTGTCAGTGTGGATGTTTTTAAATGATGGAGCACTGGTGTCAAAGCTTGTTAAACCAGCGGTGTCAACAATATAAGCCTGACCCATGACATCTCTGTACAGCCTGTCATAGCGCAAGTCAGAGAAAGATTACATTTTGTTTGTTTTATTTACTTTAGCTAAAAGGTGGGTATATACCTCTAGGAACTGGGCGTTGATCTTAAACTCAGGTACTGGGCGTCCCTGCTCCTGGGCAGCGGCTCGGCGCTCCTCGATGCCCTTAAAGAGGTGGTGGACGGCACGGGGGATGATACCCAGCTCCTCATCTGAAATGTTTACGTCAAAGCCCGTCCCCATGGTGTAGGTCTTCCCTGAACCCGTCTGGAAAGATGGAGAAAATGTCACATATCAGAAACAAAAAACAAGTCATTAATAAAATGTAAAATCCCAGGATGACCATGTCTTTGCCTTGGCGAGCAGATTTCACACATCAAAGACACTCTTACAGTTTTCGGGAGTCATACTGCATATGTGAAGAAAGTTGAATATAGCCTAATAACAAATGTCCAGTTGCCTCAATTGATACTTGAGTCAGGGTCGGCTAAAGACTCCAAGTTTGAATGAAATCTGGGCGTTTGGAGCGAAACCTCTGTAGCTCGCTGCTCATCTCTGCTTGAGGTTAGCAGCTCAAGGCTGAATTGAACGCTCCTAGCATAACAAACCCAAAATCTGTGGCCAAACTGTTGGAGGTCCAGTTGAATTGTGGGTAATAAAGGTGCAAAGTTTTGTCAAGGGAAAAGAATATGTGGGATAAAAAGTCATCATGTCTGGTTGTGCCACATTATCTTTGATAAAACTGCTGACTGTGTTAGAGGAGAGCAATGCTAAATTATTTATTTAGAAAAAAGTTTTAAAAAAAGGATTCTTTATTTTTCTCTTCTATTTTCTCTTGAGTGATTTATGTTTGTTTATGTCAGTTTAACATTTGATGGTTTCTATCAATTATTAAAAGTACTCCAAGCTTTTTTGAAATTTGCTGTATAAATAAAGTTGTAATCATCACCATCACTATGGTTTATGATTTTCTTGGTTTGGCACTGGAGCATTTTCGTGACAGTTGGTAGTAGAGATGAGGGTAACACTTCAAGTTAAGTTATTGTTGATCAAACTAGCTAGCTCAGGAGGAAGAGCACGTCATCTAGTAACTGCATCCCTGGCACTTCATGTCAAAGCATCCTTGAGCAAGATGATGAACCCAAAAATTGCTCCTGATGAGAAGGTTGGCACCTTGCATGGCAGCATCTGCCATCAGTGTATGAATGTGTGTGTGTGAATAGATATTACTAGTAGTAAATAGTTATTAGACAACAACATTTTTTAAAAACCATTAGTAAGCAATACAAGTTTGTTGTTAAACATCAGGGGCAACATCATAAAGGCCATCCAAACAATGTTGATAGAGTAACTATATACACAGTATTCATTACATATTTACAAAGCACAATAAACATCAGCTGTAACTTTTCAATAAACAATTGCTTAATAAATGGTAAACAAACAATTTCCCTGTTAACAGTGAAATAACTATGGACTAAAGTATAAATTCACAATCATTAATGATTGTTAGAGATAAGCCATTACATAACACATAGCACAATAGTATTATAAATGTAATGTCTCCTTTGAGCATTTGGACTTTGCTATGTCAGAAGGTTTATTAACACTACTGTCTAAAATACCATTGTATGCTTTGACATTCAGTAAAGAATTATGATTACCACGACATTTTGTCATTTAGAGCTCTGATTTATATACTTAAACACTGTGCAGTCATAAAAAAGGTGACGTTCTCAGACTGTTGAGTCTATTGTCAGTTAAGATATTTGCCCTTAATTTTATAATCAATTGTTTTATTACAGCTTGATGTCTCCTACAGTTTCACGCTTAAAACGAAGCACGCCAGAGTCTTTTTGATAAGACAGAAAATTTGCTCTCCACATCATTACTGTCTGTTTATATCAGCAACCCAACCGGGCAGAGTTCTTGTGATGCAGCCGAGTGGGTTGTCTAAATCTTGATTAGTCCCTGTAAAGCCACAGAGGTCTGATCCAGGCATAACCAGCTGCAGTCTGTGTTTGAATGTGCTTTCAGAAGTAGGCCAGCAGTGGCAGCAGCAGCTAGTGGGAGATATGGGTTAATATGGACACACATTAAAGATGTATAGCTGTCTAAAAGGTGTGTGTGCACTTGACTTCACTTTGAATCGCGTGAGTGCCGAACAGCAGAAGCTCAGTCACCACGGCAACCTAAGCAGTAGGAGAGGTGGGGGTGGGGGTGATAGGAGGCCAAACTTGCATGTTAAATCCATGTGGGGAACTTGGTAATGGAAACAAAGAGGGCGGGGAGAGTGGAGGTGGAGGGGGAGTAACTGAAGAAAAAAGAAGAGTAGAAGTGAAACTGATGATTATTTTCAGTATCCATTAATCTGCAGATTATTTTCCAAATTAAACTTTTGATCCATTAAAATGGTCTGATGATTAAAAAATTCCCCAAGGGGACACACTAACCTTCCCTAATTAGCAAAACTACTCCACAAACTTTGCACAACCCCCCGACATGTGCAGAGGTACCCCCCTTGGGTACAAGTACAACTGGTAGGGTTTCACTGCTCTTTTGTAATTCTTCGACTACGACTTCTGAGTACTCTCACTGCATGTTTATTCATCCTGAAAGCTCCTCCTGAGGCCTCTTCATTCTTCATCCTTTGAATGCTGGATGTTTTTCTTATCCAAATCCGTGGTGTTGCATGTAGAGACTGTAAAGCCCTCTGAGATTAAAACGTGATATTGGGTAAAATAAATAAAAATGACAGACTGCCATGTTGATATTGGAGCGCCATCAAATACTCAATCAAAACAAATGTAACTGCAAACTATTTTGATAATCCATTAATCGTTATTTTTTAAGTATAAATGTCAAATATTTGCTGATTCCAGCTTCTTCAGTATCATGATTTGTTGTTTTTCCTCTGTCATTTCTCATAGTAACTAAAGACTCTTTGGGTTTTGGGGTGTTGGTTAGTCTTGGAAAATGTATAAGCCTTTTTCACAATTATTTGAGATTAAAATTAAATAAATAATCATGAAAACAATCTGTATACTAAGTTGTTAGTTGCAGCTCTAGTCATACATATTGAAATCAGAAAATATACTGATTAAAGCAATATTTTGAGGAAATACACTTCAATACCACCCTCATATATGTGAAAGCTGATGAAGAAGGCGAAGATGAAGATGAAGATGAAGACAAAGACAAAGACGAAGACGAAAGTGCACTGCAAAACAGTGACAGGGGAACTTGTGTTGCATGTGGAAAGGTGAGCCCTGGCATTAAAATGGCTAAACCCCCACACATAAAAACGGTTACAGCTACTAGCTAGAACTTTTGTGCAGTTAGTGTCAAGGTTTGTTTTTGAGTAACGTGTAATTTTCAGGGTCTGGCTTGTTAACTGGGAGGTTGTTGTTGTTTCATACAGAGATGGAGATTTTGAAAACACTAACACACTGATAGTGGAAGGAAAAAAAGCTACCTGAAATATTTGTATTGACAGACAGAGCCAGGCAAGCTCCCGAGTTTTATTTCTTTATGCTCAGCTAAGCGAATTGCTTCATTGCTGTAGCTTCAAATGAAGTGTACCGATGTGAGGGTTGCACTGATCTTGTCATCTTACTCTGAACAAGAAAGAGCACTAACCTAAAATGTCAAAATATGCCTTTAAAACTATGGTTGAACAAAGACAAGGTCACAGAGGCTCAAATTCCACAACACAAGTTCCCTCCAGTCTCCTTTTACTCAAATGTCAACACTCTCCACTTCTCGAACACCCATTTCCATTTAGTTACATCCACCCAGCTATAAAGCACCATCAGCCCTGCAGCTGTGATAGAGGGGACAAAGACTTGCCTGTCCGTATGCAAAGATGGTAGCGTTATAGCCCTCGAAGCAGCCCTCGATCAGCTTCTCAGTGCAGGTGGTGTAGATGGCGTCCTGCTGGGAGTCCATGTCGAACATGTAGTCATAGGTGAAGGCCTTATCTTTGCCCAGGATCACCTGAGGCTCCCCGGGCATCACGTATGTACAGATGTGACATCCCTCTATCTTCTCCCTGGCCAGCTGAGGACGAATCCTGCAGAAAATAGGAAAAAAAATCGATGAGAGTTCTGTTGAACCAACAACAGATATGATCTTATAACAGATAAGTACAATAGATTTGCTGCACATATTTTACCTTTAGTTTATTTAGTTAATAGTTTCAGCATGTGTGATAGTTTGTGTACACCAGTGTTTGAAAACATGAGAGGATTCCTGCAAGGCTGCCATCAAATTGTATGAAGAATTCTGGTAACTAAAACACAAAAAAGTCAACAATTCCCCTCAATTTGAAACATTTACACAAAAATACGAATACTTGCATAACTAATACGTGAGAGCTTATCATAAAATCTTAAGTTAGCTCAGTCTGGGCAAGTAAAATGCAGCCTTAAGCAGGAAAATAAATAGTTGGCATCACATCCAGGAATGAAAGGAGAGTCCAACCCCACCCAAACATCTGAGCCAGAATGGAATCAATATGATTCAGGTTCCGTATGTAATAGTTCAACAAAATAAAAAAAGATGTTATTGACTAAAACATCTGGAGAGGAAATATTTTTCTGATCCTTTTCTTCCTGAACTTTACTGTGTAAAGTCCAACTAGTGTGAATCACACTACAATCTTTAGTAAGTCAGGAAAATCATAGAGCAGCTTCACAAAGCAGAAGGCTGGAGATAGTTTGTTCTTACATGGTCATTGTAGTGATTTATTGGCATAATTTGGGCATCTGGCCTGCGAAAAACATTAAACAAATCACCTTTTCACTCCAAAATCCATAAAAAGACCTGCTGAAAGTCTAAACTTTGTTTTCTCTGCTTCTTGTGTGATAGACAAATGTGACTGACGATCCTGAATCACAGGGATTAAATTTATTTCATACATTTTCATCTGCCTCGGATGTTTATTTTTTGTACAGTGCAGGGTCAACATCCTACTCTGACTCAGTACTTTGTCCCATAAAACCTGCCAACTGGGTTAACATGTACTGCTTTAGTGTATCTGTCTGCCTGAAATGCTAGTCATGCTGTCCTGAGTACTGGCTATCTGAAATCTGGTAGGGATTAACTTGATTAATGTGGACATGAGAGAGGAAGAGAGAGACAGTGACATCGTGTTCATTCTGCAATAAAACTGAGCATTTATTTCTTTTGTGACACAAAGACAGTGTAACAAACAGATATAAGACACACAACCCTGAAGGGCTGCGTTCAGAGATACAGACAATAGAGACAAAGCCCCTTTTTGAATGTCACTCTGGACTTCAAGAATGCTAAAAACCTCAAATAAGGAAAAGTAGAAGAAAAAGACTGTGGAATTGTGGTGATCGAGGGTGTCTGCAAAAATCTGAGGCAAGTGTACAACATCACCAAATGATCTTGTCTTTACTTTCTAATCATAAATAAAACTCATTCACTCAATCACTTTTGAGACATACAGGTTGAAAACAACTTAACAAAATTTGATAATTTCGTATATTTTTATATGCTTTCTTTCAGAAAGTCTGGAAAAAAACATTTTGCCAGAGTACAAAGTGACGTCTTCAAACTGCTTCTTTTGTCCAACCAACAGTCTAAAACACAAAGACTCTTTATTTGACAAAGAAACGCAGCAAATCCTCACATTTAAGAAGCTGGAACAAGCAAAGTTTTGATATTTTTGCTTTGAATATGATTTTTAAATATGACTGTTCCTCGTTTATCAGAAAAGTATATAGTACGTATATATGTGTATATCAATCGACTAATCATTGCAGCTCCTGTGGAACCATCAATATGATCAAATCATTTTATTTTGTAGCCATTTTAAAATGATGATTTTATTCAAACTGAAGGGGTCATGATCATTTCAATGGGATTTTTCCTAAAGTGCCAATTAGGAAATTTATATTGGACACATTTTAAAAAAGCCTCTCTTCTTGCTTTTAGCAGGTAAACAAAGAGACTAGCACATTCAGTTTTTCTTATGCACGTACACCGTTCTACATTCAGCACATTTATTGAACCAGTACATCAAACTAATGTTTCAGTCCCTTCAGACCTTACCCTGAGTAATAGCTGGTTTGAGATGATGAGATAATAACAACGCTTTTTTCTGGAAAAGGTCTGCAGGGAAGAAAAGTTTGATTTACTGTTTCATTAAATATCTTCCACAAGCAGTGAGGAGAAATCTGTTTTCTGCTTTAAATCTTGTGTTCGTCACCTTCATTCAACACACTCTAATATAGTGATAATCTTAAACCACAAATTTATCATCACATCAGGAATTGAATGAGGGAGCGTATTAATGTAACGCAACTAATAAACTGCTGGGAAAAGATTCAGGATTACTCTAACGTTAAGTGCTAGCACCTAGCAGCAACTGACTCATTTAAGGATCTTTGTTCTCCTCACTCTATGGTTAAATGTGACTGAGCAGAAAGTATCACTGTGTCGTTTTTAAATAGACTGTCCTCATGGGTTTAGCTCACAAACAAGCTTGGAAGAAAAGCACCTGACAGCGGGCCTGCCGGTCCCCCTGTCTAGTGTGGATAAGGGCCTCATTGTGCCTCCAAGTTCAGGGGAGAACAATGCTGTGAGGGGAGCACAGTGCGGCCATTGTGTCAGTCTGTGTGACACTGGATCCCAGCGCTGACACCAACGCCACGGCTGCAGGATTACACGGCTGGACGGAGGCAAGGGAGGAGAGGTAATGTCCTGACTGGAGGTCATGACATGTCCGCAAATAACTGCACAAGACGGTGACTGAGTGGTGTAACAAATGAAAGAAACCACCTTAAAATGCAAGCTATTCTTTATTCTTCTGTTGGCTGATTTTGTTGATATACAGTCCTGAAAGGTTCACTCATTTTCAGGCTGCTACTTTACTTGTAATGTTGGTCATCAAGGAATTTAGACTCATTCTTCTGTTGCTCGAATCATGAAACCACATTAAATGTAATGACACAGCAGCGGACTAAACTGAAGACTTTGATGCAAAAGATATTGAAGATTTTGCGGGGCAATCTAAATCTAAAGCAGGCTATGTTAAGTGTTTACTGACAGCATTAAATGCTGCTATGAAAAATGTTAACATATGAGTATAATGAATCATGTGAGATGCAGCACTGCTGAACATTAGGAATAAGCAAATGAGCAAACTCAGCACTTCGAGAAGCTGCTTTAGTATTGAGTGAGACTTATCATGAAGAAGATGCTGACAGCCCCTAGGGGTAGTTTTGCTTGGGTAGCTAGTTTTCGTGTAGAACTTAGTTCAAATCTAAATTCAACAGCTATTTTGGTGGCAGGTCGGATGTTTGTTTTGCAAACCATCTTTAGTACAACTAGACAACAGTCTGTAAGTTAAGTATGGGTGGGTGGGATAAAAAAAAGACAATCTCTGCCATCAAAACTTTTATGATGCAATATCTAATACAACAAATGCCATATATATGAAGAGACTTCATAAATTAATTGTGAGACAAGATGGGCTTCGGTATTAGGGATAGACCAATTATCAACTTGGTAGATTACTGAAATCATTGTTTGTTTTTTTTGGGTTTGTTTTGTCCGATAACCACCCAATATTATACATTTGAAAATGTGCAATTTTGGCTATGATGTAGCCACCTCTCTCTGTGAAGTCACCACTCTGTGGTCTCTGGTTGGTTACACTTCACGAGTACCAGCAGATCAACAATGAATAATCTCATTCTGCAAAGTGACTGAAAAGTAGAACATTTGCCTCCAACATGTAGTAAAGTGGAGGTATAAAGTAGCACAACTGGAAATACTAAGGAAAGCACATGAAACAAAAATATGGGAAAACATTTTTTTTGATGATTTTGACAAATATTGGGATTGAGATATGATTAACACTAACGGAGATGATCTTTTTGGCCCCATAATTTCAATTTTACTGAAAAACTATTACAGTCATGACATTTGTTGTGGTCTGAACCAGACGAACATGTTTTCTTACACCTGCAGAGGGTCAAGACATCTCTGAAGCACTACAGTACTTCATTCTAATGCTGCTTGTCAAACATTTTACCTTTAACAAATAATTGCAGCTTCTTGCGGCTTGGACATGCTAAGCTTGACTCTGCAGATGTTTATTGGTTCCAAATATTTTTTAGCAACCTTCTTGATAACTAATAATCAATATCGTATTGGCCCTGAAAAGGAAAATTATCCCTTTCAGTATAATTAACTTGTAAAATCTTAAAATCAATCAGAGAGATTTCTATATCTTACATAAGGGTGGGGTAATATACCGATATAGTATCATTATCGTGATATGAGACTTGGCTACTGTCTTATCATAATATGGCATACATGTCGTCTTGAATTCATGGCTGTACTACTTCTAATATTTACCATTACACACAAACAGAAAATGAGTCGCATGAAGTTAGAGATGACTGTAAAGATCTTATCCAGGCAGAGTTGTAAGTAGTGGTGTTAATTTCCCTCGATAAGCATCTGCTACATAAACAACACACACCTGACACAGTACTGAGCAGCCTCCAGGTTTGAGAGTAGCTGTTTAGATGAGATACCTCCTCAGAGTACAAACCCTGAGTGAACAAGAGTACACAAAGACACCTAACAAATTCCCTCTCAGTTAGTCTACAGAGCTCGTGCTCTATTGTTTGGCTCTCACAGCGCATGTTGTTGTAATGTAACAATAGAAGTGATCCCAGTCAGAAAATCAATTATCTTCCATGTCAAATTCACCGTATTTAACCAATTATAGTTTCCTCGGCCTGTAAGAGGAAATCTAATCCTTTCCAGTAACCACAAGGGGGGGCCTTTGTTTCAGACAATTTAGCTCACTAATTGGGTGTGTAATCCTGTCTGTCTCTCCCGCAGCACATTCACACCCGGGAATAAGATGGCATTTCCCAAATTTGTTCTCTTTTCATCACTATGTTAACAGAGAGAATATTCACTGTACCATCAGGGTTTTTAGAGAAGATTTATATTTCATTGATGCAAACATTAATATTACACACTAAGTCTATATTAATTACCGAAGAATTTGCCAGAATTTAGTTTTGGGAGGGAAATTGTTATATTTCCTTCACATAAAAAGTCTGTCCAAAATTTCAATTATCCAATTATATTAAAAACTTTTAAGTGTACAGTTGTATCATGACAATATGAGCATTTATTTAAAGACTTTATTTCATTTTGTTTTAGGACATTATAACTAAAACAAAGTGAGTCATTGTTGTGTAGAAAATCTGAAAATTATTCTCTGTGTAAACCCGTCTCAATTGATTGCACGGAACGATATAAAGATTTCATGTCACCATTATCTTGTCCAACATGTATGCAATTCATGATAATATCCCAATAATCATCAAAATATTCTTATAACTTTAAAATAAAAACGAAAATGGCACTAATAACACATTGGAATCACTTTTTTGTAAATTTTGTTCACAAACAAATATGTCTTATTGCATCACAGAAAGGACAGGCATGTTTGTTGATTTTTTTTATGAAAAACAAACAATCGAAAAAATCGTATATAAGTAATCATAAATCATAAGGTGTTACTGCATAAATAAAGGATAAATAAATGGTGGTAACTTAATCTCCCTGTCGCTTTGTAGTTTGGAATCAGTAGTATTTGGACACATTTGATTTTACCTATGGCTTGAACATTGTACCCCATCACAAAAATGTCTTCAGCCCTGGTGAACCTAAGCCAGCTTTAGGCAAATTCAAAATAAACAGGAAACCAATACAGCACTGTAAAAACTGTATTTTTTATTGTGATCCCCAATAAAAAAAACTTTCAACATCCCATCCCTACTTGATTTATGTTGAAAATATAAGTGAATAATGGTATATTCAAGATTGAAATTTGTGGCCAACGTTACAATGTAAGCACTCTGTGGTTTTGAATATTTTGATTAAGAAAAAACGTGCAAATTCAGACAACAAGGATTTTAAGAAGTGGCTGAATTTCCAGTGATTATCATCCATGATGATTGAAGCAAAAGTGGTCAAATGTATAAACTGCACAGTAAACTGAGCATCACTGTATCAATGCAAGAACCATTAAAAAACAGTTGCGATGACTCGTCCATTTTGGGGCGATGGATTTTGAGTGTTTTGGGAGGAGCTGAGGTCAGAGATCAGGTGAGGGTCAGGGTCAAAAGTCATAATGTCTCTGCAGCAAAGACTTGACGTCTGGCCATCATCAGTCAGCAACAGATTCAGATACAAACACAAGAGGATCCAAAACAGAAACGGTTTTCTGGGCCTCTGTATTAAACAAGATGACAGTTTGGGTTCAAGTCTGTCTATAAACAGTAGTTTTTGTCGGTACTTTCTAAAAATGTTGCCTTATTTTTTAACTGTTGGCATTCAGTTATGAACACCGAAGCACGCCCAAACCTGCTGCCACACCCCCTCCTAATCCCTCCAACCCCCTTCAAACCACATTGCACTCAATAAATCATTACGGGTGCCACACATGGCTGCAGGGACGGGTGAGGGATATACAGCAACAGCAGAGGTGTGAGAGTGTGTGAAACTGCAGTCTGTGATTTCCTTTCAGCTTCATCTACAGTTACACTTCTTATCCAGCTGTCAAAGGAAAAAAAAATTAAACAAGATTTATGGACGTGTTGAAGAAAGGTGGCGCCAAATAAATGCAATTCTTGCATACCAGACAAAGGTTTTATTTGGTTTTATTTCAGGTTTCCATGTAAAGACAAAGAAATTAACAATCAAGGCCAAATATCACCGTTTTGGAGGTCGTGTCGATAACACTAAATCATGTCAAACCTGTCATTACTCATAGTGACAGGCTTTTTTCATTTTTGACAGTAAAGGAAGAGTCTTTTGATTTTGGCCATTTGGTTGGACAAAAGAAGCAATCTAAAGATGTAATTTTGGGCTCAGGGAAATAAATTGTGATGGGCATTTTACAATTTATCTTTATTTTTACATTGGAAAGACTAAAAGATTGATCAATTAAAATGGCTCTGTGAAACATCCATGTTGGGCTGGAAGCCAGTCATTACTTTGTGTTAGTGGACGCTAAACTAATGTTAGTGCTGTTAAAGAGCAGAGAGAAGCACTGAGCTGAGGTACTCGAGATTGTAGAAATCCACAGTCCAGCAGCATTACACAACTTAAATTCTCTATAGGCTTGTATAGGAAACCAAGAGCAACGGGGAAGGCCTAGTTTTTCATGCTGTGTTACAATAGCCTCTTTTAGATAGAAAAGGCGGCGCATTTGCTGCAAGGTAAAGGCGGTAATGTGCTGCCCTCTCTTTCTAAAATAGAGTTTAATATTCCTCCTTTTCCAAAAGCTTTCACTGTAGGTGTAAACATGTGACGTGACGTGAAGCACGAAGTTGGGCTGCCAACAGTGACATAGAATTTGTCTTCAAAATAAGAGCTTTACATTGCACCCCATTGGAGTTTAGAACTGGGTTCTTAGCGGGGGGCTTTTAATTTGAAAGTACCGACCGTTTGTAGTTTGCCACTACAACAACAATCGGACAACGAAGACAGCTACAGAGACCGAGGAGACTCTAGCATCTCCTGGATCTCAGCGGTTTTCCAGTTGCTCATCTTGACGTTCATGGATGAAGTGAAGGACTGACTGCTGTGATCAGCTGTTTCCTGATTTTAAAACTCCCCGGCTGTGGGTGCACAACAGTGCACGTCATCGACACCTCCGCCCATCTCACGCAATTGCCGGCACATTGACGTCTTGGATTTAGATAGCAATGGAGGAGGAAATAAGTGTACCCTCCGAGGCAGCAAATTGGTGGACCAAAACAGACCCCCAATTTACCGCCCTGTGTCTAAATCTGCAGACCTAGCCGCAAAAAGGGACGGCCAAATTGGTGACTTGCTGCCCTGTATAAAAACGGCTAATATTTCCCCTCCAGACACTCAAAAATGGATTGATTGATTGATTGATTGATACATGTTAATGTTGCGTGCTACAAATTGTTACATAGAGCCCCTTTAATTGAGGAAAAAATTATGAAAATAACAATTAGCTGCAGCCATTTTGCAGACAGAAAGTAGTACTGCAGAGAACCTGGCTGAGGAGGAGAAAATAAGATTCAGAGCAACCTTTGTTCGTGCACACAAAGCCAAAACTCAAAGCCACACACAAAAGCTGCAGCTCCATTCGCAGTGGTTACTGCAGACGGGAGAGTAAACAGGCCGGATCTTTATGTGCAGATTTGCTGAGAGCAGCAGTACATCAGCTTGGGATGATGTCACCTGCCGCCGTGCTGCCCACTCAACTTTAAGCAGAATGTCTCACCGTCCTTCACAGAGGAGACAATTAAGCCTGTGTGAAGGACGGAGAGACAGAGTGTGTGCAGAAGAAAAGAGAGGTACTGACAGAGAAAGAGTGTGTGTTTCTTTGTCACACACTTGGCTCGATGCCACACACTGCAGGCGGACGTCTACATGCCTCCTTGAAGCTGTAGTGAGGCAGCAGGGACAGAGGAGCACCGATAGGGTAGCTGATTGCTCCGAGGCCATCAGCCTTCATCTGTTTCCTTTCTCTTCTTTCACTCACTCGCTACAGGAAGCATTTCTAACAAGACATCATGTGCCAGAAGGGTGAGGTTTACCTTTTCAGCTTAGTACTCAATGATAATTCAGAACTGGTCAGGTAAGTTGTAAATTATGGAACACGTACTTAATTGCCTTTGAAGCTCCTTAAAGCAGTTTGTCTTAATCATCCTGTCAATCACTTGTCCTACAAAGACAAAACCCTGTTCATCTGCCCTCGGGTCCTTGGATGCTTTTGTGCATTACTTCTGTGTGTGAGGCAACAAAGAGGCCACAATCCCAAAATCAAGATAAAATAAAGAGCAGGAGGTTTCTTTTCTACACCACCTTCAAAATTAGACATGACAGGTTATTCATATCTACAGATATGAAACTTTACTGTCGTAATTGGCTTTTCAGCCATTATGCCCAGGCCTGGATCTGGCTTTATAAATTGCATTCCAGAGTATCTTTTTTAGGGCTGTCAGGCGATTAAAAAAAATAATCTAATTAATTACAGGATTTGTAATTAATTAATCTAATTAATCGCATTTTAATCTCATATCTGCTAAAGGTACACAAATAAAGAATTCGAATTCTAGGACATTACAACATTGTATTGCATGACTAATCAATTCAATACACTAAGAAGAGAAGAACTTGCCGTTCAAAGGCCCTAGCAACGATGTGCTCGCCTCGCTCCCCTGAGTCGTGTCCATGTCTGTTGTCACCCTGCTTTGACTCGTGACTAGGGCTGTAACGATACACCAAACTCACAATTTGGTTTGTATCACGATTTTTGACCCACATTTAATACAAACCTCGATTTTTTTTCTTTCTAAATTAAACATTTTTTATTTATGTAACATTTCAATAATTTATGTATATGATACTTGTCTGATAGTATCAGAGGTGCAGTATTGTGGAGGGCGCGTCTATCTGATGGTCTGTTAACTGCACAGATCCTTCACTCAACGTATTACAGAGAAATGTCCCACAAAACAACGTTACAGAACCAAACTAAGGTAACGTAGTAACTGTAACTGTCTTGTTAAAAATACCACAGCTGTAAATGGAGAAGCATCTCTCCTCCCGCCCGTCCTACAGACTCCTCGTCACATTTCTGCCATGTGTCTGTCACCGACAATAAACTTTACCTCACCGAGTGTTTCTGATGGAAAAAAATCTCCGCGACGGTCAGCCCTCCTGACCGAAACTCCAGTGTACTTTACCCCGGAAGAGAGTCTCCTTCGGTTTTGATTGACAGGGGGGACACCGGGGTAACCCCTTAAACACACACACGTCATCATCATGACGTGTACGGTCGCGTCTCTTAAGGAGCCGCAGCGCCGGCTTTCTGTGTGAATGTCACGGCGGTTCGTCTTTACAGAGATGTTCCGCTCTGTGTGAACGAACAACGGCGGAGAATTAGCGAACGACCGCTGCGGTGTTAATGTGGTGCTACTTACAGCTCATAGGGCTGATCTGGACTGGAAGTTGTGTCGCGATTCTGCCTTCTCACAGCGCGAGACAGGTTGTGGATCTGAGTGTCCCTATTTCAGCTTCGCTAGTTCCTAGATGCTAGTGCTACAGTGACGTGCCACTGCCAATAGCCTACGGATCATTCAATGGGCCAAATTTAAAATGCTCGCGCATTGAATTGCTACTCAGAATCTCAGAATTAATTGCGTTAATTTTTATAACGCGTTAATTTACAGTGTAATTAATTAATCTAATTAAAGCGTTAAACTGACAGCCCTAATCTTTTTCATTAATTTTCTCCAACGTTTAGACAAAAACAAAAAAATACAGCACAGTATTTTACTACACTGCATTTCTACTGCCATCCTTCAAAGACTGCATGCTGGCAGTGGTTGCATACTACATGTAAATGCAGTAAAACATCC
Organism: Diplodus puntazzo; assembly: GCA_963678695.2. Taxonomy (NCBI): domain Eukaryota; kingdom Metazoa; phylum Chordata; class Actinopteri; order Spariformes; family Sparidae; genus Diplodus; species Diplodus puntazzo. Next base: position 14,574,403 of record OZ023161.1, on the reverse strand, counting down.
TCAGCAGTACAGGGATTAGTTCACCAGAGCTCAGCTGATGTGTATGTCTCTGGGGGGGTTAAAGACTTAACACAGTGGGAGCTGGAATGATATCTGGGTCTCACCAAACTGTGAAAGACGAGTCGAACGATGCAGAAGCAGGACATTAATATATAGAACACAATTTTGAATTTTACAGTATGTTTGCTGACTATTGCAGTTTGGCTGCGGGCTCACACATTACTGCACAGTGAAAAAATCAAATCATAAAAAAAAAGAGAACGAAAGAAAGGAATCTACAACCACACAGAATTTGAAGTAAAACTGTCTGTAGTGCCAAAGCAGGATAGATGCATGACAAAGATCCTCGGCTGCTTTGGTGGATACTTTAAAAGTGCTTTGCAGTTTAATGAGACGGTACATTTTTAGTATCAAAAAACATTGCTAGAAGTGGTTTCATGCTCTGCTCATTCAGCCAGACGGGACCACCTACTGCAGCAGACAAAGAGCTGCGAGCACCGTCTACTTTCACTGAACAGCAGGCCTCAGACAAGCTGCAGGGAAAAAACCACAAGCACATGAAACCTCTGCATCAGTCAGACACAAATCCATCACGGACAAAAGCTTTAACTTCCTATCTGTATAAGTAACATTCACTATTATACCAGTATGTCTTTATGTCTGTACAGACTGTACTCTGCGTGACATGAGGGATGTGGTTGCCATGGTGACTGGCAATGGGAGCCAAGAATTAAAGTCATAATCCGATCCCAGCAGGGTATAATGCTTGTCTGGCCGACTAAAAGATGGCAGGAGGAGGGGCATCAGAGAGCAGACTCAGTCAGCGTCCCGCCACCCATCACACACCTCAGGATGATGTTAATTCACTGCCGGCCCAACTGGTGAAAAAGCCACAACATTTTCTCTGTGCCACCATCATTTAAAAGGCTTTTATCATATAATTATTCCTGACCTGCAGGGGTAATTTTACCTCTTCTGAAGTATAACCACTTAGTCAGGCTTATATTATACACTGTTAATTGCACAAAGCTGCCAACTCAGTCAAGGTTAAACATCCAACATATGTTTAGAGGATATGAACTGAGTTGGGAAAAAAAGTTGTAGTAGTTTTAAATTCACCACAGTGATTCAAATATTAAAATAAAATAATCAATATCTCAGAAAAATTGCAAACCATTATCAATCCAGCAGGGCACTCTCCTGCACAAAAATGTAAGACAAACATCAAAAAGTTAATGGAGTTTATTCTGAGCCGAGACCCATACTCCACCCAAGTTTCAGGAAAATTGTTTAGTAGTTTTGCTGACAAATCAACAAACAAACGGACATGAGTGAAAACATAACCTCCTCGGCAGAGGTAATGAAACATTAGTCGCTCTGTGTAACACACTCTACCCTTCGGCCCTCATTTCAGATAGGAAAAAACATATATGTTTATGGCTCTAAAAATGTCAAACATCCTTAATGCCACAGCCCTAAGAGGGAGAGTGGATACCCGAGTAAGTATCAAAAACCTTCATTTCTTTTTCTCATCACTTTAACATAAACAAAAAGTTGTTTAGGCAACAGACTCCACAAACATGACATCAGTCAACAGACTTACCCTGAAACAGGTAAAAGCTCGCCCGTCTCTGCAAAGACAAAGAGAGGGCTGAGACTTTATTCACTAAAGAACGTCACTCTTTTAAGTCTTGACTTAAGATCTGAAGGTTTTAGCCTGACATAATCCAAGAGCAGTAAAGATATCCAGAAGTGACACTCTGGCCTTCCGTGGTCACAAGTACAAAATGTTGAGCCCAAGTGACGGAAATTGTATCAGCACAGCTTTGAACTTCTTTTGTCGAAGAGTTTTGTTGAAAATGGGTTTATATCTATCAACGTAAGCTATAGTTATTATTATATTATTATAATAAAGGTGATGTTTGCTTTCTGTGTCAGAAATCATATTTGTTGCAGAAAAAAAAAATCTCTATCTTCTGAGCAATACAAGTTTAGAATGATGATTAAGAGTAATTTCAGTTTTTTTGTTATTGAACAGGCACGGCTGTAACCACTCAGATGTCCACCTCCTGGTTACTTAACAGAGCAAAGTCAACTAAACCATACTTCAAACTTAACCACATTTATTCATAAAATGGTTTGTCTCAACAGACTTGTCACTGGATGTGTAACAGAGCAACAGTAAATACACAAAACAAACTCATCACAAATTATCACACAAGGCCAGAGCTGCCAAACACAAGGAACACACACCCCGGCATCTGTCACGACACACTGCCTGTGTTTTATAATCTACACACCATGTTCATGGAGCTCTGATGCTGACCTGAGCTCACTGGCTCATCTTCATCTAATAAAGCTTTGGACATGCATGGATATCCCACTGATCCTCAAGCCTTTTGGAAAATGTGCTTTCAAAAACAAACAGGGCTGCAGCGAGTCCCCGTGGCACGCTGATAACGGCTTTACTGCTTCCTGCAGGTCAGGGGTCAGGGAGCAGACCACCCCATCATTATCGGGGGCGGGGAGGGGAGGAGAAGGTTAGGCAACAGGAGGTGTCAGCGAGGGATCATCTGTAGTTGTCGACATGGAGAGGAAAAACTGTCAGGCGAGCTGGGGTCAGTGTTAGAGGGAACATGGAGCCGCTCTTCCTCTCAGTGCCATGCTTTTCAGTACAGCTGGTGAGAAACATCTTTTGGTGGTCATGTTAGTGGATCTAGCAGCTTACTGTATTTCTGACATATCTAATGTCACTCAGAGCTAATTCTGTTTTTTGTCATTAGCACTGGCTGCTCTGTTAAATTAGCCTGAAGCTTAGATAGCCAGCTAACAGCATATGCCAAAAAGCAGCTGTCTATTCAGGTTAACTGCGGGCTCCTCTCAAGATAGTCCAAGCTGAAGAAGAAATAACACCAGTACCAAAGATAACATCAGGCCTTTTAAAGTACAGCCTAAATGTAGTGTATTAGTAATGGCCTACCTAATTAATACTGTTTCTGTCACAACCACAATTAAAAGGTTTATTTTCCTGAAACTAAAACTTCACTTTTTACATTTTATTTTGATTCATACTGAATGTCTAACAACAAAAGACATGTGTGCCAAATAGAATCAGTCCCTACAGTTTCTCTTCAGTTTGCTTGGAAGAAGAACATGACCCATAATCTTCAGTCTCCTCCTTGCTGTTTCGTTCACACCTGCCACAACAAATGCAACTGAAGCGTAAAATGTCCCACAGTTTTGATCCAAACAATGCCTGGCGTGAACATGGTTACAGAATAGATTCACATTACAGAAAACTGATTGCTCAGCGATGTTTATAAAGCTTCCCTCTTTTTCCAGCCTGCTTGAGACACTTTATTTGTGGATACATCTGCTATGAATGATGCGTCCTTTTCAGGAGTGGAAACACTCACACAAACACCCCCACACATCAAAACTAATATAAGAGGTGTTTAATTGAATTTGAATTTCATCTAGCACAACAAATAAACTCTTACTACCTGGCAGGACTAATATAGGGCTGGCAATGTAATGATGACAAGCACCTCTTATAACAAAAGTACAGCCTCAAAACGACACACTAACAGTGACTAACAGTCACGAGTGTTATGACAAGACAGATGTCGTCTGCAAGGCTCCCGACTGAGATTTTGTGCTTGTTGCCTGGTGCGACGAACCTTTTCGTTCAGGTGCACCCAATAACAAATATTAATATAATTTCTTAAAAAATGATGTAAACGTTTGTTAAAAGGAATATGAGGTGCAAATACATGTTTGTTTTTTTCACAGCACATGCAACAACAAAAAAATAAATAAAATAATATATTTTTTTTATCTTAATCTTTAATCTTTGTTTGCATTTAAGATGCTGGAATCTAAGAATTTCGACTTTTTTCTTGCAAAATTATTCAAACTGCTTATTTATTAGAAAAAAATGCAGTTTTTATGTCCAGTTCAGGGACCCTTTGTTTTGCACTTTAGCACAGATGATGAGCTCCCACCAGAATGGCAGCAAATATAACATGCCTGTTTTAGCAAGCTTTGTCTGTACATCTACACAGTCATCAATCAACTACTACTGCAAGTTCAGGCCAGACTTCTTAAACATTCACCACAGACAGATTTAAACATGATATCATTACATTTCCAATAGAAAAGAAGAACAAAATCATAACATGTTACTCCATGTGGACTTTCCTCAAAGATTCCACTTCACTGCTCAAATCACAGGGTCAGTTCTGGACTGCAGTGTCATTCAACCGTGCGATGTTGACACAGGAGTCCCATCTCTGTGTCAACCACAAGCCAGTGACACAAAAGCTAGCCGTGAAAATGTGAAGAGAGAGAGCAAGATAGAGAGAGAGAGGAGTGTGTGTGTGTGTGTGTGTGCGCGCACGAGTGGGTGAGGGACACATCAGCCAGCCACCATCTGCAGCTTTCAAGGCAGCCTGATAGCAGATAATAGGTTAGGTAAACAGTCGAGGTCGGATGGAAGTCAGCTAGGCTCCACATTTAACTGTTTGCGCCTCCATCAGATAAATTACTTTATTCTTTCTTGCCATTATTTACCTGTGGGTGGCCAATCAACACCCACCACCCACGCCGAGGGTTCACACCTGCAGCAAAATTCAAATTACTAACACCTCATTAATATGCAGATTCACACAGCTGCCACGTGATGCCAGCAGGTGGTGAGGGTCATTTGCATACACTGCCTTCAGCACCGTTTTAATCCACGGCTGCTTTTTAGGTGCAATACTGTCTGACGCAGCAAGGTGTCTGACAACCTCAATGAACGAAAGGTGTGAAGAAGATGTTGTATTGTTAGCTGCCATCGATATCAAATTTTGGCCAATTTGGTCAAAAGTATCGTGATATTTGATTTTGTTGCCCAGTCTTAACATTTATGAAGTGCTTTTGAGGGGCTTTCGGAATATCATCCCAATTAAACACTTGATGTCGCCATACAACAGATTTAACCTTAGATATCAACTTTAATGGACGGACAGACACAGCCTAATTATGCAGACCAGCTTACTTAACATAGAAAAAGCCTCCTTACTTATTAACTACAGAGACAGCCTCTTAACATAAATAACAAGGTGGCAGCTCACTATGCAAACAGAGCTATTTGTGACCCGTCCGAGGCCTATTTGTGATGTTCTGCTGGCAGTTTGATGGTGGAAGTTAAGTTACATCCACATCCTATTTGTGGCACCAGTTCCACATTTAGACCTCATCCCTTTTGCTGAGGCCTTAACTGGAAAGATCTGTACAGAGAGGAAAAGGCTGACGACACAAACTGAGGTGTGTTAAAATGAAAACTAAAGCAAGGAGCAAGATAATGACAAAAGAAAAAGAGAAAAACAAAGGCAGCAGCAGAGAGAACAACATACTTGCATGGGTGTGGTGTGCATGTAAACTACTCTGTAATTACATCCAATTTATTCTGCATGACCAGCTTGTTTCCCAAGTGCTACATAATGGGCTAAAGAGGATGAGGGAGGAAATCTCTTGTCGTAAACCTGTCCACATGTGGTGCGTGTGGCGCTCTGCGTCAGTGCAGATGCGTCTGGCAGAAATGCGCTGACTCCATAGAGGTCGTGATATAGATAACTGAGGTCTTCAAGCAATGCTGCGGCCAGTCGAGTCTATTTTGGGTTGAAGTTGAATATAAGTGTAGGCTATGCTTGGAATCGTCTTGGAATGGAAAAGCCTTCTGTCTAGAAAGAGGGTCATGACGGTTTAAACACTGGAAATGTATCAGGGCTTCACTCAAATTATTGTGTTACAGGGCAGCTTGTCACCATGACAAAGTCAGTTACTAAAGATACATAGGTTATAGTCGTTGGTCAAGCAAAATAAGCAAGTCTGAGAAGTCACCTCAATCCCTGGATGCTTGTAAAAGGACATTTATGACTTCTTCTTTTTTACATTTTATGGACTAAGCAAAGACTGTAGGCTTATTTAACTGTTGCACTTATGACAGCTCATAAGAGTATCAGCTACAGGCTCAATTACAGGTACAGAAAGCACATATACCTATCACTACTCGAGTGGCAACACTATAAAATAATACTGACTGCCAGCCTGAGAGCCATAAAATACAAAGTGAGTGATGTAAGGTCAGTTTATCTTACACTGTAACGAGTTGAGTCTATTCAAAGCTCCACTCTTCACTCTCCTCCTCCAACTAGTGCTGTAGGCGAAGTAGGTGTTATTCATAGCATCAGTCTGGGTAACTTGGCTAACACTTTAACACTTTGGCTAACACTTAAAAAGACAAGTGGCATGTGTGGAGCAGTAATATGGCACGCTGTGAGCTCCCCTCAGGCAGCTTTTCTTATAAAAGAATGCGGATCATAGCATGAGGATGCGCTGGATGGAAACAACAAAGGTCACGCCAACAGTCACCGCTCCAGACAAAAGCAACAAAGAGAAAAGCCGGCTCCCCGAAGGCACTGTGGAACAAAATCCAAGTGAAATCTTTTTTTTTTCGGACTGATGATTTAAATATTCAGGGTTGGTGAAGTTGTTAGTCCACATGAAATAACCATGTACAGTTGTTCCTTGCTATGTGTTTACATTTTGTATTGTAATTTTTGAATTTATCCCTTTATTTAACTGTCCATTCATCTTAACTTTTATTCTTCTATGTACATACCATATTTTCTACTTACTTTTATACCGTACATACCTTTTACTTTCATTCTGCTTAGGTGGCTCACAAAACAAATTGGGTTCTGTAACTAGGCCTAATACTAGCAGAGAAAACCCTGTATTGATTGTAAATGCTGTTTTTCATATGGGCCAACAGAGTACAGATTTCCCCAAATTCTGTCAGCAGGTGTTTAACGCGAATATTTAGCTAGAAGAAATTCCCTGTGTGAAAACTTTAAACAGCAAAGACGGGTATAAATATGACAGCAGGCTAACAGTTGCACAATCAGAGGAAATAGAGAACAGCTCGAGACCAACACACACTTGTACACACAGATTCACCATGCACCGTGGGTCAGGGGCTAACTCCCGACAGACTGGCCTGGCTCAGTGGATGTGAACAAAGCACGAGGTCTTTAGAGAGGCTTTGGATCCGGCGGGGCTTTTGTGTTTGCATGGTGATGCCATGGGTAACCAACACGCATCTGAACGTAACATATCTGAGCTCCCACTGGTCCTCTGCCAGTCCTCTACAGGCCCTACCCATGGTACTTTCTGCTCAGATTAGTATCATACTAAACACTTAGTTAGAAAAATAATCAGGGTTTAGCTTTTGTATGGATATCCTGACAAAACCCAGAAAATGTGTTATGTTTTTTTTAAACATATAGTACCATTTTCATTTGAGACTATAAATCATTGCTGCAACTATCAATAATTTTCATCACTGATTGATCCTTTGATAATTTTTTGATTAATTCATTAACTGTTGCTCCCTAAAATGTCAAAAAATGGTGAACATTTGTTACTATTTCCCAAAAAACAAGATGACGTCCTCAAATATCTTGTTTTTTCCACAACACAAAGATATTCGATTTACTGTCAGGGATGAGCAAGAAAATCAGAATATACTCGCATTTGAGAAGTTGAATTTGGAAAATTTTGACTTTTTTGTCCCCCCCCCCCCCAAAGAATTACTCAAACTGATTATCAAAATGTACTCTTTCTCCATGTTTTCCAGTCATTCTGCACCCCATGTATCCTCCTAGTTGAGAGGCCCCTTGCCTCTGTTGGCACTGTAAACCCCCACAGCTATTGTCAGCTGTTGTCTCTCGTCATCTGTGTTACGGCCCGTTCTGGTCATTAAGTAATAGCAGATATCTGCTCTAATCGTGCAGCTCATTTTAACAAGCTTTTTCGCTCACAGTTAACCCTGTCTCCACAGTTGGCTCGTGAGCTTCAACCTGGGGCTTAGTCTTAGCCACTTATACCAGTTGCTGCATGCCTCCATGTCATTACATTAAAGTACGCCTGTAACTTAAGCCTTAAGAGGTTTACGGGCCTATTTAATTTCATTATCGTCATTGTTATGCCCTTCAGCTGACCACCAACAAGTCCTCACAGGGCAAAATAAAAAGAAAGAAACAGAATTTTCATGATGCGAACCGTCTTTTAATTTCTCTTCTTCTTCTTCTTCTTCTTCATGTGGTTTGACAGCTTGGCAACAGCAGCAAAACAGCAGCACACAAAGTTGTTAGAGCAGAAATAAACAGCATAAGTTGGTCCCTCTCGCTTTGATCTGCACTGCTTATCTGTCATCGCTGTGGAAATGAATGATTGCTGCTTTATGTTTGTTGTATTACGGCAGCAGGCAGGTCTGACAAGTCCTCCTGAGCCCTTCCCCTCAATGTACACCGACCATTTAAGACAAACTATTGTGACGTCTTGCACTGTGCAAATAAGCCGACTACAGTACATGCTGTACACTGTAGCCAGGGAGCTGTACTGTGCAACTCTTTCTCAACATTCAGCCGTTCTGTGCCTGGGTAAACACATACTATGGACGCAAATACATACGGAAAGCAAGTATTTGGAACTTTGCGTCTCTTGTGGATGTCTGAAAGAACAGGACAGCTTCTGTCGAGATAAGCTGAGGTCTTAAACTGATTAAACAAACTCGAGTGGACCTCTCAGTCCTTATGCAACCCTGTTTAAGGTAGTATGCAATCAGGGATCAAGCATTATGGCTTAACGTGCACATTTAAAATCACTGGTCTCTCAGATAAGCTCCACACTGTTTCCACTGCATTTACATTTTGTTTACCCACACCTACTCCTGCGCACTACAGCAGGAAGCACAGCCAAATAAATGTGAGCTTGTTGGATTTTAAGCAGCTGAGAGAATGGACTGTCACACCCAATTTGAACTGGTTGAGCACGTGCATGGCGGGACTTGTCAACAGTCCTGACAAACTATTTTGCCAGTTGGTAGAAGTTAAAACATGCCACTGCAAACCATCACTACAGCGAAGAGGAAAGCAATGTTCTAATTACAACACTGGTTTTACAGGCATCATTATGTCCTGAACGCTTCAAAAAAGTAGATTATTAAAAGGAGTATAGAGTCTTAAACTGCCCAAAATATTTTACTGACAGAGATTAACTGTGCTTAGTTGTCGGGGTACATTTTGGAAAGAGAACTAGTCTTACTTATGACAGGGTGCTAAATACAGGGCTGTAATTTTAGTTCCTGGAAGCAGAACACAAAACATCCACCTATTACTGGATAAATGCTGTCCTCCCTTTAGCTGCAATTTGCATGCTCTTAGAAAGACTCTTTTAGAAAGTGCAAGTCATTTCGAACACATACTTACTGTATACCCAGTTTGGATAAACATGTATTTTTGGTTTTAGTTGGTGGTCATAATTTGTTTAAACTTCACAGCAAACATCCTGTATCATAATCATGATAGGATATTGGCTTTTATGTCATTTATGTCGATTCAAACACATCACACATTAGTTCAGCTCTATGGTCAGTTTTGAAGCTGCTGTTTGTGGGCCTGTCACACTGCATTTCAATATATTCCTATGAATCAGTCCAGTACAACAGCAACAATACAATGGCATTGTCATGATTGGATAAGTATCCTGCCAGTCAAGCTCCTCGCAACACTACCTGATGGTCTGTGAGTCATAAATAAGCTTTTATTCGTTTCGTGTTTGATTACTTTTATTTCACTGAGTATCAGTTATTCATTTATTATGACAATTATTAAATGAATGCCATACTTTTTTCAAAAGTTAGATAAATTGGCTAGTAATATCACCATTTAACAAGCACTAATACCTGTCTTTTCTCTTTATAATTACCAGTCACTGGCTTAACTCCACTTGACTTGACACAACTTGATTTTTCTTGACTTGCCCATGAAAAATTAGCTACTTGAAATGGGGCAATATGAAATTTTACCACAGATCGCAATAAAATTGAAAAAAACAAAACAAAAAAAAACACTCAGGATTGATTGATCTTGGTAAATTTCTATTGTTGTGATAATCTTGAATAACCCACATCTTTATGTCATTCAAAGGTCCTGGACCTGCCAACATGACTGAAGGCACAGCTTGCCCATCGCATCCCACACTAAAAAAGGAAAATCAGTGGAAACAGGGAGATGAGGTTCCCACCTTTAGAACCTGCTGGGTAACCTCAAATCTGACCACAATCCCCAAAACAAAATTGTTCAGTCTATAAAATGTGAAAACTGCTCATCACCATTTCCCAGCGCCTTCAAATTGCTGCTTTTTTTTTTCAAAGCAACAGTCCAAAACCCAAGCACTCTTCATTTACCGTCATAAACTACTAAGAAAAGCAGCAAATCTTTACATTAGAGAAGCTGGAACCAGCATAAATGACTGAAGTTGAATCAACTGATTATGAAAATAATCGTTAGAGCTCTACTTTGCAGTATCAGAGGGATAAACAGAAAGGCTCACGCAGATCTCCTGCTGGACTCTATGCTGGGTGAATCACCTGACAGCAGTACAGACTCCGGAAAAGTACGTGGCACACTTACATCCCCACTCAGACACAGGTCACTCTGGTAAATATCGTTGATTTGTGATTTACATATCAGCTCCAGAGACCATTTTTCTACCTAAGCATTGGAATTCACTTAAATTAGCTTACTTTAACTTAACCTGCACGTTCTACTCTGCTTCAGTAAGGCAGCCTGGTGGTTTCATACAACCAAGATCACGTCTGCCCCTTTCTGAAATTTAACTGACATCTTTTGACACTGCTTGCATCATAATTGTGTATCGTTCTGTTTTATGATGGATTTCACTCTGTATGACTGCTCTGGAAAGAGGCCCTGGCTCTCTAATCTTTAAGACCTGACATCAAAACAGCACATATGTTCATGACATTTGAACATTTTCTGCTAAAATAAACCTCTGCTGCAAAATGTATACCATGACATCACATCATCTATGTTTAAAAGCTACATATCTGAGGTGAAAACAAACACACCAAAACACGACAAATTCAGATCACATCACCAGCATCAAAAAGCAGATTTTCTCCCATCCAAGAGGGAAGCTCTGGACAAAAATGCTCAACACACAAACAATGATGATGCACTTTTGGGAACAAGTGCACACGAGGGTGAGTATTAGGAACACATGAGCAGGGACAAGATGGAAAACAAAACAAAGACGAATGCAACAATACAGCCATTATCTATCATTTCATAATCATCAAATGGTCTCTGCATGGCTCCGAATGGGAGACAGAGGGGGAGACTGGTTTCCAATTATGCCACTGTCACTGTGCCACCTCACCAGCTGGGTGGGAGCGGCCCACTTCAGCACAATGGGACATTTAAGTGTGTGTACTCAGAGGAGAAGGAGCCTGATTCTGATTCTGTCTATTTTCTGCAAAAGCTAACAGGCTGGACTCACTGGAGCCACTGACAGTATTAACAGGAGCTGCCATGAACGGTCCACTGTCCTTTCCTTGAAACCTGGCTGTCAATGAAGCTCTTCTTTCATCGATTAGCTGTCTCTCTGCAGGAGGCTTTGAGGAGAGAGGCCCAGCTTTAGGAGGCACACTGGCTGATTGTCTCTCTCCCACCCTCCCTGTCTTTCTTTCTCTGATAACTCAGCCGTTACAAAAGATGATATCATCCCTCTTCGCGCAGGCCTGAGGGTGCTGAAGACAGCCCCGTGTGTGTGTGCGTGTGTGTGTGTGCACCTGTGCAAAGGGTGTGATGCTTCATCTTTTTTTGCAGAAAAAGGGACCGTGCATCAGCAAATCTCAGCGGAGGTGAGCCACAAACAGACCAACGATGTGCCCCCAAAAGCAGGCAGCAGCATCAAGAGTTTATGTGGATCTGGGTCACGGTGCTCAAAGTGAAATGAGGCTGATAATTTATAGAACCGAGAGCGAGTGGGTCAGCAGATGTTGCCTGTTGACCTGCAGGTGTTTGCTAGGCCCGCGGGACTGACTGACAGGTGGCATCGGGCAATTAAGACACAGCTACGCATTAAAAAAAATAAAATAAAATACATTTTTGCGACTCACCTCAGTGCCACTCGGACTGAGCTTTCATCCTGCCCCGTCGTCATGATTCCTCACAAAACAGTCGATAGAAAAACAACAAGAAAAGGCGTATTTCTCTGTGTTGGCTGCTTGCCCTGGCAAAACAGCGAGAAAAAAGTGCGCAGGACCGAGCAACGGAGCTGCTCACCTCGACTTCAGCGCCGCCATTTAAAATAAAAAAAGATAAGCACAACAATTATCTCAACTGAGTTTTTTCAAACATGATATCAGCGAGAAGGCGAGGCGGTGTGTCCGCATGTCGCGACTATGTGCGCCGCATCTCTGCGCAGTCCGGCCCGGATGCTTCAGCTCCGGCTCGAGCTCCACATGCAGACTGACGCCGCTGCCGCTGATAGGTGAGACATCCACGCGCGTCCACAAACATACACACACATTCACACACACACACACACACACACACACACGTGAGGGACGCTTGATTCACGCGCCGCCTTGCCTCTCTCTGCTCCGTTTACGCACCGGGGAGGGAGCCGCAATGCGTCAGCAAGCCACGCCCTCTCCTGGGAAACGGCTGCGAGGTGACGTCATGACAAGGGTGTTATGCACAATTTTTGTCACATAGTCAGAAAAACATTTTGATTTGGAAAAGATTTACACCCTATACAGTTTAGTGTCAAAGACATTGTTGCAACAGTGTGTGCAAATCAAAATAAATGGGAATTATAATTAAAATAATTTCTTTTGTATATAAATTAAACTATTTAAACTCCCAACAGTTGCCAGTTAGAAATGTGTATGAGTGTGCATTTGTGACACAATTTTGGCTTAAAGTTGTTGATATGATATGAGTAGCTGGTCTGGTTTCAGCAGTTCCTCCCCAGAGTCTTTTTCTGTTATCATGGTTGGTCTGGTCACAGCCTCCAGGACTATCTTAAAACTCCGGACCTGAAAAACTGGACTGCATCCTTTGAGTCTATGCATAACACACTAAAAGTGCTGGGAGGAGGGGACAACGCCCTGGGATCTCTTTTGGACTCCTTTAAGCATGATTGAAAGTCATTATAGAATGCCAGTGCATGTGCTACACATCTAAGCTCTGTCACTTCCATATGTTCCTTTTTGTTATTATTCCTCATTTTATTTATTTGTTTTATCATACTTATTTTTTACTGCTTTTCTTTTCTATATCCCATGTTCAATATGATCGATGCCAGGATCCTAGAGGATGAGGAGTATGAATGCCCGTACCACTTGCCCTGCTTATGTACGCTAAACATTGTCCTAACATAAACTTAAATCTAAATTTAATTAACAAAAATAAGAAATGTCTATGAGTGTCTAAAACACATGACAACTGTACTGCCAAATGTAATGTCTCCACAGCACATTTTAATTGCTTAAACATCCTTTATTTCTGTTTTTTAATATAATATTTTACTTTATTATAGTCTTACTAGAATTTTTGTCATTTTTGACATGTGATTTCTGTCTTTTTCGACCTGTGATATCAGATTATTTTTCTTACTGTGACTAAACAAGAAGTACATCAGGAAATGTGACCACAAAAAATCTCAACTATAGGTCCATTTACAGCTTGTGTTTTTGAAATAAATGCTCTTTTACATGTATGTTTTTAATCAGGATTTCTTGGTTTTATTTATTAAATCTGTGACAGTTCATAAAACGCATCCTGACATTTGTGCAATACTCCCATGATGAAGTTGTGTTTCTCACACACCAACGGGGATCTAAAATTGTATAATTTAGGCCTACTAGTACTGAATGGCCAAAGTAGATAGTTAACACAAAGCAAAACTTCAAACTACATACATTTCATTGAGATACGGTGAAGAGATCCTGAGGTCAATGCACAACTCATTGTGAGTATTGCTTCTGCCAGTAATCAATGGCAGCGTTTTTTCTTAAGGTGACTTCTCAACGTAACAAACAAACAAACAAACAAACTGTGAAATGGCTTCCTTTGTTTCTCTTTTCAGGGAAAAAAAGGTATTTCTGTCCTTGGTGATACGGTGAAATAAAGCCTGTTGAACTCAGGGCAGTTATTGTACTTCAGGGCAAAGTGATCAAGATAATCTTCATTGTATGAAATGGGCACTCAAAAATATTTTTTGACATACATACAGATATTGCTTGTACCATATTAAAACAAGATTGTTTGTATATGAAATCTGGACTAGATGCCTGCAAACCTGCAGGTTAGTGCGATCTAATATATACTAGAGGTCCTGAGTTACTCACTCAAGTGAACTTTCAGTGCCACCCTGTGGCTGTTGACCATAACTATTGTGAAAGGGTGCTGGAGAGGTTTAAAGAAGATTAAGTGGGATCTTGACATCAATTAAGGAAGTTTCCTTGGTATATAAGCAAATTGAAAAAAACAAACTTAAGGCACATTTTATTCTTTATTGATATTATCACAAATATCTCTGACTACACAAAAAATACTTCTGATACATCTGAAATTAACTGACATCTTTGGGTTATAAGGTGGAGCATTTTGTTTTCTTTATGTAGAAAACATTATTTAGTTTGTTTCTCGTTACTTGTTGCATCACTGTCAACTGTGATGGAACTCAGTATTTTCTTATAAACAAAATATTTATTTGAGTGTGCAATGATCTCTGTGTGTATGATATGTACTATGTATTCTGTAAATCATACATCCAAGATTTAAGTCATATTATGTTTTTGTGGCTGTTTTTGGAGCTGCATGTGTTATAAAACAAAACAAAAATAAAATGTAGCAAAAGGTCATGGAACAAAGCCCGAGATACATGTTAAGAGTTGGGTTTGTGTGTAAAGGCCTCCAGCACTCCACCCTACAACTTCCTGCTGGGCGATAATACCATCAATACAGGGGTCCCATTACAAGCCTATCAAGTAACCAGCACAGCAAGGCAGGCAAACTACAGGCTCACTAATGACTCAACACATGTCAGTGCGCATTATAGTGAAGCCAAGCCAAAGACTGCATGCTGACTGGTTCACGAGACACTGAACAGAACAGATTCAACAAAGAGAATCTGTCCTGAACAGTGTAACTATGACAAAGTTTTCATCTCATTCACTGCAGATCTGCACTGTGCGAATCAATAGATCTACAACTGTCACGTTCACACTCAAAATTCATCAAACTCGACTTGAGTAAAGTTTTTTCTTACAAATACAGGTTACAAAATAATTTGGGCGATTTGGATTAAAAGCTTGAAATAACATTTAAGGGGCGGTTTCACCAAAAATGATTAATAAAACACCATCAACAACCTATCTACCCATGCAGAGATATGGAAATATTGTGTCATGGTGTCACTGTGTCAGTCTATTAACCATGTTTCATTGTGCTGGCAGAAATGTCAGACAAGATCATTTCCAACCCCCCGGGATGCTATCTGCATAGGAAAAATTGGCAGAAAATGGCAGAACTTTAATTGCAAATTAATAAAATCAGCTCTCACTGTTTTTGTAATTTGGATGAAATGACCTTTTAAACCCCTCTATGTATTGCCTTACAAAAGAGTTAAAACAGGAGCTATTTGTTGTTTCATTGCTTTCTGTTCTAACAGTACTCTGACATGGACTTATACATTAAATACATATACAAATACACAGCACACCTTCTGGCTCCCTGAATGTAAAGCATCAAACAAAACCAGAGTATACATGATAAACACTGAGACACAATGTCACGGTTGACCACATGTCTTCAATGCGGGTATTTATTTCCTAAATACCATTTTGATGAATGGAATATGAGAGAAATGGAAAGTAATTTAACTTACAGCCTGAGCATTTTATACACAAAATGCGCATAACACATGGCAAAATGAACACACCTCATCTGTTATGATTTAAATGCTTTATGGCCTATAAACTGCTGTCTTTTCAGACAGACATCATTCTCAGTACACTTATCACTTTCGTTCCCCTGACGATAAATAAGGTTGTACAAAATGGCTTACAATATCTGTGTTACAATACAAAAGTGATAAAACATTTTCCTCTCTGAATTTCTCGCACATGCTGGTAATCGATAAGATTTACATGAATAGTGGCTGGATGTTATCACTACATTCCTACCGCTCGTGAGTTTTCACAACAAATATGACATGATGTGAAAGAATGACAGATCTGCAAACACAAAATATGTAGCTATAAATACTGAAAAAAGGTTTGTTCCCATAGAGATTAAGGTTTTTGTGTAATATCCAAATACACTCATCAGAAAACTCTTCAGGTTAAACATTCTTTAAAGCTCACAGGAGTTCTACGTAACTAGAAAACAAAATGAAGATTGTTCTTCAAAAAAACACTGACAGCAACATTTTCATCCATCATCTATTTGCACAGAAATGTCAGTTTCACAGAAGATGACTGCATCAGAAACCTTCTGAGGAAATCCTGTACAGTGCAAACAGGACCTTCTTGACAAATGTGATGTTAACTGTTTTGGACTACTTGGTCACCATTATCTGAGCTGCAAAAACAAATACATCAAATTTTAAGAATACTCGGCAGTGTTGTAGCATAGCAGAAAAGTTACTAGCACACTAAACACCTTGATACCGTACTTACAGTGATATAGGCTATGGCGTTGTCTGAATCCACTGCTCCGTAATGTGCTGGGCTGAACTCTGATCCTCGCTAGAAAATCAAAGACTTGAGCAACTTGTTCTAGAAACATTATAAACATCTTGTTCTTTCAAAAGGCAAGACACCAGTTTGGTTTTTAAAGTGCAGTCTCTCCCACTGTACACGCTATAGCAGCAACCCACAATCAACTGTTTTGTTTGACACCAGCACCGACTAAGAGATTAAACCCATGTTAGTAGTTTTTAAACAGGAATTAAACTACTGATTTTAAAGATTGTGCAGATATGCAAATGTCTAAATAAGCCAAATAAATCAATGAGTATAGTAAATAGTGTTTGAAATAGTCCATGTTGTGGATCTAAAATCTTAATACATTTAAAACTTCAGATAATTAAGGCTCACATACAAACAACGTCTTGCTGGAATTTCAAAAGTCTGAGTGTAGACACTGACGCCTGCAAAGATTTCTTTACAGTGTCTAAAAGAATTATTCATAGCCAGGTCACCTGGTTCCTGAACTCACCAGTAAAACAAAGACTTTTAACTAAAATGCTACTTGCTGGGAAAACAAAAATCATTCCCCAGAGTTCATCTTTGATATCTTTAAGACACAGATGATCAATTCCATGGAAGCGTACCACCATTAGTTTCAGTTTCAGTTCCAGATCATTTGACATTCTATAGCTTTCCTGGAATATTAATTATTCCAGCAACACTGTACTCATGAACCCTGTTTACCCGAGTCCTTAGGGAGTCTTGCTTCTGTGTTCCCGTTTATGATGACATGGGGAATGATGTGAAACAAGAAAAATGCTCAAAAAAAAAAAAAAAAAGTAGACCAAGTCCCAGCTGAGATAAAGGCAGACAAACAAAAACACAGAAGACTGGCGAAAGAATCAGCCGAGTGAGAAGAAAGAGCCCATTTGAATTGAGTCAATGAAGAGCCGTAGAATTTTTTTGTTTATGTCTGACTGCAGTCACCAGAGGGCGTCATGATCAACTTTCCTCCCAACATCAGCAAACCAAAGGACAGAGTGGAGAGAGAAAATCTTCCCCGTCTACTCTACATCTGAGGCATCGCTTTCAGAGAGGAGGCGGTTGTTGCCTTTTACCCGGATGTAGTGGATGTGGCGATTGTCACTTGGTGAGGAGACTCCACAGGAGCAGAGCTGACCGGTGAATAGGTTCTCGATTTCCTCCAGCTGCAGTCCCTGAGTCTCTGGGAGGCAGCCCTGGACGAATAGGAAGGCCAACACCACCAGGCCGGTGTACATGAAGAACGCCCCTGGTAGAGAGATTTACATGTACATTTACATTCTGAGTTGTGGCTGCCACTATTAAACATATTTTCTGTTTGTTTATAAATGACATGTCTCTGATTCTGATATTGAATGGTAGTTAACAGACGAGCATTTATCGCTGCTTTGTCTTTAGCTGTAGACTTCACAGTCACCTCAATACACAGCGAGATGGTTCCAACAGTTTGTGATAAATTAATGGATTTTAGTTAAAAGACACCTTTTTTACACTGTATGTACATTGTTTGTTTAGCCTCACGCTGCTTGTAAACAAAACTCAGTTTAAGTCCATCTCTTCTCCCTCGCCACTGTTGCTATAAACAAAATGTTGTTTATGGTGACCACGCCTGGTTATATAAAGAGTAAAAACAACATTTCTGGGCAAGACTAAAGCAAAAGCTGCAGGGAAATGCTTTCACGGACAACATATTCTTACATTTCTATCAAAAATAGGCACATATCAGACAACAGAACAGGAATAAATCAGTAGAAAGTGAACTAATTAACCAGGGCATTCTGGACATGACTCACAAGCTGAGCTGTGAGCAGCACAGAATTACTTACTCTATAGTAAAGTATGAAATGGGAATAATACACTTCCTCTTACGCATTTTCAACTACTCCTTCTACTCTGTAAACATGGACCAAATTGAGAAAGACCTACATCAGAAAAAGGTTCACCAGTTTAATTAGTTTCTTACCTGGCAAACAGTTAAAATAATAAAATAATAAAAGCAACGATCACAGACAAGACATTTTTGTGATAGAAGGTCTCACCTTAAATGTAAAAGCAGTTAATGGTATGACGATGTATTAACCATCATCAGACCTCCTGATGGAGTCTTACCGTAATAGGTCAGAAACTCAGCAACGTGAAGAAATGTCAGAGACACCAGGACGTTGAAGATCCAGTTGACCCCGGCTGAACAGGCATTGCCGGTGCTGCGGGCCCATAATGGGTAGATCTCTGAGTTCACTGTCCAAGGCATGGGGCCCATACCTAACACACAGAGGCGCTCTTTAATATTCACAAACATAGTATGTACTGCACATATCAATTCTTGATATGAGCTGATTGGCAATATATTGTGTATTTGTTATTCTTTGTGATCGTATACATAATAATTGTTTGTTCAGGTGTTTGTTAGCAGGGAGATTTATTGCCATGTTAAGGGTAAAACACACAAAAGCATCCCATTTATTTGCTTTTTTTAAAATGTAAATGTATCGCATAAATATGATTGCTTTCAAGCAAATACAATCTTTTTTAGATATAGAATCTAGCTCAATCTGATAGCTATCACAGATAGTTTGGAAAATAAGAATAAAAATGACTTTTCTTAAATTCGCTGGACGACTGCTAGATCTGAGATGTTTGAAAGACACTGAGAAAGTAGTTTCAGACCTGGTGCAAAGCATGCAAGGTAGAGGAGGAGGCCCATGAGGACGATCCAGGAGTAGGATGTTGGACAGTAGTTATAGGCCCAGAACAAGCTGTCGGTTGCCTCTGTCTGGTTTGAACACCTGCATGAAAAAAATGTTACAAGAAATCAATAACAAGATTTCTCTACAGCTTTTGCCTACTGACCTATTTCAATTCAAATCCAGCAAAGACAATCTTACTGCAGAGCAGATCAAAGGTGCTTTAACTGTAAGTAGATTTTAAAGTGGCAAACATACGATGATGAGCTTGTAATGACCCACATGAACTGGGTGTTTGTGAGTTTGTACTGTGACACATATGTTTTGTATCTCAACTATATCTCACCCTCTCTGTCACACAGATAATGAGTGTCTAACCTTCCCCAGGAGGCATGATCTGTGGACTCTTGATTGACAGGAACACAGGAGGCGTTGTACACTGTGGTGCCATTGTCACGATAACAAAATCCACATACTGGATCCAACATGCAGAATTCACAGGTCCTGGAGGACAGAGTGGAAAGTTAAACTTCTCATATACTAATACATCCCCGTTCAAACACACAGGGCGGTCACACTGTTTACTAAGCAATAAACAGGCACACATACCACTGTCACAAGCCTCTGATAACACAAGGATAGTGAAGCTTTAAAAACAATGTTCACAGATGCAGCAAGAACAATGGATTTATTCTCAAGGATCTTTGGTCAAATTATAAAACAAGCAAATATGGGTACACCTCCAGGAGTCATATTTAGCTAAATGCGAGTGCTTTAGGTGTTTTGATCATTTGTGTAGTTTGAAAAGTCCTTAGGATATGTACAGACAGATACAAATGGACACTCCCACTGAGAAAATTACAGTTTACCTAGGAGTGACGTTTTACTTACATTATAAATTGTAAGTTCACAGCTGTTTGAGGCCAAACAATCGTTATGATTTTGAACTTATTACAACTCTTTAGACATCAAGTGTTAAAACCTAGTTGTATTTCTTGTGAGCAATTTACAACAGCCCCTCGAAAAGGACTTCATATATTTCGCTCTGGGTTGCTTGTAGGTGAAGAGAGTGACGGTAATGAGGAGGTGTGAAATCCTTGTTGAGGAAGAATGACTCATGTCCAGTATTAGTCTATCTGATTCTTTTACACTTCGTTTATACTTTTGTAATGCAAAAAGTGTGAGACTAGAAAGAATCTTTCACTTTTCTGGGGACTGAACAACTAAACCTGACATTTGTTGTTAAAGTGAGAAATATTAAAGAATCAAGCCAAGACAATGCTGGAGTAGCAATATCTTGCCATACAATTACAATGAATATATGAACCTGTTATCTGGATGTATAAGAAACGGTAAACTGTCATCTCAAAATGAAAATTAATGGTTTGTGGTAAGGATTAAGATGGTGTGTTCTCTTACGAATATATGTTGCAGGTTGAGTTCTGTGATCCCACTGGATGGAGGGTGACGGGCGGAGAATTCATGGCAGATAGCAAGAACCCGACTGCCAACAAGGCAAGACTCAGACCAGTACCTGCATTATAGAAAATAAACACACCACATAAAGCTCTGAAAAAGAAGAATAATGTTGTCTGCATAAATTAATGAATAATATTTTGCTATTGGTTTATATATATGAATTGTGTTTTAATTAACTCATCGCGGCACATAGAAAAAAAACAAATATATAATAATAAAATATAATATATTATTGCTATATAATAATAATAGTGTCAGTCACAAGTTGCCTTTAAAAATGACTATCCAAGGGACAAACCTATAAGACTGCCCAGGGTCAGCTTCCTGCGGCCCACTCTCTCCACAAGCCAGACTCCAACCAAGGTGAACACAAAGTTGGTGGCAGAAGTTGCAGCAGCCAACCAGATTGCCAGTTTATCATCCCGCACCCCCGCCATCTGCAGAATAGTTGCACTGTAGTACCTAGATAAGAGAGCAGAGGCTCACTCAAAAGCCAAATCAATTTACGGATGTTGTTTGGTTTTTTTTGTTACCAGTTATACAGGTCAGGAGCTTTTACAACGGTGGGAGATAAGATAATTATGTGGGAGCTTTTACAAGATAAATAGTGGACCTACATGACTGTGTTTATCCCAGACAGCTGCTGAAACATCTGGAGGCCGCAGCCAACGATGAGAGCCCTGCGAGTCGGACCGTGACGGAGGATCCTCAAAATAACAAGACCTCCTAAACAACAAGCTGGAATAAAAACAATATTTAATACGATACAAAATGTTTGTACCAAACATAGTTTTATTACATCCTAAGAAAACTCATTTAGTCACTGCTGTTCACAGAAATCCTTCACCTCCACCCGCCTCCCTCTCCTCTTCCTCGATGCTGGTTTTGATGGTGTCATACTCCGAGTCGATGCTCTGGCCCCCTCGGATCCGGCTGAGAGCTTCACGGGCCTCTTGGCTGCGGCCCTTTTGGATAAGCCAGCGGGGACTCTCTGGCAGGAAGAAGAAGCCGATGAACTGCAGCACTGCTGGGACAATGGACAAACCCAGCATGTACCTACAGTATGGAGAGAACAAAGAAGAGTGAAGGGGAGAAGGAGTGCCACCACTCGATCAATGACATTCTCAAAGTGGGGGTCTGAATACTTTCAAATGTCTTGGAGGGGGTCGATTTCAAGCTGCATCATCATGGATTGGGGAAGCAAAGACACACTGAGGATGTTCAGAACGGATCCACATGACTGAAATCTGACTTAATATTTTAGACCCCAATCCCAGCATTTGGCCTTTTTTTAGGATCAGTTATATCTTTTTAAAACCAGATCCACTTGAGACACTTTGCTTGCTCACAACTGAAAAATACTCTTGTCAGTGTGCTCTGACCGACAATTTAAATGTCTGCTAACATATATACCAATATATCTGAGATCGAGTGTCAAAGAGGAGTTTCAGCAGCTTTCTTCAGTCGTCCGTCTGTGTAATGCATGTCCGATGGGACAGATACACTCTTATTTCAATCAAATCAGCTTTCTACAAAAGCCGCATAATGTCTTGCACTATAGTATGTGTGAAATAGCAGTAACTGAAATACTTTTACTGCTCTGCTAATCCACTGTTTTAACTACACAGCCTGTGTGGACATTTTGTTGATGAGCGCTGTTGGTAAAGCGCCTCTGAACTGGTTGGATGAAGAACTTTCACTGCAGTATGTCTACTGAGTGGATGAGTGACACCTCTTCCCTTTCCCCTCAGGGACCACGGATAAAGTAAAACTAAACAAAACTAAAGTAAAGTTGGAAAAGTGTAGAGTGTAGAACCAATGCAAACCTCCAGCCGTTGTGACTCATGTAGCTGAAAGCTCCATCAATCACACTGGCAATGAGCTGGCCACCAGTGATGAAGAGGGAGTTGATAGTGACCAGCTGACCTCTCTGGTGAGGGGGGGAAACCTCAGCTATGTATACAGGAACTGTCATAGAGGCAATGCCTGAGGAGGAAAAAAACAGTCTGATGTACACAGATAATGACCAACACACTTCATGGAATCAGTCAGTCAGTCAATTGTCAAGATAATAAATTCTAATTCTGCTCTGTTACGTAATCCACAGTCCTATCCTTCTTTAAGGCAAACACAAGCCAATAGTAGTACTGGAAAAGCAGGTCAGGTGGGGTGAGGTAAGAGGTTGCTTCGAGGGACTTTGTATCTTCTCGTAGCTTAGAAATAGGTTTACATGACTGGGTATGTTAATCTACAGAGCTGAGAAGAAAACGTGAGGCTTCTGGTTTTTCATTCAACACAATATGCAAAGCTGCCCTGAATAACTTCAATGAAAAAATATACCTAAAAGGAAAAAAAAGTTTCCAGGTTTGGATAAAAAAACATTCAATGTAAGAAAATATAAACAAGCTTTAATATCTGATCAACTAGCTATATAGATAAACACATACTACATACTCAAATTCCCGACTTCGAACATCAACTCACCTATGCCCAAACCAACTATGATTCTGCCCACAAGAAGCACCTCCTTGTCAGGGGCAACACTCAAGACGATGCCACCGACAGTGAAGATGAAACTGGCCAGGAGGATGCAGATCCTGCGCCCCAGCCACCCGTTCAAGGAGCCCCCACCTAGAGAAGAGAGGGCTGCAGCCCCAACTGTACTGGAAACCAGCAGCTCCTGCCACAGGTTGCTCAGGTTCATCTCCTTCTTCAGGAGCAGCATAGCCCCGGAGACCACCCCAGTGTCATACCCGAAGAGAAATCCTCCAAGGGCGGAGAAAAATGACAACAGATAGACAAATCCCGTTGTGCGGGCATCTTGGTCCAGGAAGTCCCCACCAGTGGCAGAGTCCCTAGATGGATGTCCAATGAGACTCTGCTCTCCATCATCCCCTGCTTTCGGTCTCCTGCTGCCCATAAGGTTTCCCATGTGCTTCAAGCTGTATTCATCGCGGTTGCTGGACATAGGGGACACCAGGAGTCAGGCTCAAGCCAGGGTTTACAAGCACCTTCTTGTTCTTACTTCTTTACTAATGAGGTACTGTCATTTTTTGTTAAAAACTCCCTCAAATCATGGCAGACTCGAGAACAAGTGGACCGAAACAATAACAGATGATAATGCGACATTCTTTCAATACTAAACGTCCGAATATTTTGAAAATCCCCACCTCCGTCTTTTGCGGTCTAGCCCAAAAGAAGTAACAAGGGAGAAGACAACACGTCGATATACAACTTTGAGCTAATTTGCTTGCTAATTTAGCTAACGATAACGTCTCATATTAAGTCCCCGTGGTTGACGAAGCACACGTTTCTGTCATCGCAGCAGATTTCAGTGGCATATCATGACAGATATTTGCCTAAACACAGAAGTAAAATGGCTTAAATCTGACTTCATACCAGACAGTTTGGCACTGACAGCTACAACTCTGCACAGGACGCGTCCATGTTTGCGTGACGTCACCGTCGGTGCAAAAGGTTAAAAAAAAAAAAAATAGGAAGAAGAAAAAAGTTGTCAAACGGCTTGTTATGTAAAAAAATCTATCTGTTAAAACTGGACGTATTCATAAATAAAGTATAATCTGCATCCAAGTCATCTCTCAGTCATTTGAGAGGTATTTCTTTTGAACACGTTTACTTATTTATTGTTGAGAACAAGGTGACCGCCGTTTCTCCGGTAGGCAGCGCCAGATTCCATAAAGAAATCTCTTATTTTAGTGAATTCTAAATTATCGGTGTATACTATTACAATGAACAATGAGTTCAGACCATTAATTAGTCTTCTCTTCAATTCGGCATAATGTGGCAGATGAATTTAGCACAATTTAGCTTATAAATCTATAATTCTTTCATCAACAATACTGACAAGTGAACGAGGCATAGGGCCTACCTGTAAATAGTAACAGCCTGCTTCAAAACTTTGCATTTCATTGAATCCTTCACATTGTTACATAGTAAATGTATACTTAAATAACACCAGATATGAACAGGTTTTATTCCAGTCGTAGGATTTGATTGCACTATACCTTAATCAATTTACACTACTTTCAATATACACTACACTTTCAATATACACTACTCTTCATACTGTATCCATACTATCTGACCTGTATCGCATTCATATTTACACCACTGTCCATACTGCACATATCTGATCATTAGAACATACACTCATATCTCAAGGTATATTTTATTCTGTCTATGGTGTATCACTACTATATTACTATTAATCCCTACACTGCATATCTTTCTGTTAATAGTGTACAAGCTACCTTAATGTATTCATATAGGTGTTGTAACTGTTCTTACTCTATATATTTTAATGTATTCATATCTATCTCCTTCTGTTTATTCATACAGCATGTGCATTACTTTGCACTCTGGTTACCTCTTCAACTACATGTCATTGTTTCAGTTTCAGTGCACAATACAGTTGAACCAAAGCTAATGGCTGACCCCAGTCTTCTGTGGTAGTGAAAGGAAATTTGGCCAATTATGGGATAATCATGTGCCACAGGCCATTGGAAATATCTTGACTGACCAACTATCATTAACATTTTCATAACAAGATTGTCATGTATCAAAGCGTTAATTTGTTTTCTTTCTTCAGCTTTGTTTTGTATGAGGGTGACCTTTTCATTATCTTTTCACAATGAAATAATGTAAATTTTAAAATGTGAACCTAATCTAATATGATGGGATCACAGTACTGTCCACAGCGGGTCAGTCATTACGCAAGCATCTGATCTGAAAATAAGGGCTAATGGAGTATGCGCATTGCTTTAATTATTCATATGGACTCAACGAAACTATACACTAGCCTTTACCTAACTATAGGAATACATAAAAGCACAGTGACACAAATAGTCCCATTCATACTCTGTCATCTAGTTTCTGCCCACACACATTTTCCTCACGAGCCTCTTGTCACTGAACAGCCTCACTCACGGTATAAAACGTCAACATCACACGTACACCATGTCTTACCGAAACAGATGTTATTTGCGCAAATTACTCACAACTACACCTCTGAGAAGCGTACAATGGAGCAGCGGCCGCGGCGGAGTCCTCGTCAACAAACGGGAAGTTTGTCTGTTGGCTCGGATCAGAGCACACTCACATGATCCTGCCGCAGGAGAGCAGCGACACGCCCATTTACACTGTGACGACCAGCTTACCTGTCCTTCGAGTTTATCTCCACGTAGCAGACAGCTGTTTTTAAGCATCATCAAATAGCAGGTATTTGCATTAATAACATGGTTGTTAAGGCTGCATGCTACAGAAGCCTAAACTAAAATATATATTTAAAAAAATGCTTTCAAATCAGCTGTTCTTTCATCCCCCCTTGAAGACTGAACAATGATTTACGAATCTGGGGTTTCTTTGGGAAGTTAAGGGCTTAACTTCCTTCTTTTTTTCTGAAAGGAGATTGGTGAGCTGCTGTCTTTTTATTTGATATTTGTCAAGTGCTTGTTCTGCTTGTTTGCGATTTCCATTTTTGACAAATCCATCTGACATTTATTACAAAAACAATATAAGAAACAGTGAATGTGAATGTACCTATTTTCCTCATATCGATATTATTTTCAATTAGTATTTAATATTTATATCTTCAATAAAGAAACCAGTTTTCAGTCATTATTTTTCACTATAGTATTCAACAGACACTGGAGTCTAATTCTGACCCTGTCACCAAGTTGTGCAAATGCTAATATAACTTTTATCACTAATACTGAGAAGTTGTAGCGTTGAAGTAGCAGCCAGAGACAATGAAAATGCCGTATTTACTGTGCTAGATGCGCAGTGCAAAACAAATCCGAAGGAGGGTGAGGAAGAACCGACAGAAAAAGTTGAGATTTTTTTGAAGTCATGCATGCCGTATTTGCATGTATCGCTTAAGAAATCGTTAAAAGTTTTGATTTCGGCTCTACACATGTGTGTGTGCGAATGCGTAAACGAACACTTCAATTAGGGGTTTTCTGAACGAGATATGGTGCAAATCAGTGCCGAGCCTATCTTACTGGTGGTTCCCCCAACCGGTAAATCTGTAGCTGACATTAGACAGCGGAGTGGGCGGCAGTTTCTTTCTGCCACTTGATTGATCCTCACCCACTCTAATTTGAGTTAAGAATCGGCGATGTAATCTGTGTCGGAACTTTACCGACCGCTTGACTGGACCACGGTCTGTCTGCCTGTCTGTCTGTATGGCAGTAAAGTTGATTAGCCGTGGCCGTCGTTCCCCCCCGGAGCTGCTGCCGCTCCTGCTCCTGCGCGGTGACTAATTTCCAGTTTCCTCTTTAACAAAAGGGAAGTTTTTTCCTCGCCAGAGTCATATGATGCGACTGTAGGAAGGAGGAACACGCCTGTCAGTGAGGAGCTTTCACCCCACAGAGAAAGAGAGAGAGAGGCTCCAGCTCCACAAAGAGGAACGTGTTTATCCGGCCGATGAAAGTTAGCCGCGGACAGTGATGTCAACGGTCGGAACCGAAACCCTGCGACACTGACAGCTTCCCCAATCGTGACAGCCGCGTAGCTGTACTGTAGCTAATGTAACATTATGTAACACGGCTAATATTCAGCAGCGTTGTGTAATGTTATGAGTGGATATAGTGGCGCTTTTAGTCGTTTCTCCACATGCTGCAGTAGCAATGCTCCAGCAGTGCGGCCGCCTGAAGCCCTTCGTCGGTTCGGAGGGACTCCGCTGATCGACCTCAATGCACGGCGGCCCGTCAGCCGGGAAACGGTATTTCAGAGACCATGGTTAACAGAGAAGAACTTGAGGAAAGGTTGAAGAAACTCCTGGTGAGGCTGAAAACCCCGAAAGACGACAGACAGCTGTGCACACTGATTCAAATCATCCAGGACTTGCTCTTCCTGGCCCACACCGACAATGGT
Source organism: Diplodus puntazzo (assembly GCA_963678695.2). Classification (NCBI taxonomy): domain Eukaryota; kingdom Metazoa; phylum Chordata; class Actinopteri; order Spariformes; family Sparidae; genus Diplodus; species Diplodus puntazzo. The sequence continues at coordinate 14,546,689 of OZ023161.1, read as the reverse complement.
AGGAAACACATTCCCCCTGCATGTGTATCATGCTTCATAAACAGGCACCATTTCCTTTGGCCATGTTGTTTGATTTAGGAGCAGTAGTAGGTGAAGTGCTGCTCAGATCCTTTGCTTTACTATAAGAAAGCCTTCAAAACACTCTCTTACAACTCCTCACTATAAATGACAGTTTATAAAGTATTTACAACTAAATGTATCCACCAAGGTATGCAGGAAAGTGCTAGATGTGAGTGCTGAATGATGTATAGTTTAATTGGATTATTATTTCTGATGTATCAACACATGAGAAGCATTTGAATATTGTAGTTGACTGATCTTAGACTGGTGCAGAAGTTTAATCCATAACACCTCATTATATATGATACACTGATCATACATGTGTACCATATGTCAAAAGTAGTCAATAACTACAGCTTTAAGACAAATGTAAGGACATTATAGTGATACAATAGTTTCTTATTTAAATGTATGAGAACAGAAGCTAGAAGCTGAAGAGAATACTTAAATACAAGTAAAGTACAAGTACCTCCAAACAAGTTAATAAATGTACTTTGTGGTTGGGTTAGGGTACTGATCCCTTTGGCAGGAAGGAAGTGTCACCTGTCTGGTGGGGTTTCCTATCCACAGATAAAGAGTTTCAGTATATTTCTGGGACTTTCCCATTTCGTTCTGGACATTTTATATTCTGGCCATTTTGATTTTACTGTTAATGCCCTACACTCAACACATAAAATAAGTTATTAGTCTGCAGATAAAGAAGACATGAAGATATCCAGATGTGTTAAGCTTTAACTGGATTAATTCTTCATCACTAATTGTTAAATTAGTTTGATTTGACTCTCAGCTTCTCATTTGAAAGAAAATCCTGCATTTTCTGTTTCTTCTTTGTCTTGTGAGAAAATCAATTCAACATCTTTAGATTATGAAAGTTTTGTGGCATGGCCTCACACAGGTGTGATCAGAAAGCGTCAGGATGCTGTCTTTTAAACAACTGAACTGCTGCTTGTCAGTCTTCCTTTTTTTGGTGTCATAAGTCTTCTCATCAGTGTGATTGAGTGCTGCTCATTTTAACAATCCTTGTCAATGCAAAAGAAAACAGCTACACCCTAATAAGCGAGTGCGTATTATTGCTAGACTGTTCTCCAAGCTTTGCTATCCACACTTAAAAATAGAAATGGATAATGAAAGTGAAACATTGCGTTTTTTTTCTTCAAAGCTGACTTGTCACATCATGTCTTCTCATCTGTTGTTCTTTGATGCAGCAGCTGAGCTGTTTGAAGACAAAGACGCCCACACCCCCCTCATGGTGGTGCTGTCGTCCTACATCCACAGCCGAGGAGTCCAGCAGGTGCCTCATAAACCTTTGACTGTGTGCTTTAGTTATCCTTTCATAACAAATCTTGAACTTTGTCTGCCTGAAACAGAGAGAAAAAGCATCATGTGGTGGCTTTGAACACCTTGAACACAGCCTGTAAAGAAGGAAACTGATTAGTGTGTAGTCCTCCTGTACACACACAGGTGTTGAATAGAATCCCCTGCTGAGACAGTTTCTTCTCCGTAGCTTAAACGTCATCCACAGCCGACATGCCTGTGCCTGACCCAGCATGTTCATGGCGTCTCGTGACCACCGTATACTGCAGCTTATCAGAGCTGAGATTGCAGCTATGCACAAAATAAAAGTCAAATTGTGAGAGTCATGCAATCATAAAGGACTCATTGGCAAATCACCTGCAAGTTAAAGTGCCCCTCCGCTATTGGATAATTTGTCAGGTTCACTTCCTTCATCTGCTCAGGAATTACTGTGTTTCTCTATTTGTTGGTTGTTTGATTTCAGGTGTGTCATGGTGTAATATGTTTCCTGCAGGTGGGCTGGTCATTGCTGTGTCGGCTGATTGAAATATGCCCCGGTACGCTGGAACATCTGACCAGACCTCTGCAGGCAGCCAAAGACTGGGAGGTACTGGGAGTGCACCAGTAAGTAAAGACATACTTACTGGATGCTGCACAGTAGCAATGATGCACTATTTTTTTAATTGTGAAAGAGTTCAATTAATTTTCTTGTCATATGCCCCTAATGGCTTGTGTCACATGACTATGTCACAGACATAGTTGATCAGATTACATAGCACTCATGTTCCGATGAAGCCATGAATTTGGTCAGTAATTATGTGTTTACTTCTACTACACGCTGTATCTTTCTGAAGTTGTGGTACACATTTTGACCCCAACTAGGGCAAAGCTTTGTCAGTATTTTCATTTGCAATAAGTTGTCGCAACATGGCTGTAGAGCTGCAAATGCCAGTCTGTCGGACGGTCAGTCCTCCACCTTGATCCAATCTGAAACATCTCTGCAACTAACAGATTTATGGCGGGGCAGACATTAGGATTAATCCTAATGACTTTAGAGATCTCCTGGCTTTTCCCTTTAGTTTAACCATTAGGTTAGCATCTTCACTTATCCACTGAAATATCTCAACACCCACTTGATAGATTGGCACATAATTATGTTCACACATTCATGGTTCTTGGACGGTGTCTCCTTTGACTTTGGCGATCCCTGACGTTTCTTCCAGTGCCCCTATGAGTTTGACATTCATGGTATGTCTCAACAACTACATCGATTGGAATGAGGTTTAGAACACACATTTATTTGTTGGCCTAATAATTTTCCAAATAATTCCATCTAGCGTCACATCTGGAATAATTTTGATTTGTCCAACACTTTGATTCATGATGAAACACCTGCAAAACTGTAGATAATCCAATCAGTCTCAGCTGTTCTTAGTTATTAGTGCTAATTACTGAAATGCTAACATGTTAAACTTGTGAACATAGTAAACATTACACCTGCTAAACATGAGCATGCAACTCTAAGTCGTTCTTAGAATGAGTGCATCGTGGCCAGTGATGTAATATCTGCATCATGAAAGTGCAGTTGTGAAAGCATCATTGTGCCCCTTCTAAACCCATTTTTCTTCAAATTAATAGATGATTTGATTTGGCTCTCAGATGTTTCAGGTTCAGATTGGACAGCTATCATTTTCAGTTGTCAGTTCCTGTTCGATGTTAGTAACTGGATATAGTCAAATTATATTGTCACACAATGTCAGCTTTACCTTTTCTTTTTTTCAGCTGATCTTTTCAGTTCCTTTGTATTGGGTCTCACATTCCTTGTATTGGGTCTCACCCCCAAGTGACTTTCACCAGACTGATGTTTTCAGTTCTTGAATTAAGACACGTTTCCGCTATTTCTAGTACTAGTGTTTGCTTTTACAAGTGTGCTTAGACAGTAAGAAGGAATGAAACATATTTTTTGTTACCTAATGATATGCAGGTCTGTAAATCAGCCTGAAGTTTACAACTGTTTTTAATGGGTAAAAGTTAGGAGCTGGCTTGTAGATAGGAACATGGTTAAAAGGACTGTGTCTTGTCCACATTCCTGTAAATGTTTGCCCTTAATGTTTGTTCCAGGCAGATCCTGAAGGTACTATCTCAGTACAGAACGGACTGCAAAGTGACAATGGTTGGACTCAGAGCTCTGGCACTCTTGCTCAGATCAGGTACACAACCACACAGCATATATACCAAACACATCAGGGCATCACCCCTGCCAAATATGACACCTTCATTCAAATACCCTTTTCTGTGATTCATAGCTAAAAATAATCTCACAGTTCACAAAAGTTGATTCTATGTCTGATTAGAATAACATTTATCTTGTGCTGCATAAGTGTTATCAAAGCATAACATCTGTGCATGTCGAGTATTTTTTATTGTAGTATATGGGGTTCTTTTCAAAGGCCACTTTGATAACACTAAGTGTCTTTTTGCATTTTTTAGAGCAACAGAATGATACAGAATGATTTGTCTGTGAAAGTACAATGTCAGTGGCTGCACTGCCAAGCACAATAATCAAGCAAACCAAATACTTCCTGCTTCTGACTCTCAGTAGCATTTTGAAAGAAAATATTTACACGATCTCCCCCAAAAGAACACTTTCATATCTGCAGTTGTTTCATTTTAAAATAGCTAATTTGTTGTATGAATACATTGTTCTTTGTAATGGTCAGATGGTTGTATAGGTGCGGATTGTGTCTTATATGCTCGTTTAATTCATATTTATGAAGAAATGGTTCCTCTGCTGGTGATGGAGGAGGAGGAGGAGGATGTGTTTGGCCTGGTGGTGGAGGCGATGAAGACGTTCCCTACGAGTGAAGAGGTGCAGCTCCATGGCTGTGTAGCTCTGCAGTTCCTTCTGGAGAGAGGTGAGTAGACTCTGACCTTATAGCTTGAAGAGGTTCACCCCAGCCAATCCTATGGAAAAACATTTTAATGTTTCTAATCCTGTATTTAGTTTTAGAACAAACAGTTAGACTTATTTAACTTTTGTGTAGCCTAATAGCCATGTTATAGCCATGTCTGGAGTCCTGCGAGGCTAAAATGCTCTTTACTTACAGTGAAGCTTTATTATTATTATTTATTTTTTTACCACTTTGATTGTGATAATTTCCAGTTTGATTGAAAACACTACACAGACAAGATTTATTTCATACATTATTGTTTTTTGTGAATATACAGACATTATGAATTTGATGCTTGCAGCACATGTAAGAATAGCTCACTTAGCTGCTAATATGCTAAAATTACCATTCATCTCAGAGCACAGGAAACATTACGAAACTGCTAATACACTGACATTAGCGGGATGACATGCCAATTGTTAACAAATAAAAATGTGTGTCAACCACGTGCATTTTAGCTAGCTTTGCAATCACATCCTTCTATGTGCTGGTGTATACACCAGCTGAATAAATATTTTGTGTCTGTGTCTCCAGTAAGTGATGACCACCTTGTAGAGTTTGTGGAGAACCAGGATCATGTTGTGGTTCTGGCGGCTCTTCAGACTTTTGCAGACAGCGCCGAGCTGCTGCTGCAGGGCATGAAGGTGCTGCTCCCACTGGCTCGTCCTGGTAAGACCTCATAACACCCTTAATGATTCAGACCTGATTCAGAACGCTGCTGCTTGAGTCCTAACAAGAACCAAAAAAGTAGATCACATCACTCCAGTTCTTAGATCTTTACGCTGGCTTCCTGTCTATCAAAGAATAGATTTCAAAGTCCTGTTGTTGGTTTATAAAGCATTGAATGGTTTCGGGCCAAAATACATTTCTGATCTGCTGCCACGTTATGAACCATCCAGACCTCTGAGATAGTCAGGTACCAGTCTGCTTTCAGTCCCCAGAGTCAGAAGTAAACATGGAGAAGCAGCTTTCAGTTACTATGCGCAGCATATTTGGAACAAACTCCCTGAAAATTGCAGGTCTGCTCCAACACTCACCTCTTTTGAATCAAGAAAAACATTTCTTTTTGCCACTGCTTTTAACTGAAGCAATTCAAGTCTTTGAACTGCATAATGACTTTGACTCTACAGTCTTTTTTCTTTTAAAGCTTTTCTATTTTAGCCTACTTGTTTGATGTTTGTTTCGTAATGTTTTTACTGGTTTAAAATGCTATTTTTTTTTTTTTAAATTTAATGCAATTTTTAATGTCTTTTAAATTAAATTTTTATGTCTTTTAATGTAATTCTTGTGTGCCTGTAAAGCACTTTGAGTTGCCTTGTGTCTGAATTGTGCTATACAAATAAACTTGCCTTGCCTTAATATATTTATGAAGTCTAAGAGGGAAAGACAACAATTAGAGTATGAATTTAACTACTTGGGGCTAAAATCTCAGCTCTGAATTCTACCATATACTGATTTCTGATTGGTTGATTGATCTTGATTAAATGTAGTGCGTATTTGTAAATTACAGAGTAAAGCTGAACCCCAGTTCGATGAGGGTCCGATTCAGTTTAGATCCATGTAAGTGGAGAGGTCTAGGAATGTGTGCTCTCTCTCTGCTTATGTAATGGTTGATGTGTTACACCACATGTTGATCACAGAGGAGGCACATTGAACCTCAGCACATCAACTCTTTCTTCATCTCACATGGTCTATTTCAAGCATCACCACTGGACCGTGATGTCACTGTAACGCTTTTTTTTTTGTAACACTATCAGTCTTGATGAAAATTAGATTATAGCCACCACAAACATTAGTAACCATGAGTGATGTTTTGCAGAACAGTTGTTTGTGGGAAAGAAGGTGGCGTTTGTTGAAATGGTCAAATCTTGATGAAAATTCCCTGATGGTGGAGAACACAGCAACTCCTCATGTAAACACCATGTCTGTTTGCTTGCTCGCAAGGGCATTGTGATGTAACAGATAACTGCCTTTAATTTCCATGAAAATGTAATCTTAATAACTGGAAAATCAAATGCAGTTATCAGAATGCAGGGAGGTCCTGTGTATTTGCAATCTTACATTGTTCTGGCTTCCCCGGAAAGGATGTTGAAGGAAAGAAAGGATTGATGTGAGTTTGTCCCATTCTGCAAACCATTGTTCATGTCATATGGCATAAGTTAAAAGGCTAGCACAGATTTTGAGCATTTATTGTGCATTTTGTCATTAAATTGATGGAACAACAATAAAAGAATATGTTCAAATAGGTTTATTTATAGCACTTCTCACAGGTGCAAAATCACAGGGTTCTTTACAATAATAACTAATACAAATAAAAGCAATATAAAAGCATTTTGGATCACTTACATTTGGTTATAAACAACCTAAAATAGTAGGATATTTTACAGTTGTGTAATACACTTACATACTACAGTTGTCACTTCTGCAATACAATGTATAGTTCCTTGTTGGCTACTAAATATGCTGCACAGATGAATATCAGATGGAAAAACCTTGTCTTGATCATAATATCGATCTGTTTGTGTCTGCAAAAAGTAGATTTTCCGTATGTACTAAAAGTCTGTGGCTGAACAGATGCCATGTCGCGTATTGTTTCTGTAGATCACACAGCTATTACTTTTATTTCAGTTAAAGCTGGATGAACATCAAAAAGAACTTAGAACAAACAGAGACTTTGCTCTGCACTGAAATTCTAATTAGCTGCATGATTTCTGCATGAAAAGTACAGCCGCAGATGAAGAAAAGTGGAAAAGGAAGACAAGACAAAGTTTCAGGCATGAACTTTTTCCACTTTAATCTGTGTTTTTCCACAGATGTATGATTTGTCACGGTCATAGGGGGATTCCAGGCTGTTTGGAGAAATCACTCTTCTCTGACCTCCTCCTTGTTTTTCTTTTAATTGCTATTTTTCTTGTGTATTATTACCATTTTGAATTTGCTAAACAGCCATTTTGATTACTTTTTTGGTTAAGGAACCTATTAGTATAGTATAGTTGTGACTGCCAATCAGTACCTTCCCTACCGACATGCCGTGTTGTACTGTATAAACCTGAAATATCACTTCATATCCAGCCAAAACATGAAAAGCAGAGATCACATATGCTCTGAGTTTATTATCCTGTCTCCTCCAGGCAGTAACGTGGAGATGTTGATGTCTGGAGGTGCTCGCTGCTACAGCATGATCATTGCCGCCATGGACGCCTTCCCTGAGGTGGAGGAGTTGCAGGAGACAGCCTGCCGCTTGTTCAAGAAATTTACATTAGGTCAGAGCCAGTGGCCAAATGTTCAGAATTACGATCTGTATGAATTATTCACTGATATTTAAGACTCATTTTAATATGCCCTCTTTCTTCCAATATGAGACATTTTTAGTTGCGTATGTGGATAAGATTTCCTTCCATCGCTCCAGACCTGTAAACACACTTGAATCTGTAAAATAAATTGAATTGCTCTTTAATGCACTGTCAGTTAACAACTTTGGAGTATCTCCTCAGTTATGGAAGGTTGTTGATGATAACAGTGTTTGTAAAATCAATGCATCCTCGCTATCTGACCAGCAGTGTTTGGATTTGATTCATCCTGATAAGCGAATATGTTTTCAAGTTGGCAGATTAAGATTGAAGAGGTCAGTGGAGACAGCATCTTCATCCAGGGTGCGTTTGTTCTGTGTTTTCTTGTAGAGAGCTACTACAACATCCTGGTACTGAACGGCGTCCAGAGGGTCGCAGTAAAAGCCTGTCAGACTTTCCCAGAAAATGCCAAGCTGCAAGCCGCTGCTCTCTCCTGCCTGGCTGCTCTCAGTGAGGACACACAAACACTCACACACTATATTTAACCCATTTATTTATATCTACAAAGATGGATTAATGATAGAAGCGACAGAACAATGCCTTCACCAACACTGATGCACAGCAGTGCAACACAAGAAGAGAAATGATATCAGGGTACGAAAACAGAACATTCTATTTATATTGGAGCTGCTGATTGATTCCCTCAAGTTGTCAGTCATGTGCCACCAACTTGTGTCTTCCAGAGTGCTGAATATGAACATGCACAGCTTACTGCTGTTTAACCCAGGCTGTGCAATAGATCTGTAGGTTACTCTGAAAAAGCATTTAATTTAATTATTATTAATGTATTAATGTAATATATTTGTTAGTTATATATATATTTTTTTTTCCTTGCCCATCTTAGACTGTAACACTACTTTTAACTTAAATGAATGTGGTTGTGAGTTGTGGGGAGATGCTACACATTTATAAGCTCAAAGCGTGTTGTTTTTGTGTATGTACCATCAAACTTTTAGCAAACCCCGTCACTACTGCTAGTGAGCCAAAGTAGCTAAGAAGCTGAGTGACTCGTCTTGGGCAAGTGTCACTTTTGGCAGGTTACCCTGGCAATAGACAAGTTTTCTGCCTCAACATATCACAATGGCGTAAATGTTGATTGCGCAATGTGATGGATACGGAATAATGAAACCATCCGTGTTTACGTTGGTCCCCTATAAACCTTGCGATGTCTTTGCAATTTTGTCTGCTACCGAGTGCACGGTCACCAGGGAAAGGAAAGTTTTACTGGTGACCCTATTTGAAATAGTGTTATTCACTCATTTAGACTCTAAATGAGTGAATAACCTCACATTTTATCCTGTGTTGTTGTTATATGTGTCCCTGAGAAAAACAGAAACGATCCACTTGTCTTTGTTTTCTTTTGCCTCAACTTCAGCATTGTCTCCTTAATGCCTTCTTATATTCAAATAAGCGAACTAAGCTGGCATTTGGATCATGAATTGTTTCCTCAAAAACAACTATGTCTAGACTATTAAATTTGGCCTTAAAACTCCTTGGAGTGTATGATTAGATGCTGATGAATTTCACATAAAAAAACACACACACACACAAAAAATAAAAAATGTATATAAAGTAAAAAACAAAAGAAATTATACTGGTATTATTTTGGCAGATTTTGATATTAAACTTGGCCATATTTGGATTTTCCATTATATTAACTGTTCAGCTTTACTGAGATCTATCTGTGATAGAGTGAACAGTTTGTCTGTATCTTTTAGTCTCTACCACAAAACACTTCTATCCTGAAGATCTTGCAGTGTTAGACTGAACAAACTAGTAGTTCTGAACTTGACTGCGACTCTTTCGAAGAACAGAAGACTCACATAGACTACGAATGTAATCTGATGTTTTAATCAGATCTTGTACGGTATAATAAGTACACCATGATGTCTCTTTCCGTCAGCTGCAACCATTGTGCAGAACAAAGCGGTGGCTGAGCAGGGTTTGGAGGAAGGGGAGGAGGAGGAGAACAGGGGTAAGGAGGAGGTGGAGGACATGGGCCTTGGCTGGATGGAGGCCTGTTGCATGGCACTGGATCTCCACGCTGCTGAGCCAGCCGTTCAGGTCAGTCCGGCTTCTACTGGTCCTCAAATACAGCTAATATTTTGCACAGAATCATTTGAATCATATAATTATGCTGCTTTAGGAAGCTGCAAGCTGGGCCATTCACAGTCTATTACTACACGGTGCTGGAGTGAACAGTTCAGAGGAGGAGCAGGATGAGAGGTACACACTGGAGCATGCAAATACCAATTACCCTGCACGTATGTGTTATTACATCTGGACTTCTTTACTCTGAAGCACATGTGCCAGTTTGTGAAAAGGTTAAAATATCTGTAGTCAGTTGTCACATTGTCTTAGCAGACAAAGAAAATCGAAGCAAAAGAAACTAAATATGATTTTTGACTTCTAAATGAAAATAAAGAAAATGGGGAATCTTACTTGAGGAAATCAGATTTCAGCAGTCAGCATACTTAAGAGTTATACACGTCACAAGGGATTTTGGAGAAATATATTGAAATGTCTGATGAGAGAATATATTTATATTTTTCTGATATGGTTTCCAGGACTCCTGTTCATAGACAGTTAATGGCGGCCATGTTGCTCCACTCCTCCTCTCCCAGTGTGTTTGAAGCTGCTACCAGTGCCATAGCCACACTCATCACACACAACAGTGAGTCTTCAACCGTACACATGTATAACTGATATCTCATCATAACAATGCATATGAAATGAGCGTTGAGCCCAGAGAGATGCTGATGTAGTAAAACCCCATTTATTGATAAATCTGTGCTTAAGCAACCATATTTATAAATACTGTTTTGTTGGCTCATCTAATGGATGTCTCCTATTCTCTGTTTGCAGGTAAAATGTGTTCTCTGCTGCTGTCCAGTGGCCTCCATGTTAACCTAGTGGAGATGATGAAGAGACATTCGACCTCAGCTGAAGTTTCCATCAGCGCCTGCAAACTGCTCAGTTTGCTCTTCCAGGGAAGGTGAGCACAAATAGTTGACATTCTATGACTCATTTGTTGGGCTTAGAAAAATGAAGTCAGAATGGGAAAAACAGGCACACTGAGGAGTACACTATCCTTTTCACGTTAGGGCTAACCCTATGTGCCACTCTTATGTTTTGTTTGACTTATCAAAATATCAAGCACCAGTGTTTTCTCAAAATTCTCGAAAACAGCAACATTGAAATTTCATTATAGAGAGAAACCTGTCTCTCCATGCCTTCAGGACAGCCAATCTAGATGAGTTGAACATGGCCATGAGTCAGATCCTCAGCACCATGAAGATCCATAACTTTGAGCCGGACGTTCAGCTGGAGGCTTTGAAGGCCAGCTTGGTCTTCCTCTGCCCAGGTACACTAATGTGTATTTTCTACCCTCACTTACATAGAAATGCTCTTTCTGTCATGTTTATGAATGGCCCAGAGTTGAGTTGACAATCAGTGTTGGTTGTATGCTGCTCTGTTTTTTTCTGTTACTCCCTCTGTGACCATTTCTGTTCTTGCTGACTATCAAGTTTGTAGCTCCACTAAGAGGAGACTAAAAAGATCCACTAAAAACTGTTATGGATTAACACCACAAGTGCTGTCTGGTTCAGCCTCACATCGTTTCCATCAGTAAACAAGCTCTAATAAACCCTGTACACTCCCTGCCAAGCACCAAACATCAGACAGACAAAGCTTGATAAGTTTAAGTAGCTGCTGAAGGAAGTGGGACAGCAGATGAAGCTTTTTTGCTTGGATGCATTTGGTGGACAGAAGCAAAAGTCCAAATGATTGTTAATAATGCTCCGCGAGAAATTGCAATAGACTAGTTTCTGTCTTTCAGTTTGTTTGGGAATCTGCAACCTTAAAGCAGCGAATAAAAATCTATTTATGCAGCTGTAACAAGCTGCCATCACACCATTACATCGCAATTCTTCCTGCGTCAAATCAGGGAACAGCTCTAAGTACAGTTCTGGGATCTTATCATTCGTAAGTGTCCAAGTACAGTATGTGTTATTGTCTGTCTGTGTGGTGTACATACAACCAAGGTGGACGCACTGGATTTAACAACGCTCACTCAGAAAATAATTTCTCGGAAAATAATTTTCTCTGTATGGCAGAGCAACTGTACATTTTCTTTGCTCAGCAGGGGAATTCAAAGCTGCTTCAGGGGAATGCAGTTGCAGTTTACCCTTCCTTTGCTCCCAGCACTGCACTGTTAATGCTCCTAATTAGATTATTGAATGTAACAGAGCTGTTTTGTCTCTGTGTGTACGTTTGCTTGCCTCTTTGTCTTCACATCTTTCCTCGGTGTTTGTGGATTCTCAGACAGGAGTTTGAGGGAGAATGGCGCCTCGGTCGCAGATCCTGACATGGCCGACGTGTCGTTGAAGGTTCTGAAGAACCAGTGTGTGGTGGAAGGAGCTCACACCCTCTACCTGGAAGTTCTCAACAGGGTATGGACGCACTGAGCAACCCAAAAAATCTCTCTCATTCTTTCCATTTTCTGTCAGCCTTTTCACTGTTTGATGCGTTTTTGTCTTTACACCCTTTTTCACCAGACAAAATACATTAAAATCAAAATAAAATAACAGTTGGCTAGAGGGTAAAGATTTTTTTTAGCACATTAAAGAGAAGCAGTGTACAAATACTCAGCCAGTACATAAAGTTCTTACTCATTACATAAATTAAACAACAGTCCATCCATTCATTGTAGAAATTATACAGTAGCCTCTCCTGCAACCAGAAGATCAGAATGGTGTAATTACATTTCTAAAAAGAATTTGCCAGTTGACTTGATGGTACGAATGAATGCTGAGCATGTTCTTTTTTTCCCCATGTCTTTGTTTGGTACCCCACTGCCTGAGGGCTGGATGTATAACAGGGACAAAAACAGCTTCTGTAAACAGAGGAAACAAGAAAAAAAATGCATCACATGTCAGTGGGAAAGTCAAAAGCCAATAATTAACCATAATATCTATGTTGTTTGACTTTTTTATCACCATACAAAGAGTTTTGTCATAGAAGTAGATATAATCCATTTTAAGATGGGACATCTTTTTATGTCCAAAAATAAAAAAAGAAACAACAACACAAATTCAGCTGTGTGACTTGACTAAGGACCAAACTTGACCTAAGCGGAAGGAAGGAATGACTTGGGACTTGCTTGAGACTGACGTCTGCAATGGTCACCCACAGTACTTTGAAATTGTAATATATTCAAGCAATATTCGTTATTTAGTCACAGAAAGCATATGGATAGCTTTAACCAGCTTGATACTCAGTGCTGTTTGTGTTTATGTGCAGTTCATCAGCAGCTCCCTCATACAGAAGTCTGGTCTGAAGGTGCTCTCTGCCCTGGCTGACTGCTCCGGTGCAGTGGACTTGCTCTGCCAGCAGGGAGCGATAGACACAGTGCTGCATACACTACAGATGTTCCCACAGGAACGAGGTAGGCATTTAATCAATATAATAAATAAATAGCCATGAAAGAGAGGAACAAAAAAGCAGGTTTGAAAGTAGGAAGAATGAGTTTCAGAGGAAAAGTAAAATGCAGCATTTCTTTGACAACGACACCACTAATTCGATAGTGGAATTATCAATTATGGAAAAATGTTCTTATCCGAGCAGTTAAAATATCATGATTTCAATGTAACTATGGTCAAATCATACCTTCACTGACTTCCAAACTTCTTCCAGAGATACACTACTGGGGTCTCACCCTGCTCAGCTACCTCGTATCTAAGAAGAAGCTGTCGAGGATGATCGTACCTGTTCTGGCCTCCGTTGTTGTCGCCTCACTCGTCCAGTACAAAGAAGACTCTGAGATGCTGCTGAAGGTGACCTCAGTGATAGAACATTTAGAAAAGCAGTGTGACTGCTCCATTCCCTTTTTTTTTATCAAGTCTTGTTTTTTTATTGTGATTGACCACAATATATATACATAAATTTCTATATACAATAGAAATTTTTTTATATATATATATATATATATATATATATATATATATATATATATATATATATTAAATTCTATATATACATACCAACTAACCAACTACAGCATTTTAACTGCTTTGAATCAAACACACATTATGTTAAAATGTCATGAATTATCATGACTGCCACATCATGCAGCCCTGCTTTAAAACTGAGTACTTATCTTAGTATTAAAAAACAGCCGCTAACCCCCTGAAATGCTATCTTGTAATGTTAAATGTGGAAATGAATGATTGCTAATTGTCTTGGTTCAGAACTTCAGTCGCAGCAGTGTAGACTTTGTTGTATTCTGTAGATATTAGAGGCTGTATACTGTGAGCAAAATTGAGTCTACTTCTCTTGACTGTTACTGATAATAGATCTGTGCTTTTTACTTCCGATCTATCTCTTGTCGTGTGTCCCGCAGGGTTTCCAGGTGGGTCTCAGGATGCTGGATGCCTGTTCAGGAGCTGCAGCTGAACTGCAGAGAGAAGACTTTGACAGGCAGATCTTCCAACACCTCAGAGAGGAGACTCCTGATCAGTGCAACAACCCTGTGAGTTCTTATTGCAGACTTCAAAAACTGAATTTACAGATCAGGTTCCAGACAAACACACACACACACACACACACACACACACACACACACACACACACACACACACACACACAAAAGTACTTTTAATTGCTATTTTCCAAAAGGAACAGGGCAACATTTTCCCAGATTCTGGACTATTTCAGTTTGATCTACTGTCATGATGACACACAGGCTGTACTGAACACATAGAGGAACATACAGTTCAAAAGGGCCGGGCAGGAAATACCAGACATGCTTTAATACTGCCCACATTAAGCGTGTAGGACCATTTGTCTTTTTCTTGTTCTTATATTATACGAATATTGTAAATCTTCAATGTAATTTAATAAATTAGTTTCTTCTCTCCTTCTGTCTGCTGTCAGCTGCGTAAGTCGATGTGCCTCGCTCTGGCTAAAATGTGGTGCGACTCAGAGCTACACTACAGCATGCTGGAAAAAGCATGCAAGGATGGAGACGTGACGTTAGCCGAGTGTTTGATTGAGCTGGGTGCTGACATCAATAAGAAGACCAAAACTGAATCTCTCATCTATCAGGTCAGAGGTCACAAGGACACCATTAGGAAACAAAATTGAGTAGTTTGTTTAATTTCCTGCCTTTTGCTAGATGACATAATGTGTCCCGACTTTTACGACAGTTTTTGGTGCCGAACAGTTTATGATTTTTCTCAAAATGGTACCAGACATATTCACCTTCAATAGACAGCCCTAGTAATAGATAGGTTAATCAGTAATTCCAATAATCCACAGTTCAGACTCAGTCATGGCCCTCTTTTCCAGGTGTGTGAGAGAGGCGGACCCCTTGAGCTGGTGGAGCTGCTGCTCAGCCGAGGCACCCATGAGCAGCACCTCCGCAGGGCTCTGGCTCTGAGTGTGAAGCGGGGCGACGGACCCATGGTCATCCAGCTGCTGGGCCGTCTGGGTCTGGACCTCAACAACAGCGCCCTCTGCCTCGGGGGCTTCAGACTGGGCCGCCTGGACGCTGCCTGGCTCAGCCCCCTGCTGGCCGAAAGAGGCAGAACACACAGTCTGCGCTACAACAACAGTGAGGCAGAGTCTATGCTTTTGTCTTTTCAGACTTTTTCTAGACTTAACAGCTAATGAATAATTTAAATGAAATAAACAGCAGAAGGAATGAATATTCACTTGCAGCCAAATCTTTCATTTTCTACGTACTGTGTTGTGTCTTCGAGGTAAGGGTATAAGTTTGGCGAGGTACATTCAGTCTTTCCAGAGGTCCAAGAGCAGCAGTGGTCTTCCCAGATCTCTGGCCGACCCCTGTCTGACATCTGGCTACATTTCTGAAGAGAGCGACGACTCCAGCTTCAGTTTTGTCTCCATGGACGACGGCCTGTTTTTCAATGACGACATGGAGAGTGATGGTAAAGTTTCACAGATGTTGGCCTAAGCTAATACAAATAGCTAATAATAGTATGACCTATTTAAGTTATTTTTACAACAAAGGCAGAAAATGTGTTCACACTTGAAGTGGAACTGACGTTCGATTTATGCGCCTGAATCACGGCTGTGCTGACAAACAATGTATTTCTAATCTGTTTCACTTCAAGTAAAATCCCTTTACTGTAACATTGTCTTCAGATTGCACATAGTTACATCTGGTATGTTTCCACTTCATTGATTAACATTATGTCATCCATCTCAACTCTTTACACAGTCTTTTGCGCATCAAATAAGTCACACTGATCACATCACATCATGTGATTTGTCTTGGCAGGTTTTTTTCATATGAAGTGATGTTTTATCAGTACTTTATGTTTCGTTGGTGTGTGATCATTTAGTTCAACGTCTTCTTTAAGTGACTGTAGCTTTAAAATCCTCACATGATAAAAATATGACCATTTCCACTGTCTGTAATTAGATTTGTCCTCATATGCATCTGTCTGACAACAGAAAAGAAAATATTTTGACATGTCAGTGGTAATGGTTGAATTAAAATGTTGAGACCTCTAACAGACCTGAACTAAAGTGGAAATTCATAAGAATATGAAATGTATTTTACCTTCTGACGATGATGTCCTCACCACTCAGTGTGTCCTTTTTTCCTTTTGTAGGCAGTGATTCGTTGTCAGGGGTTATGTCTCCAAAGCCGCACAATAACTCGACAGAGGAGTTGAGAGGGGGGTCCTTAAAAAAGAAGCAGGGGCGTCGCAGACATGCCAGCGCAGAGGTAAAACTTCTTTATCAAGATTTGAGTTTTATGCTGGTGTGATATTGGTATCGTTTTATGCAGTTTACTGTCAAGTCAAAAGATTTACTTTCCTTGCAGTCCCGTTCGAAGAAATAAGACTGTAAATCCCACCCAAATGTGTGTCTGTTCGCTTACTCACTTCTTCTCTCTGGTGTCTGCGCCTTTCTTTCTTTTTCCAGAGTGGCCAGACTGAGACTGAACACAGCGAGCCTGTACACAGGAGATATGGAAGAACCGGCTCTGGTCAAAAAGGTATGGATTCAGTTTGATTCTCATTCTGTCAAACATTGCTACACAAAAAACTTAGTTCTGTTTGACCTACACATGCTGATGTTGATTTAACTTGCATTCTCATATGACAGTTAACAAATGGACACACACTGTTCATTTAATCAGTGACTGTCAACTAGCAAAAGCTCACTGCCATTCATTTAAACAATATCCCAAACTGCTGAAGAAAACACAGATTCTCTGTAGATCTTATTGGATATACAGAACTATGCTTTGGATAATAATAACAGGAAAGTGAGTGAATATGTACTTTTATGCAGTAATTACATATGGTTTTAAACATGTGTAGGATGTGTTTTTTGGATATAGAAGAAAGAGTAAAAAAATAAATAATAGAAAGCACTCTGAGAACAGACTTCTTGCATGACAGAAAATGTTTAAACATCTGGAGAATGTATCTGCATTTGGATCTGGATCTTCCTTAAAAACACTGTTAGACAACCACAGGATACACAACACACCAGATTAATTTTCAGTCAAGTTAAGTAAATGTGTTGCAAAAAAACCAGCTAAAATGTTTAAAAATGGTCTCTCACAAGATTCTTGAATTAATAATTAATAGGATTTAACAGGTCACTTATTCTGCTAACTAACAGACAATAAAATTAGGTATTTTTTAAAGTTCAGTGAAGGTTTAAAAACATTCTGATATTTTTCAACGTGAGTTTGACAATGCAAAAAAGTTCCTTTTTTGTTTTTTAAAAGAGCAACAATCTTCTCATTGTAAATCTTTCTCTGCACATCATTTTTGCTAATGTGAAAGCTCCAGACTTAAGACAGACTGTAGCTAATGATACGTCTCCTCCTCAGTGTTTGGATCAGGGGAAAACTCTGCTGCTCTGCCCAAAGAGAAGGAGAGGATCCGCCTGCTTGACCTGTCAGGTAATGAGTTGGACTCTCTGTCCTGTCTGATGGATGATGTCTTCGTCCAGCAGCAGCTGGGACATCTCCTCCGTCTGGACCTTAGCCACAACTGTTTGCTGGAGTTTCCTTCGGCTCTTTGCCAGGTAATCCCTCTGATATGTGCTGAATCACCAAGAAATAAAATGACCAGAAGAGCTCTATGCTGAAGCTGTTTTGTTTTTGATTTGACAGAATTTGAAGAGTCTGACTCGACTGGACCTTCAGGGCAACCAGCTCAAGTCGCTGCCAGTCGAGCTGCTGTCTCTGCTCTCACTGAGCATGCTGAACGTCTCCCGTAACTGTGTGGGTCCTCTACTGACCTTTGACCCCGCTGTCACCTGCCCATCGCTGCGGCAGCTCAATCTGTCTTTCAACAAAATCACCACATTCCCTCAGGAGCTGGGCCGCGCTGTGAATCAGCTGGAGGAGCTGTTTATGGAAGGGTAGGCTGAAGGGTTTGAACACATGAGCAGGGAAAGCTTATTGTTGTTTTCTGTTTTTAACCAAAGTATTCATAGGTATTAAGTTCTGATGAGAAAGTCTCTTTATTCTCGCTGCAAGGAAGTGAACGCACTCACATTAACGTCACTGTCACTGTTGTGATGTGTTGGTTTCTATAAAAACAGCGAAACCACATAACATTTTTGGACTGTGGGCTTTCCCATTTTTGAAAGAGGAAATGTGGAAAATTCTGAAATTAAATAATTCACTTTCAGTCATTTATAGCGCAGGACAGAGCCTGGCACATCTCCAGTGGTTGTTGTGTTTTCCCTTAAATGGGCCAACACATTGCAGGGTTTACGGTGACTCCTGTTGTGTAAAAAGGTTGTGCAATCCAATCTTAATAAACTCAACTTTGTTTTCGTGATTCAGTCTTGTCATACCTTTCTAAACGAATCACTGCTGTGCTGATGGATTACTAGAAAGCACTCAGAGAACACACAGCTTCACCAGTGCTGCACAAAATAATGTTTGCAGTCATGTCACAGTCATGTGGGGTACTCAGGGGATACATGTACAGAATTTTTGTTTTCAATTAAATGTAGTAGTTTATAAGAAAAGAGAAAATACCATTGCAAATATGATCATTTTTGTCATACTTGCCATTTTAAGATATTGGTCAAATTTAGCAGTATCAAGCCTCCATTTGTGGTGACATTTCTCTTTTTCTCTTTTCAGTAACAGTATAACTGAACTTTGTGAGCCTCTCTGTCTGCCGGAGATCAAGCTGCTGGATGTGAGCAAGAACAGTGTGGAGAACATTTCTCCAGACTTCCTGACCGGCTGCCCCAAACTGGAAACTTTCAGTGTCTCTATGAACAAAATCTGTGAGTACCATTCAAGTAACTGTTTATTAGATTTTAATCCTGCAGCTGAAGAGCTCTGTACCTTCTTTGTCTACCCACTTTGTACTTTGGAAAACACTCAAGCACCAAGTGACCCTGAGGAAGATCATGTGGACAGAAAACGTAAATGGGTTTAATAAGAGAATATTGAATCTAAACAGGATTCCCTCTAAAACATAGTAGAACCAGACTGTCAACATAGCTGTACAGGCATTTTAGAAATGTAGACATTGGCTTTATAGGCCAGTCAGTTAAACTGATGGATAGAAACACTTTCTTTAGAGTTATTTGGATGATATTAACATTTGAAGTTTGTTTTTTTTAGATATGTAGGCAGAATAAGGCATGAATAAGTGATATATTTTGACTACATGCTACTAATATGCATGCTAGCACGCAACTACTTAATGGTTAATATGTGTACTATGAAGTGTCCGATCTTAACTGTTTTTCTACAGGTTTCCTGTCACATCTCTCATCCAAGATCACAACACTGAAACTAGCAAACAACAATTTCACTGAAGTTTCTGAGGCGATTCTTCATCTCCCAAAGTAAGTCAGATACTCAGCTAGTTTTCTGTGGTTCTAATTTACACAATTTTCCAAACCTTAACACTAACTGTCTGTCAAAGCTTGGTTTTCAGCTTTGCACTAAAGAAAAATGTTTTAATACAAACACTTCATTCTTACCTCATTTTGTCAGCTTGCGGTCAGTCGACTTGAGGACCAACAACATTGCTGTTCTGCCTGGACCAGGACTCTGGGAGTCCAGCAACCTCAGAGAGCTGATGTTCAGTCAGAACTGTATCAAAGATCTGGATCTGAGTGGACCGATCTACAAATGGGTCAGACTGGAGAAACTCCACCTGAGTGACAACAAGCTCACTGAGGTAGAGAAGAGATTACCTTCCAAAAGAGTTGACATGATTTTCTCTGCTATCATGAGCCCTTTTTTCATTGCTCACCATGAAATGCAGTGAAAGTAGAGAATATTCTAGCGTTGATGCCAGAGCTCTGCTTTTGATGGTTGTCTCGCCTCTGTTCAGATCCCCCCACAGATCGGCCTTTTGGAGGGCCTGACCTCCCTGGATGTGAGTCGTAACACAAACCTGCGCTCCTTCCCTGATGAGATGGGTAAACTGAGTAGACTGTGGGACCTGCCGCTAGACGGCCTGAAACTCCAGCTGGACCTCAAACTCATTGGCAGCAAGACCAAAGACATTGTCAGGTCAGTGGCTTGTTTTTCAAGATTTAAATATCACACATTTCTTCTATTTTCACCACGCTTTATGATCTTTAATTTATAAAAGAAGAAATATAATTAAGCTAACCTATCCTCCTCCCTCTTTCCAAGGTTTCTGCAGCAGCGTTTGAAGAAGGCGGTGCCGTACTACCGAATGAAGCTCATCGTGGTGGGGAACGCAGGCAGTGGGAAGACCACCCTGATCCAGCAGCTGATGAAGCTGAAGCGCTCACAGGTGAACTCGAAGCGAACCCTTGCTGGCATTGACGTCCGTGACTGGACCATCAGTGAAAGGGACAGGAAGAAGATGGTACTGAACGTCTGGGACTTCTCAGGTTGGCCAACATATAATGCATTATTTAAAAAAAACAGTTAATGGTACGCAACATTCCTTACAGCAGGTGACAAACAGTGACTAGAGCCTAAATCTCCTTCATAACCATTTGTTTTTTTAACATTTGTTAAAAATCCATGAATATATATTTCGCATTTCTCAAAGATTCCTTCTATTTCCATCTAAGCTCAACATTTTTTTCAATATAGGCTATAAATATCACTCTTCTTGTCTAAGGCACTCTATGCTCACAGATAAGTTACACAACAGCATCTTCTCAGTTGTTTAATTCATTTTCACTGGTGTGTCTAAATGTCTAGTTTCTTTAACCATGTGATAATGGTGATAGCACAGAAATAATCAGTATCTTCCTCTGTGTGCAAGCAGTCAATTTTCAAAGAACAAGCTGTAGACATTATTACGAGGAACAAACCAAGATTGTTACAGAGTATGTACATGATTCATATGTCCTAAGTCGTGTATGTTATGTCATGTTTTCCCCTTTACAGGGGGAGAGGAGTTCAGTGGCTCTCACCCTCACTTCCTGACCTCCAGAGCTCTTTACCTGGTCGTGTGCAACCTCAGCAAAGGAGCCAGTCAGGTGGACGCCCTCAAACCCTGGCTCTTCAACATCAAAGTAAGTCATAAACCAAAGATTCACAGAGTTATCATGAAGAACTATTGAGATCAGAGGGGTGATGAATACCATTATAACTTTATAAATCATGTTCCATTTAAAAAAAGGTTCTCATCCTTTATGTCCTTGAAGACAGGACAGCTATTCAAAAACAGATCCTCATTCTCAATCTAACCTAGCTCAGACAACAAGTATATTTTTGTCCATCTTTTGTCAAATTGTTGCTCATCGTTTCTTCAGGCTGTAGCTCCTCTGTCCCCGGTCATCCTGGTGGGAACACACACCGATGTGAGCGAGGAGCTGCAACTACAAGCCTGTCTGACCAAGATCAGAGAGGAGTTGCTGAACCACCAGGGCTTCCCTGCCATCAGAGACTACCACATGGTCTCCGTTTGCGAGGACTCAGATGCCGTGACCAAGGTCCGCAAGGCCATCGCCAGGGAGGTCACCAGCTTTAAGGTAAACCGACTCAAATGACTGATTAAACATTTCATTTCTTGCTTCCTTGTCCTCACTCTCTCATCTCGCCTCCCTGTCATAGATCCAGGGCCAGCCTGTGATGGGCCAGCTGGTTCCAGAATGCTACGTGGAGCTGGAGCGCCGCGTCCTGCAGGAGAGAGCCAGGGTTCCCCCAGAGTTCCCCGTTCTCAGGCACCAGGAGCTGCTGCAGCTCATCCAGGAGAGTCAGCTGCAGCTGGAGGAAGCTGAGCTGCCTCACGCTGTCCACTTCCTCAGCGAAGCTGGTCAGAAACATTCAACATCTTAAAGACCTTCAACGTTATGCAAAGAAATGGATGATTCTTATAAAGTTTTGGTAGAATATAGTGTCCCTGTCTCAGGCAGACAAAAGGATGATGTGTTTATATTGATTTAAATCTCAACTTGTTTTCCCCTTGAACACACTGATATGTCACCACTATTTCAATGTTCTAAATATTGTCTTAAAAATCAACATTGTATTTGTCTAACTGTTTTGTTTCCTCCTCTGTCACTGAAGGGGTTTTGCTGCACTTTGATGATCCAGCACTTCAGCTCCAAGAGCTCTACTTCATCGACCCGCAGTGGCTGTGCCACATCATCTCCCAGGTAGCCTCATGTGAACACACAGAGACAATCACACAAACCCAGTTTCAGGTCTTGTTTTGGGCAATTTATTTGTATAAATCACTGTTTTTATTTGCCATATGTGTGCAGATTAAATCTGTCTCTCCATTGCCTATAAAATCCTGTGGAGAACTTTTAAAAATTCGATCTTTAGAATTCTCATTTTGTTGCTGTTATTTTCTTTATGGCATCTTATTTTCTTCGTTGTGCAAATTATTATCATTAATTTATAGGTTACAATACGTGTCACAAAATCAAGGAAATGAAATGATTGTTAAAGAATGTGGCAGCTCTGTCAGGTGTTGTCTGTGTCTCTGTGTAGAAACTGACATTAAAGAGCTGTGGCTTTTGGGAGCACCCTAAAGGAGTTGTTCAGCGCTCGATGGTGGAGAAGTTTCTGTTTGAGACCAAATGTTTCCCCAAGAGCCACCTGACGCAGTTCTTCAAACTGCTGGAGAAGTTTCAGATCGCTCTGCCCTTCGGCGAGGACCAGCTGCTGGTACCCAGCAGGTATGTTTAAATCTGCAACTACAGATGATATGTTTTGAGAAATTAACATATTTCATCATCTCTATCACTCACTTTTCTCTTCTTTTACAGTTTGTCCAAACACAGACCAGTGATCGAGCTGCCTCACTGTGAGAACTCAGAGGTGATTGTGCGTCTGTATGAGATGCCGTACTTCCCCATGGATTTCTGGTCTCGCCAGATCGGCCGCTTACTGGAGTTTTCGTCCTATTTGCTTTGTGGAAAAGGTAAAGTGGATAAAGAGTAGATAAAGTCCCTGTTCCATTACCCAGTGGTTTATAAAATTAATTATCTTGCCGTGTGTTTAATCAAGAAAAAGTGATGCGACCCAACCGGATCTACTGGAGGAGAGGCGTGTACCTGAGCTGGTCCCCGGAGGCCTACTGTCTGGTGGAGGCTGCCTCAGTGGAGGAGAACCCCTCCAGCTTCGTCAGGATCACTGTGCCCTCTTCAAGAAAAGGTGCTTTTGTTTTTAAAATTAAAGGTCTTATCAGACCATCCAAATATCTAGAACGTGCTATGAAGCTCTATTACATACATCACGTTTTAGAAGACTGCTGTGATTTCTGGGAGTTTAATTCAGTCATTTTTGTAGTTTAGTAAACTTAACATGTTGCTACTGTTGATAGTAGGGATCATGTCAGTGATGATGACCATCATTGTTAACTCTTTTCCCCCCAGGCCGGGTGCTGCTGGGTCAGGTGGTGGATCACATCGACTCCCTGCTGGAGGAGTGGTTTCCTGGCCTGCTGAACACAGACATGCACGGCAGCGGTGAGGCTCTGCTGAAGAAGTGGGCTCTCTACAGCTTCGAGGACGGGCAGGAGTGTAGCAAGATTCTGCTCGAGGACCTCTTCCCCTGTTTTGACAACGGTACAGAAGTCACACTGAAATCTATAGAAATTTTGTTCTAAATGTATTGTGTTTGTTTCCTAGAAACATTCAGTGGCACCTCTTTTTCACCCCACATTTTTCCTATTACTTATCTATTATCTGTCAATGATTGTGTTTTCACAGACTTTCTGCTGGTGAACTCAGAGGACCCCCGCTGCACTCTCCCCATCTCTCAGATCGCTCCTGACTTGGTGCTGAGTGATCAGCCTGCAGGAACGATACTGGATAGTGAAGAGCTGGAGGTAGACATGTCTAAAGAGAACAGACTGGGTACGCTTATCTAATTTCCACACATAAACATTTTTATAATATCTGATTTAATAGATTAAATTAATAAATTAAAACCATTAATTTTTGGTAAAAAAAATAAAAGATCTTGATTGTTTCCTCTCCTGTTTGAAATTTCTGTTATTGCTTGTCTTAATCAAAAAGCCTACCAATTTCTTTTCATTCATAATGCCTTAACAGTGCTAAATGAAACACATAATTATATGATATATTTTGTTTTCAGGGGACGGTGGCTTCGGGACCGTCTATCGAGGTGTCTACAAAAATGAAGAAGTTGCTGTGAAAATATTCAACAAGCATGCATCTGAGCTTTACATCTACAGACTCCTGAGACAGGTACCACTGACAACCCAAAATAGAGAAACTGAGAGGGTTTTTGTGAACACAGGCTTTTTCTTACCTGTAGCTTACTGCCACGATCCTTCCTTTACATCACTTCTTTTCTGATCTGTTTCTCTCCAGGAGTTGGTGGTGTTGGGTCGCCTCCGTCACCCCAGCCTGGTAGGTCTCCTGGCAGCCGGCTCATCTCCGCAGGTCCTGGTTATGGAGCTGGCTCTGCGAGGCTCACTAGATTCCTTGTTTGAACACGAAAATGGCAGCCTGAACCAAAAACTTCAGCACAGAATCGCCTTGCAGGTGGCCGACGGACTCAGGTAGAGATTATGGGATAATACTGTGACATTTCTTGTCTTGTGTCGTCTGTAGAACCTGATCATCACAATCAACCAAAATTAGCATTAGGATTGTGACAGTTTATGACTCATATTTAACACCAAATTAATCCTCTAAATCACATTAAAATTGTGAAAACTGTGGTATGAAAATTGGGAAAATTTGTTTCATCTGTGTTCGCAGGTACCTCCACTCAGCCATGATCATTTATCGGGATCTGAAGCCCCACAATGTGCTTCTGTTCAACCTGAAGACGGACTCTGAGATAATCGCCAAGATCACAGACTACGGCATCGCTCAGTACTGCTGCAGCATGGGAGTGAGGAGCTCCGAGGGAACACCAGGTCAGACACCTCTGCAAACCTTGAGCTCACATCCTGATTGTATTTAAGGTCATGCCAAGCTTTTGAAGTTAATGACTGTATGTCTGGCAGGTTTCCGGGCACCAGAGGTCGCCCGAGGTAACGTGATCTACAACCAGCAGGCGGACGTGTTCTCTTTCGGCCTGCTGCTCTACGACCTGCTGACCTGTGGCGAGCGAATCTCTGACGGCATGAAGTTCCCCAGCGAGTTTGATGAGGTCGCAGTGCAGGGAAAACTGCCAGGTAATAAATAAAGAGTTCTTTCATGAATCTAAAACACTAAATCTGTAACCAGATATTAACTCACACGTGATGAGCCACTATCCTTTTAAGTGCTGATGCTTGTAATGTTTCAGTTTCAACTCAAAAGGTATTCTCCAAGTACCACAATCATTACTGACTCTAAAATACTATAGCGTAGGCCTACTCAGCTGTTTTCTCAACTGTTTTGGATGGGCCAGCTGTGGTGGTTAAGAAGCACTTGTGCTCTGTTCATTGCTGTAAACCTTTCTGTTTGTGGTCCCATTTAAAAAATTTTTTTTTTTACTTTTTAATTTACCTTTGCTGACCATCTTGCCACCACAGTTTACCTTGTGACTAATGATGGATACTGTCTGCACAAATGAAGTGTATGGATATGACTAC
Source organism: Diplodus puntazzo (assembly GCA_963678695.2). Classification (NCBI taxonomy): domain Eukaryota; kingdom Metazoa; phylum Chordata; class Actinopteri; order Spariformes; family Sparidae; genus Diplodus; species Diplodus puntazzo. The sequence goes on along the minus strand of OZ023161.1, from coordinate 14,521,012 downwards.
ATAGCAGGCGGACAATCAATGTTAAAGGAAAATAGAAACTTACTTTAAATTATTTGTTATTTTCAGTTCAAGTATTGTTATTTAAAATTCTGCAGTGTTTTGATTGTATTATCCTCCACTAGAGGGAGCTTGCGTACTGCAAGGTATTCCCCTACCACAGTTTGAGATTTGTGTTTTTTATGAGATGTTATGCTGTCAAACTTTTTGAATTAATCATTGTACAGTCATCTTTTTCTTTTCTTAAATGTGTCAGTTCAGTTAGATACAGAATCACGTTTAACAAAGAAATCGAATTCTTGATTTATCTTTTCTCAGACTGCAACACACAAATCATAATCATGAGAGGATGAAACCATGTTATTTACACAAAATTGTTAACTGCTTTCTGCCGTGTTAGCAAATGTAATCATGTAAACAAACCTTTGACAGCATAAAAAAGTGAAACTCTCTGTTATGGTGCTCCTATCTAACATCACACCTTTTAATAAAGCACCAGACAATGGGGTTGTGCCTTTATCTGGGATCTCATTACGACAGTTTTTATGTTAAGCAGCTTGGTAGTAAGTAAGATCTCATTTAATATATATATACAAGTAGAGAAAACACAAATTCTGTACTTTGATGATTTTTTGGTCTATTGATTTTCTATCTGTAATTCAGTATTTGGCAATTCTATCCTAACATTTTCTTGTTTTATCTAAGAATGATGGCTGTGAATGATTTGATCTCTGTCTTTTCTCATTCATTTGTTCATAGCTGTGAAAGTGAAATGCAGATTGTTCAGACATGTCCACTGTTTTGCACACAGATCCAGTAAAACACTACGGTTGCTCACCTTGGCCGGGCTTCCAGGCCCTCATGAAGGACTGTTTGAGGGACAGCCCTCAAGCTCGGCCCACCTCGGCTCAGGTCAGGACCTGAAGAAAATGTATCTGTGTTCAGAGGCCGCTGCTGCCATCATTTTAGCGAGACATTCGAAGAAGGCAGAGCAATGTAGAGATCAGCTGTAGACTTCATGATGATGATCTTTCATGGTTTCAGGGCCCAATTAGTATTTTTGTGTCCTGTGATGTGTGCAGGTATTCGATAGACTAAATTCCGGGGAGATGTTGTGCCTGATGAGGGAGTCGGTGGTTTCCCGGGCCTTCAACGCTGAGTGCTTCACTGTGAGCTCCGGCAGCAGTGAAGGTTCCTCGATCAGCCACAGAGCCTGGCTGGGTGGAGGCAGCAGCACCCAGCGACTGGGCTCCATCACAGCTGTGGACCTGGACACCAACAAAGCTACTACACAGGTACCAACAGCAACGAATATGTACTTGATTTTGACTTGAAACTTGCCTTGAAATTCTGTGTAGCTGTAAATAAGCACAGTACCAAGCGTCAAGGTTTACTGGCTGGTATATCATCACTGGAAGACATCGAGTGTTTTATTGCAACACGTTCTCCTTATGTTTGTTTTTCTCATTCCCGCAGGAGATCGACACCAGTCCTGTCCTGTGCCTTGTGACCGTCCAAATCCCTGAGGAGGCCTGTGATTGGTTGGTGGCAGGCACACAATCGGGTTCCTTGGTGGTCATCAGCACTCAGGACCCGTCTATGTGGCACCACCTGCAAAGAGTCAAAGATGCTGTCACCTCATTGTACTTCCACGTGCACCCTCAACGCGCGTAAGTGTCACCGAACACTAAAAACTGATACGACTGTACACTCGTGGAGAATTTAATGTGATGCTGCTACACTTTCCTTTTTAATTTATTATGTGATAATAATTTTCATACAGACACATTCCAGTTTTGGTAATTTGATTTCTTGATTTAGAAGAGTCCATGCGAATGATTATTTAAGATGTTCTGGAAATGACATTGTTTCTTCTAAACTCACAGTTTCCATTTTGTGTAAATCCTCCTGGAGATCCATGTGTAACATTTGAATGAATGAATCTTCAACCTGTTTACAAAAGCTTTTTTGATTTTTTTTTTTTTTTTCATTTCTTTTCAGCCAAAGAAAGAATTACTTGCTGGTTGGGACAGCTGATGGAATACTCACAGTTTATGAAGACTCTGTGCTCAAGGTAAATATTAGATATTAAATAAAACACCCACTATGTTTTGCTCTTGAAACATGACGTTTTTGTCTTCTTCAAACATTGATATTCTGACATTTCTTTCAGATGTTACTCCCACCTCATCCTCCCCTGCTGTAAATATATCCTAATACTGTAGCCGTCAACAGTTTGGACTTTAATCCTCTTCTTCCTCCTCTCTTTCCAGCAGGAGAATGGGCAGCCGGTTAAAACTCTCGCTGTGGGAAACATCAGCACGCCTGTCATGTGTCTGGGCCAGTCAGTGCATGCGCTTGACAGCAGGTCTGTGTGGGCCGGCTGCGGCACCAAGATCCACTCCTTTACCGCCGACTACGATGTGTGCAAGTCCATCGACACGAGACCAAACCTCATCTTCCAGTGAGTCCATGTCACGCTCGGAAATGAGAAGCAGCTTGGTGTTTAAAGTTGAGCTGAAGCTGTTTGGAAAGAATGTTTTTGGATCAAATCAATTTAGAGTGTTGATGTGTGTTGAGTGGGGTGCAACTGAAGAATAATTAATTGTTCTTTTATTAAAAAAGTGTTCCTGCATATGAAGGTTGTAAATGGTTTGAGTCCATCAGAAATCTGTGTTTCTGCATGTTTGACAAGATGAAGAAGTTAAGTTTAAAGTGAAGGTCAGTCGTTATGTCATTGTCATCGCTACAACGCATGTGTGTGTGTCCCTCAGGCAGCAGCGGTCATTGGCTGGCAAAGCGTGTGTGTCTCGGATGGTTGTGGATAAATACGTTTACCTGAACAAAGCCGGGACGCCCACCATCGAGGTTTGGGATAAGAGGAGCGAGAGGATGGTGGATTGCATCGACTGCGCTCAGATCATCAGGTACACACACGCATGCATGCACGAACAAACTGTTTTTTTCAGTCTATGATCTGCTGTTACAGTCTACCAGAATGCAGCTGTGTGTTAACTTCTCCCTGCAGACACGACTCTGGCTGTAGAGGACGGCAGGGCAGCGAGGTGGAGCTGCCCACAGATGCGGCTCCCTCCTGGGCCAGAGTTAAGGCTCTGCTGGTGCAGAGCGCTGCAACTCTCTGGATCGGCACCAGAGGGGGCCATCTGCTGCTGCTGGAGCTCTCCAAACACCAGACGCTGCAGGTCATCAGCCCCCACTGCGACTCCATCCGCTACATTGCCTCTGCACTCATAGGTGGCACTTCACTTATATTCACTTCGTTAACTATTTCTGCTTTTATTGATTTAATTGTATTTTTCTACCATTAGAGCATGTGTTGTCACAGTGTCTGTGTGTGGAAGCTTCCTGCAAAAACTGGCCCTGGTACAGTTATTGATACAGGAACCTCAGTCTAACAGTCCACCGCAGTCACCCCATATATACTAAATGAGTTCACTGGATTTTGGAGCACCATGTTGCCTAAATTAGTGTATTGATGAGGAAAAATAATTTAATAAGAGCTCCTTCTTGGAGTGAGGAGTGCATACTGACAGCTGTTACATAATAAGTATAAGTATAGAGGGATTTTGCTAAATGTTACAATCCCTTACCTTCTTTAGTGACCTCATTGTCATAAGTTCATTTTTCAGAAGAGATGGTGATAATAACATCCCAGTTGTCTATTAATAACTTTAATCCTCATGGCCTAAAAAATCAGGTAAAATAGTTGTTGGTTACATCTTATCTCTTTTACATTCTACTGGTTTTATAAAGAAACCGCAGTAGCTGAATAAAGTAATGCATAACGCAGCAGCGCAAACACTTAACGGAAGATGATTAAAAACAACAAAGAAATAAGCGTAATCCGTAGAAAAAAACTCATAACACTACAGCTGTATTAATATTTCTTTTGTCCACACTTGGAGTGATTCATTGTCTGTCGGGGTTGTTTGTGTGAAGAAACGTGTGAAACAAACAACCCAGCATGCTGCTCAGTTTGTCTGCATATTGAGTCATTCTGATTCTTGTTCCACAACAATATGTCTTCCTTCCCCCCTGTGCTTTGTTGTCATTATTTTCTTGTTTAAAGGCTGCATATAAACAAGCCTTTCTATTAAGCCTTTGTGTCTGGTGTGTAATTACAAATCTTTTTTTTTTTTTTTCATGAATAGAAACACTAAATTGGAAGAATGTGGTGCTGGTTTTGGGCAGGAGACTCCCACAAGACAAGAATCAGTTCGGTGAGTCAGAATTCTTTTTGTTTGTTTGTTTGTCATGTTTTATAAAAGCATTTCTCTACACTGGTCTGAAGCGTGAGTTTGTCTCTGCTCTTAGACGAGGAGTCGGTGCTGATGGTGTGGAACAGCACGCTGCCGATGGAGGTCAAAGACCTGAACAGACACTGCGAGAAAAGAGAGCAGATCGCAGCCAAAATGAGAGAGCAGCTCCATCATAACTGAGCTTACACATTTGTATGTATTGTTTTTCTTTTTAAGCTCTTAAATGAATGTCTGTTTTAATTTGTTGTCATATTGGCATTTATTTATTATTTATTAAATAAACAATCACATTTTGTTTTAATTTCTGAACAGAGTGTTCGTTGTAAAGGGATCAGCTCTCCAGTGGATCGATGTGTCAGCAGCAGGACACGTTGAAGGGGATGTTTACCTCATTTTCTGACAGCCATACACACTTTTCCAGTGCACTGATCCTGAAGACAAATAACTCATGAGGGGACACACATAAGAATTTGATTCAAGAAATTCCTTTTTTCTCTTCTGTGATGCATTTATGAGTAATGTACTATGTTTTACCAGATGAGGACAATCTTTGAAAAGGGACACAGATGGTCTAATTTGTGTTTTTTTTATCAGGGCTGAGAGCTGTGCAGATGTTCAGGAGGACTTCCTGCTGCTAATGATTAGAGATGAGATTAGTTTACCTGTCTAAAAGAAAAAAAGAAAACTGGAAAGAAAGCCAAAGGAAAAAAAGCCTCTAAACCTGTATATTTGATTATTTATTCTCATGCGTACGTGTGTGTGTTTACCTGCGAGCCCATTCACTCCACATCAGTAAACGGAACACGGGATTTCTCAAATGCTGCCTGCTTTGTACACAGTTTTTATGTTGCATTACCTGAAGTCACTGTTTGTGATGTTTATGTCAAACAGAACAAGTGAGTAAATATTATTTTATGTACTGTGACGGCTCTCTGTGTATGTTGTTGTCGGGGTACAAAGGCTATGGTGGACAGGAGACAAGTGGAAAAATGAAAGTACTAACTGGGTTTATAGGTTTATAGAATTTAAATGATTAATTTCTCTCCTTCTTAATGCTTTCCAGAGTACATTTATTAACATAGTATTCTGTATTTGTCAATGGATACTGGAATGGCTAATATTGTGTTTTTTACATGAAAGTATCTGTCATTTCAGAGGAATAATGACATGCGTATTGGGAACAACCAGAAATTTGTCCTGATGAAAAGTTAAATTGGAAGAAACAAAAAAAAAAAGTCACAAGCATCAGTTTCAGGGTATGGACCATATTTGATCTTTAATCTCGACGGGAAAAAGAGACATTGCATTTGAAGCCATTTCATGGAAAAAAATATTTACAAGGAGGACTTAGTCCTCTCAAACATTGACAGCACATTAGTAAAATGTAAAAAAAAAAAACAAAGACACAGGAGTTAAAGGATTGAAGTACTTCTGAACCTTAAAAACATGGTGTTCTGATATCCAAACTATCAAGATAAATATATTTATAATATTTATATTATATTTACAGAATACCTTAAATATACAACGTCCATCATGTATTCTATAAACAAATATAAATTACTTAGGCACACTTTTGTCTCAAACAATCATGGGAGTGGTTTTCAAAGGCCATCCTCTTGCTGTTTGAACTCGGTTGACCTGAACTTTTCATCGACAAAAATCTCTTCTTGCATTGTTACGCCATCCAGAGCGGCTACACTGCTACTACAGTAATCTGAGTACTTGTCGGCCAGCAGTTAGGGGTCATAATGTACACAGCCACTTATTTTACAGCAGGACTCGAAGCTGGCTTGATCTACGCTGCCTACAGACACAGATACAGTCCCAAGATGACCTCTTTACCTCCTAGCCCACCCCTTTGCAGACTCCTCTGTGCAGATTCTTGTTCAAGTAGGCCCTGTGGAGCACGCACCTTATTGCTTACACTGTTTCTCTTCTGTAGCATCTGCAAGGAGGAGGATGCAAAGGCTGGAGGGAGCAGGAGCTAGAGATGAGTTTGGGATGCAGCCAAGCAAAAGGGTTAGACAAGGATGACATTTATTCCCACACCTTTTTTTTAAGGTAGACAGTCATATAAGGTTCAGAGACGACTAATAAGAGAGCAGCTACGATATCTACAAAGAATATACATGACAAGTGAAATTACATGGATGATACGGCCAACTAAACGCACGCAAAGGGTTGGAGGGGAGGAGTGGCCAGCCGGTATGGCCGGGCAGGGCTTAGTATACAGTCAGTCTATAAGTCCGACTCGGGCATATCCGGCATGTCAGCCATCAAGTAACCAATACCGTAACGGCCGTTGGGTGCGGTGTCCGCATCAGTGCCTCCGCTGCCGCTCTGCTTGCGGTAGATGCTGTTGCCGGGCATTGGCGAGGGCGCCTCGCTGGGCGACTTGCCTTGGATCAGGCTGGCGTCATCATCCTCCCCCGGCCGGGCGCTCTCCTTGATGATTCGGCCCTTCTTGTAGGAGACGGTGGAAAGGCCGCTGGTGTTCTCGTCGATGATGTTGAAGTAGCGCAGGCCGAAGACCACAGGCACCGGCATGATGGCCATCACCACCAGGGAGATGCAGACTACGATGCCCCATGTAGGGAAGTGCAAGGTCTGCTCTTTGGCCTGGAAGACAGACAAAAGTAGACAGCACGTTAGTAACTAGGGTGAAATGTTGAACGGTGTCATTTTAGAGTTTAAATGACAAAGATTCTGGTGCAGGGAGAAAGAAATTGTTGGAATAGCCACTCAGGCTGTGGCATCTCATCTTGGGTGATCGACAGCCACATTCATTAAAATATGACTAATGGTATATTTCATCTATAATGTTTTTTTAAGATCTATGCTGAAGTCATATCTACATCAGGCCTATGTTACTCAATACTGTTACACTATAAAAATGAGGAAATTCAATAAGCTTCGGCTGCTCAGTGCAATGATTTGCTGCTTTTCTTTCTATTTATCATTATAAAGTGAATATCATTCAGGGTTAACCATCGTAACTTATTTACAATTACATTGAGTCAAACAAACTAAAGAAAAGACAATGAAAAAAAGAAATATATACTAAGAAAGTAAAAGCAGTCCCAAAACGGACTACCAAAACCAGCCAAGTACATTCAAAATGTACAAATTTAAATAATATAAAAAAACATTCAGTTAAACAAAACTTTGCAGTTGTGCCAGATAATTAAATAGATTAAATAATGTAATATGTAGTAAAATAAAGTGATAGTGGTGATAAAAAACAATTATTTTAAACAATTACAACAGTAATTTGATTGTAAAGTATTTATACATTTTAATGAAGCAACAAAATCTATTAATCTAAAATGTTTTCTTTTTTTTATAGAAATTAAAATGTTTGTTGCAGCCCCACTCTCACTGCTTCATTTCAGGGTCTGTTTGAATTCATTAAGAGTCTGCACTTCAAGAAAAGATGATCAGTCATCGTGTTCACTGAGGTAAAGTAAATCCACCTCACAATGAGGCTTAGTTCAGCTGCAGGTGAATTTAATTAGCTGTTCGGGAGAGCTGAGAAGTGTTAGCCTCACTAGACAAATGAAGGAGTTCATGCAGGGACACTTCTCCCCATTTGGCCTTTACTCCACTTACTGAAGCTTTTAAAATGACTAGTTTTCTCTTGATGTGATCAAACAGGTGCATGAATGTCTCTGGGGCAGGCCACACATCCTGTTGATTGTCTGAGGGTTAAAAGACGCCTGAACATGTGTTTATCTGTGAAAACTTTGCCTTTCTCTCCACCATTTTTAGCTACTGCCTCATTTACTTTGAACCCTTTTAAATTGCTTTTAACTTGTTCCAGGTTTGGAGAACTTCCACCCCCATTGATTCCTTGTCCCGGGAGAAACAAACCAGACATTTACTCACGTCTTCCTGTATCCAGGCACTATAGCTGGGCGGCGTCATGATCAGCTGGATGAAGCTGCTGCATAGGAGGACCAGCAGCAGGATGGGCGTGATGTACTTCCACATGTAATAGTAGAAGCGGTACGGTGTAAAGCCCAGCATGTCCTTCAGGTCTTCAAAGAATCTGAGAGAGAGGTGGCACAGCAGGAGGGGAGATCAGATGCTTGTGGTACAGAATTCACAATAGTTTCATGATTCTGCTTCATAAAGCTGATGCCCCAGGTATAGAAAACTGAACTAGGTACATATTTGAAACTTGATTTGATATGATAGCTGGTTTTCTACATCGTTTCAAGACTTAAAAAGCCAACAAAAGCTTAAATTCTGCACTTGTTTGATAGGTAATTCAGACAAGGTTGCAACAATATGCAGATGATGACGTTGTTTACTTACTTGTCAATCCCGTAGAACCAAGCGATCGCCACATTCTCCAGTACGACCACTATCAGCAGAGGCAAAGTAGCCGAGTAATCGTCGAACATGGCCACAAAGTAGTTCCCTGAGCGCTGAACAAACAGGAGACCAATGGAGAAGGCCAACACGCAGACTCCCACTGCAGGAGAGAAGCAGGTTGTTAGTTACAATGCAGTTCATTGTTGTCGTGACTCTTCTGCTCACTGCCAAACTCAAACAAGAGGAGCAGAGATAAACCGAACTAAAATGGAGTGCATTTAAAGCTGATGGAGTCAAACGACCTGAGGGATGGCCCACATCTGTTCAGTGTAGTGTGTAGCGCCCACTGAGTCAGGAGCATCATTAATCAAACCTGTGATGTAGCGGCTTCTTTGTTTTCTATCTGCGCCGCTATATGTGGGAATGGCTCAAGTTTGGGTGCCTTTGGAGACGGGTATTCCTTTTTCCCTCTGCCTCTGAATGCTGTATAAAGGTACAGAATGCTGATACCGTACGGTAGGTACGAGTGTCTGAGCTTTAGTTAATGGATGTCTAGGGAATCAAGTGGCAGCTGCTTTGCAAAAAATAGAAAGAAATGATCCATATTGCTGAGGCTTTGAGCATTGACCGACCCTTAATTTTAGGGGCTGAACATCCAACCATTAATGCATTTAGACAGTAAACAGTAAATACACTGAAATATATACATTCATATTAGATAACCCCTCCATATATGGAGAGGTTGAATATTTCCGATTGGAGTTGCTTCAGATTTCATAGACGTCCAGGGATCAAGTTAAAGCTTACCTCAGTTTTCAACATACAGTACAAGAAGTCTGCACAACACTTTTTGCAATCCTGCATCCACCCACATTTGCGCCACATATCCTGCACCCACAACATTTGTTGGGACCTGCATGACCCAGAGGACCACAGTCCCTTTACTGAACACAATGTGATAACTTCAAATTGAAGGGCTTGGACACAAAAAGCTGTTTGTATGATGTTGTCTAGATATTCCAATAAAGTAAAATACCCTCTCTTTACTTTACAGAAAGTGGGTATTGCTGATTGATTATTCATCTGATCCTTGATGAGTTATGAGTTATGAGCATGAGTTAAAGGAGAGGTAATTAGAGCTCAATCTAACCTGTAAGAAATTCCTTGCGCACTTTGAAAGTGTCTATCAGCGGAGTGAGGATGCCCTCGATGGTGCCGAACATGCTCCCCAGGCCGAGGTTAACCAGCATGAGGAAGAACATGACGGACCAGAAGGGCGAGGCTGGGAAGTGAGTCATGGCCTCTGTGAAGGCAATGAAGGCCAAGCCTGTGCCTTGGACCGCCTGTAAGGATGAGAGAAGAAGAGCCTTTATTTTACCCTAAGTTGAGGTATGTACAATGAAAACCCAACAGTCTCATCTGTTCCAAATTAAGTCTCAAATACGAGAGTGGTTTCAATCCTCTCGTCTAACCCTCCATTAACTTTTTTTCAGTTTTTGCAGGTACCTTATTGAGTTCGGCCTCGATGCTGCAGGTTTCCAGTCCCAGTTGCGCAAAGTCGCCCTCCTGCACCTTTTTGATGACCTCTATCATCTGATCGTAGTCCTCAGCACTGATCTCACTCGCCTGAGTGAGGTTAATGTGGTGGGGGATCAGGCTTTGGTCAATGCCATTCCCCAACAATGTCACAATCTTGTGAGTGTTCCTTAAAACAGGCAAAAGTTTTCACAGGTCAGGATGTTCGAGCATAGAAATACACTTTAGCTGCTCTTTATCATTTTTACACATTCCTGACACTTGCATTCTCAACGAGTGAGCAATCTCTGTTTGGAGGTGGTCAAGTTGAACATTATACTTAATAGTCCGACCCCAAACTGCATCCTTCTCTGCTTTTACAATGTCCAAAGAATAAAAACACTATAAGCCTCAATCATGACTTGACTTTTGAGTTTCATTCGCACTTGAACTTCTAGATCAGCTCTTTGATCATCGCCAGGAAATGGCTCTATCTATCAAAGGCGTCAATGTCTATAAATATCTATATGTGAGAGGAAGCTCGTACTCACAGAGCGACACACTTGCTGTTCATTATGTTGGCTTTAAAGCCCAGGACTGCAAACACCACCAGGGTGGCCAGCACGGAGGTGAAGAAGTTGATAAAAGACACTAAGACAGCGTCGAAGTGGCAGTTGTTGTCCCTCTTGTTGTAGCTGGAGAAGGCGATGACGCCCCCAAAGCCGAGGCCCAGGGCGAAGAAGACCTGTGTGGCCGCCTCTCGCCACACCTTGGCCTCCAACATGATCTCCAACTGAAAACACAATATGGGAAGATATGGCTCAGTTTGGTATCACAGGAGGGAAATAGTTATATTTAGATTAGTATATGAGATATAGATGTATGTTCTTAGGGAACATGGACATGTTCTTATACAGTGCTATTTGTGAAGTATGGTCATAAATTATTTTCCAAACTAACTAAATACTTTATTACTAAATATGATAAAATTAACAACAGAATCCACAGTATATGGTGCTCTCCAAGTCTAGTTTAGAATCTTGTATGCACAAGGTTATTACAGACATAAAACAAAAAACATTTCAGGGCTTTGGTGAGTCGGTATCTATTCATAGCTGACGAAAAATGATGGCAGATTACTGAGCAACAGTGGTTGAATGTGGGTTGGATGTAGATGGCTGGGCGTTATGATGCCACATGTTTTACAGGACCTAGTTTGGGGTGTTAACATATTTTCGTAGTCCGCAAGAGGCTGCAAGATAATTTTTGACTTTGGGGACAATAAAGTTAAAGCTGAAAGCTGAAGAAATTAAAATTTGGTCCAATTTTCTTCACGGGTTTGTCTCCTGAGTTAATTCAAGGATGCATTTTAATCAGCGGTCCATCATTTTCACTTATCTGATGTCATTACATTTATTTCTGCAGACCAGACAGACCATCGTGCCGCATGACATGTGGCACCTCGACAGTTGCCGTGCGTTGGTTTTCTGTTACAAAAGTCTCAGATTGTTCCGCCCACAAAGCAGAACACACACCCAGCGGGACTTTGATGTCTGCAGGTACACGGAAGACGGTGTCATTTGAAGTCGTAAGATGTCGGCCGATGAGAAAGAGCAGACACGAGACAGGCAGACTCTGCTGCGTCTGAGCGTCTTCGGCTGGTCCGTTACATAACGCCTCAGTAACTCCTGTTTCCATGGTGACATGATTCTTCAGCCTGAGGAGCCATTGGTCTGCTGCTGCCGAAGAGCCGGCCTATTACAGCCGAGATGTAACATTTGAGTTCAGACACTTCTTTTTTAACAGAGAGCGATTTTAATTTAACAGTGGCTGCTTGATGATACAGAAAGCCTTGATGTGCACTACAGAGGTTCAGTTGGAGATATCTAACATTTCCAACAAATAGTGCTCAGTCAGCTGATTGACAGAAAATTAACTGGCAAATATCAATCCATTCTTTTTGTCAGCTTTCAAGCAAGCAATTCTGCTGGTTCCAGCTTTTCAAATGTGAGGATTTTATGCTTTCTTTTTATCATGTCAGATAGTAAACTTGAACCTTTTTTTTGGACTGCAATCAAGATATCTGTCCTATGACTAAACACCTGAAAGAAACATTTTTCTCCGGTGACTTCATTTTAACTCCCAAAAGCTTTGTTGCTCTGAATTTGCTCTTGAACAGTTCAAGTGGGCTTAAAATGCGAATTACCTTTGGTGTGAACATGTGTCGAATTCCATCCACAGAGCCTTTCAGGAGCAGAGCCCGCACCAGGAAGCAAATCAGCACAACGTAGGGGAACAAGGAGCTGAAGTACATCACCTGCAAGCATATAGAGCATCGTGTTTAAACCCCAAAACATCAATAAAGTCGCCCTGAAATGTCTCGTCCCTCTTCTGAGTGTGTCGCACTGCAACTTGGAAGACATTGAACTGAACAATAGATCAACACAAAATGTCTTTCTGACAATCAGAAGATGTCCGACTGTGTTCTACCCAGTATGTGACAGATTTTTGACGGGCTTCTAGATTTCTAGACAAACATTTAGAAATGGTGTCTGTGTTCAGTTCCTCTTTGAAGAATACTCGACAGACAGTAGAGTGTAAAAATAAATGTGGTGTGATCTTCCTGTCTTACTATTTATGCAGTGGTAGTCAAAATAATTTGACATCACACTGTGCAAAAAGGAGTTTGAGATCTGAGCAATTCTAAGTTTGACGACGTGCCTTTACATTAATGTGTCTTACAAGCTGTGTAACCAGGGTCCCAGGCCAGAGCTGCTAGCTGCTGAGCCTGTGCAACACCCTTTGTCCAGTCATTGTGCTAATTAGACAGCGGGCCCCTCGTTGTTTTTTTTCTCCTTTTTTTTGTGTAGACGAGGTGTTACTCAAAGAGGGAGAGGCCTGACTCAGCCGCTGCACTGTGACACGTGGGCCTGCAGGACCAGCAGAGGGTGTGGGTGCACGGCAGGCACTAGGAGATGGTTGAAGGTTGAGTCATAGCTGATTCCGAGACATTACGTCTACTACATGGTGGTCCACATGTAGCTCTGAGGGAGATAGCGTAATGACTCGTCTCAGGGGGAAAGCAGGATTCATTCATATATATTGTGAACATTTATTGTAAACTAGTATTTTTGTGATATTGTAGTGTCTAAAACGTTTGTCCCCCTAGCTTTGATTTCTGGTGAAACATAAAATGAAATTTAGTTACACCGGGGAATTTCTTGTCGTGCGGTGGCCGCAGAGATCACACAGGCGCATTCTTTACAGGTTGGTTCCAGATACAAAGTTGGATGTATGGTATTTGTGAAAATGGCACATCGCAGTTTCCAAATACATTCATGAATCACCACAAAATACAGAGCAAAATGTTTCGGTTGGAATACTTTTTCCGTGCTCCGTTTCTTTTACTTTCTCTCAGTTGCGGCTCTTGTCAGCCCTTTTCTGATTACACCTCCCAGCGTTGCGCTCTTGTTTAAGAACACAGTTGTGGCCTTGGTCAGCACAAAGCCAAACACTACACCGCTATTTTGTGTGATAAGGAGACGTCTGCTCCTCTGTTCTTATATTCCATCAAAAAAGGGACTTTTTTTTTCATCAAAGATTACGTGTCCTACCAGATAGCATGCAAAGGTCATCCTCTGAGAACTGCACTGCTATCTTCAAAAACAAAAGGTCAAGTTTTCCCATGGTGAGAGAGATATGTTATTGTTGAGATTTTTCATACACAGCGCATAGGTAATCTAAAGGCTTTTAAAAAAAATGTTTTTAACTCTTTTTAAATATGTTCAATGAACTTCACCACTATGTGACTGAATCCGTGCGAGCGCCCTCTCCTCTCTCCCTCGTCACAAGCCAATCATGCCCCCCCTCCCCTCTTTCCTCGCCACACTCTTGACAATCAAGCCAAGCCAAAAGAGCGCGTATAACCATGGTAACCAAAATGGCATGATCCCTTTCACGCCCACCCACACACACGGATGGGAGAGAAAATGCAGATCGCAGTGGGGATATTCCTTGGAAAAGGCTTTTGTGGACATGGAGGGAGAGGGCATTAATATTCTTTTGTGCCACACAGCGCTGATTACACTTCAAAGACGCTTCGAGCTGGCCCCTTCGAGGAAAAGTTCTTGCCCATTTTCTACTCTTGCTAATCAAAAGCCTATCCAAACGCACCAGGTAGTTGGTGGAAGACCATCTGGCTCAAACTGTACAATAAATCAGTAGCTTGGGTGGTTCTCTTTGTCTGTCTGCAAAAGTAAAGTTATTTACTTAATATCTTTGTTTTAGGAATTATTTTTTTCTTTCTTTCTATGATGTCAGTGGAAGGACTTTAACATCCTTTATGCAAATACAACCCCTCCGACAGAGCTGACAGTGATTGCGACAGTGACTGTGCGGTTATCTGCAAGATTTCTTCGCCAGGAAGCAGCATGTGGCAGACAGACAGGGAAATGAGATTGTCTGGCACTGCAAACCGTGGCAGGGTGCAAGACTAAATCACCTTTGTTGTTGAAGGCATCCATCTTGTTTTGTCTGTGGCTTCTCTGGTGAATGAGGTGCAAAAGACGTAGGTTCAGTTGAGCCGAGCAAACAGCAGACAGCTGTTGGGATAAGACTTGAGCTAAGAACAATGTCTGCCACAAAGGTGGGAATGTCTGTTTAGCTGGTGACAGCTAGCGTTACTTACACCGTTACAAGAATGTAAACAGACTAAAAATATTGCTTTATATTAGCCCTATTTTCTTCAAAGGTGAAACTTGATTCTTTTCAACTAAAATGTTTCACCCAATGTTCAATAACCTGAAAGCTGAATCTTTAAAGCTGCATAGTTTTTTGGTCTGTAGGGGTAAAACAGTCTAATACAGAGCCACCACATTCTATTGGCTTGAAAAGCTTTTAATGGCTAACGTTACGTTAGCAAGCAACTGCCAACTTTACTTCCAAAAGTCACAGAGTAACACATTGGAGTCATATGTCTGACTACTTGACAAATAAGGTAAGTAACACCAACTACTAAGAAGGATATATGGGTCATAACTGCTAGATGCTCCACTTTCTTCACTAGCTAGTCGCTAACTTTGTGTCTACTGCATTCAAACACTTGGATGAATGCTGCTGATACTGAAACACAGGGTAAATGTGCTGTAAAACCAAGACTCATCTCATTGAGTTACGTACATTCAAATCCAAGACCTCACTGTAAAATTATGTTTGACACGATGTTTAATAACCTGAAGAACGTGTCTTTGTATGCATAGCCTAATATGCATACATTATGGCCAGGAGGGGGCACAACGCACCAACCACATTCAAAAGCTGTTACAGCTAACGTTACGTTTGCAAACAACTGCCAGCTCTACTTCCAACAGGCACAGAGCAACACAACTACCTGATAAATAAAGTACAAGGGACTATCCACAATCTACTGGGGTGAATATCAGGTTTCTTAGCTGCTAGATGTTCCACTTTCCTCACTCACTAGTCACAAACCTTGTGTGGCATGTTAGCGCACAGCAGGTATATCAGAGCCTTTGTGTTGGAAACAGTTGTGCACAACACTGATGAATGCAGCTGAGACTGAACCACAGAGTCAATGTGCTGTAGAACGAAACTAATGAGCTAAAAGAGGCTAAAAATCCCCATAGAGCTGCAGATTTGGGTGCTAATTCTTCATGATTTTGACACTATTACAAAGACCCATTTTACTGAGTTAAGTTAATTTAATGCGAAGACCTTACTGTATTGCAAAGAAAAAATGTGATCGCTGAAATATACCGTATTCATTCTGACCCTGCACTTTGCTGCAACCAGCCCAGGCCTGCCATAAGAAGCGGGGATAATACCAGAATCAAATGACTTCCCCATCAAAGCTAATTCTGGGAAGATTAAAAAGTGTGACCATTTTTTCAATTATTGAAAGCTTGACTATGACCCTGGAAGCACGCTGGCCAATGCTTGTCATGTGATATGAGGAAGTGTGGAATGATAAAGATCGACTGTAAAAGAGCAGAGGAGTCGGGTGAGTTTGCAAGCAAATGCCGACCTCTAGCCAGTGGGCTAATCCTTCTGGATGCTAGTCACGCTACTGTCAGCTTTGCTACGCGGAGATAAAATAAGATGATCCAGAGACTGATCCCACTCAAGATCCCATGAGTGCTCAGGGTCAGATCTGAGACTGAATCATTAGAAGAATTTGTCAAGTCACATTACAGGAGTCATTTAACAGTGTCTTTAGACCTGGCTTCAGTTTGCACTCTACCTCAAAGTGAGTTAAGTATTTGCAAGTGGATTGCATAAAATATCAAGAAGGCAAACAATGCAAACGGAGAGACTTGCCTTCCCAGAAGACTGGATTCCCTTGATCATGGCGAGGCAAACAATAGACCAGGCAACCAGCAGGCACACAGTCATCTTCCAATTGAGTCCTCCACCCTCAGAGATGCTGTCGGAGATGTTCAAGGCCTCGCGGTACCAGTAGTAGGTGGTGGCCGAGCTCTTCTCACACTCTGGCACCACATCTTTGGAAAAAAAATGGAAGAAGTTATGCCTCAGCTATGAAAAACCCTTCAGGATATCAGACTGTGGCCTGTAACAATGACTTGGTTGGTGAATCTGGTCTTCAGAAGTCTGATGTGTCTTACATGTATTGGTCTTGTTCTTGACGAGCGGACACTCATGCCAAGGCAGAGGTTGCTGGAAGGACTGGGAGAAATAGAAGAGGCTCCAGCTGATGATGACATTGTAGTAGAGAGCCACGAAGAAGCACACCTACAGGCAAGAGAGGTGAGTCAGTTTCAAAATCATCTCTCGAGCAGTGTAACATGACATTGATCTTCATATATTCAGTTACTTTTTTCTCTAACAAGGAGACTCATGACTTAATATTTTGTGAAAAGTGTCTTTTTGTGAAAACCTTTGACTACCACAGAAATGTCACTTCTCCGTCTTGCCTAATTTTTGGACATGCATGAATGACCATTGTACAGTCATTGGTTCCACTGTAGCTGCTGGCAGGAACACAGACTACATCACTTCCTCTATTCCACCAGAGATAGCAATGAAGTGGTTTCACGCTAAACATAGGTTGTATTATTTTTTTCACGTATAGCAATGTTTCATAATAACAACACAATGTGTTTAATTTTAAAATGGAATATCTAGGGGTCAAAACGGTTTCGAAGTCAGAATGTTGCATTTGTTTACTAAACAGTGTTAACAGTATGCTATGTCATTTCTGCCAATATGGGTCTCTCTTTGAAACAAAAGACGCACTTCCATGATTTTGGAAGTTTGGACCATCACCGAAATCTATCTATAGGAGTCAGGCGGAAATGCTCATTAAACAAGGTAATCACATTTAAGTTTAATTCAGGTTATGTTTAGCCATGAAAGCCAACTTCCCGCCTTCTTAGCCACAGGGGACCACAAAACACAGTTACCTTGAGTAATATATCTATATCTATATCTATATCTATATATAGATATAGATATAGATATAGATGTATGTACATAATTTACATTATTTATTTCTAGTCTAAAATGTTTTTCATACATCATACAATATTGAATCTAATTCTTTTTCTGATTATCTGAATCAGTGTTTTTTTAAAAATCTAATTGCAGATAAAAATTTAAAAAATGCACTGCTATTTTATGATGCACCATGAAATCTGCAAAGTAACTAGTGACTGAATGATCAAATAAATGTGGTAAAGTAAAAAGTAAAATATTTGACTGAATATAAAGTAGCACAAAATGAAAAAGACTGAAGTAAACTACCTTACTACTAATTGTACGGTAGTTGACTAAATGTACTTATTTACATTCCGACACTGGATGGATGTGTCACAAAAGGCTTGAATCGGGCCCAGTGTCAGACTCACCACACAGCTGGCGAAGCCGATGCCCCCCAGCCGAGGGCTGATGTAGTTCCACACCCCGATGCTGCCCCTGCGGATCCGCTGTCCCACGGCGAGCTCCAGGAAGAACAGCGGGATGCCGATAAGTATCAGCAGGATGAGATAGGGCACCAGGTACGCTCCTACCAGTCAAAACAATGCAGACAGCATGTAAGATGAAGAACACACAGGGAAGGGAAACAATGTCATCAGCCAACTGCAAGGTGAAACCACTTCAGTTCCTGAAAGCGGCGCATGCAACACCGCACTCACGCACACACACACACACACACACACACACACACACACACACACACACACACACACACACACACACACACACACACACACACACACACCAGCTTCTTTTTATCTTTCTATCTGCCACGTTGTTACTGTTGTTCAGACTCAGACACACGAACACAGCAGCCTGCTAAACTTTAACTACTTCTGCCTAACATCCCCCTGATGGTGACACATTTGCCTAAAAGCACATAAAAATACACAGCAGCCTCTTTAACAGTATCCGTCTCATTATCACCCCAACACACGCACACAAAAATTACTACACACACATCTGCTGAGCAGTATCCGTGCGTCTCCACCCTAATACATCCCTCGCGGCGCATGGTGCAATCAAAAAATTTTGGAAACCAGGAAAGATACCGAAGTCTAAAATTACCTAAATTACAGTGGGATTACTCTGAGGCACGTTATAAAGATGACATTCCTCTCTAGAATTAAGGTTTCGGGGTGAATGACTAACATTAGGAGAGGCTGTAATAGTGTGGTGCAATATAACACAAGGGGGCACATCTCTTGTGACAGTCAGAGTGCCCCTGAGCAGTGAGACTGCCAGGCACATGACGGTGGGAAGAGAACCTAAAAGCCTTTGTTTAAGAGAAATGGCCGGTGGTGGGATGTGTTCAGTGGAAGACAGTTTTAAGATAATGTTGCCTGTTGTCCTCCAGTTCCATACGGGGAACAGCGCAGCGGGCAGATTTTTCCTCCTGTTAAATAAAAGCACCTGTGCGCGCGCTGAAGGTTTTGTGAGAAGAACCATTGAATCATTTCAAAGATGTCAGGCTACAGGTGGAAAAACCAGCCGCCCCTTTCTTGAAAACACACCTTTTTTGCAACGGTGGTGCTTGCACTTGAAAAATACCTTACTGAAAATCCCCTTTTGTGAACTCACCTCACAGGCTACACCACAAAATTACATGTGAACGTCGGTGGTGTGTCGTGGTACAGCACTGTAATGTTTGCCATGTGTCATTGATGACAGAGTCAAAACTTCCGCCATGGGTGTACTTTTTTGAAGATTGGTTTCATTCTGTCTCAGCACGGTTTATTGTTTCATCTGGCAGGATGTTCATTCGCATCCTTTCCTGAGTCCTGCTGTCCCTCCCTGGTCTGGCTTGGATGGGAGTGGTCACAGACAGAAAGTATGTGTGTGTGTGTAAGTGTGTCTGTTGTTTTAAGCATGTGTGTTTGTATATGTACAGTATGCTAACTGGTTTCTAATATTAAAACACCTAATTCTGGTTCACTGAGGACACAGCTCACTCTGGGAGGAGGCTTTTGACATCAAAACCTCCTCTGGTTTCCATTGTCTTTTAAAACCCCCTCGACAGTCTCCCTCTGACATTCAAGCAACTTTGATGGCACTTTGAGAAAGCAAACAGCCTGAAAAGATTGCATTTCATCTCTCTTAAAAATAGTTTCACAGTTCTTCTCTCTTACAGTACATGAATGTAAAGTAGCTGGTTTATCTAGTCTGTTCAGATGAGACGCATTTCCTTGTTTTTTTGGCAGCTACGGATGTAGCCACAGGGTATGGACGATCTTTATTACAAGAAATGACAAATGACTAATAAAAAAAACAAACTCGAATATCATTTGACAGAATTTCTCATGGAATGGGGGAGAAACGGACTGACAAATAAAACACAGGATGATGCCTCATTACAGAAAGTCTGAAATCTTATCTTAGATTGCTATGTTTCATATTTTTTGTATCATAGAAAAATGTTTACTTACTGCATTTCCTGTCTTATCTTAGGATAGAAATACAGCTATTACAGAACTGTCCTACCTGAAGAATTTCCTAACTTAGGAATCATACGTTCCTAAGTAATCCCAAGATTACCGGTTGGTCAATCAAACTCCTGCCAAAGCCAGCTGGGCGACGCAGCCTTCGGTGCTAATCTTTGCTCATCTCTCAATGAAAAAATATTACTGATGATGAAGCAGCATCTATGGTAACGTCCTGAGGAGCCATTGTTTCCAAATAAACAATGACGTTTCTCTCTGCTGTCACACCTGAACCACACCTGTAGTTCCCAGTAGTTCCTCAGAATATGGGGATTGGTCCAAACCTGTTACTTAACCGTGACCAATGTTTGTCATGTTATCAGGATGCTGATCCTTATTTTGAGAGCAGTTAGTGTGATGTGTCATTCATGTGTCATTCATTCATCAAGATCCAGGATACCAACTTTATCAAGTGAATACTAACAACACTGTTATTATTGCTTAGCCCACTTAGCTTACACTTCTTCTTCAGTGTATATGTTATTTTGTTACTTATGCTAGTTCCACCTACCATCACTCATCATTATTCCTTCCCCAGGAAAGTTATATACATACATATATATATATATATATATATATATATATATATATATATATATATATATATATATATATATATACATATATACATACATATATAATATATATATATTATATATAGATAGATAGATAGATAGATAGATAGATAGATAGATAGATAGATAAATAGATAGAGGTTCTGTGGTTGTGTGCGGTGATAAAGACGCAGATGACATACAAAAACACACACAGGCACACAGACCTGCCCCATTTTAATCTAATTATTTTGAACACAGCAGGGTGACCAGAGCTGTTTAAAACAGACACAAAAACATGACAGCATCTACAGAGAGGTCAAGATTTGAACTGAAATGCCCCTGCACACACACACACACACACACACACACACACACACACACACACACACACACACACACAGATAATAACAGATGGGTCTTACGCAAATTATGTACAAGAACAAACTTGTAAGAACATGATTCACTTTACACACACTCACATCACACACACACACAGCTGGCCCTCCTAAATCTTTCAAGCTCTACCAAGCTGCCCAAACTTCATACCGACTTCATCGATCAAACCTCACATCCATCAAAGATCCCCCGTCCACAGACCCCATCACTACCTGGCCTTTAACTTGGAACGATGTAAAGGCTTTACGTGGAACTTTTCCTTTAAATGGACTGATTTCATTGACTTTAATGATATAACATTAACATTGTTGTGATTTTGTTCCACTGATTAACACAAATGTAGTTCATTTACTGTCACTGACAACTTTTCCAAGAACAGTATATGGATTTTTAAATCAGGTTAGGGTGTTGTAGCACTGCTGAAACTCATGGGATGTGCTTAACACACAATAATGACACATAACAATGCACGGACAAAGGGAGTTTGACATTCAGGTTCAAACATCCCAGGTTCGTATCAGAGCTGGATGTTTAAAATCACTACAGCAATGCTAACATTTCAGAATACCTTTAAACTGTATTAGTATTACATGATGGCAAATCTATGCAAAATCACATATAAAAAAATTTAATCGACGTTGATAGCAATGAACGGTTAAGCTTGACAACCGAAACAATTCCTTTAGTAAAAATACTTTTTAATAGCACATTTAGTCGATAATTGGTGTGACTTTTTTCACTATGGTAAAGATACAAATGTGTAGTTAGACAGAAATGTCAATAGACGCAAATTATAAATATTTGTTTTAAACAACTTATTCCACATCTGTCCTTTCAAAGATTAAGGGACTTTCCTTTATCTAGCTCCCACTGTTTTCCTTACACGCTAACAATATTTTAGGGACTTTTCCTTGTCTTGTTCGAGAGTCGGACGAAAAAAGAAACTGCTGTGGTTCGGTACGGCCCACAAGCACAACGACAATAGGCTGCACAAATAAACTTGACATGGATTAAGACAACCTGTCTGAGACGGTTTTCATTTAATCAGCTTTCTTGAGTCAGTCAATGGCTTTACATAATCTCCAGGTGGGAAGTGCAACACCTTGTCTCCTTCCCGGGACACGTACACATTAGATTACAGACTGCGGTCAGCTCTTGCATGTGCTGATTTCGGGGCATTGTGGGAAATGTGGTTTTGATGGCAGCCGGGTCGAATGGTTTGTTATTAGACCACAATCATGAGCACCGGAGCCGCTCACAGAATGATTAGCTGCACGTTGACAGCAGTATTATGAGGTTATATATTTTGTTTAGCCAGTGAAATGTTGCAGGCTGCACACCGACAGAGACACGGGTGGTCACGTGACTCTCATGTTGATCTCGAAGGTCACCGAGCAGTCTGGTTTTGAAAGATGCGTGAAACATGGGATAGGCCTTCATGGTTCAGACATAGGCAGCACTGAACACACTGCACATTACACCAGCGTGTTGATTCCAAGTATTAATTTTAGGACTAATCATGATGAGTCTCTTTAGGGGCTAAAAGCTGGAACTTCATGATCTCTTGTTACTTATTGGAGGATTCTGGCTGATCTTTTCTTACAACTGTATTTCTTATCAACGCATAAGACCCTCTACCCAAACTGTAAACAACGTACACATGGAGTATGATAGTAGCTACACAACCTGAAAAACAGTAGAAAGAAAGATATTTCTGACCTGACAGTATTCAGATACAATTACATGCATGTCTCTGTTATTATCATACATTTATCCATTCCAGCCTCCTCAGCAACGTCACATCTCGCTGTCCTCGTTTGCCCTCTGTTACCAATGTGTCCAAACTTTGATCTCTTTCATAAACTACAATTACAGTCATCATCTTTGCACTTGTGCAGGTGTTCCATCCAAGCTCCCACCCTTAAGATCCTGCCTCCATGCCTCACTGTCACGACCTTTTGTGCTTAATAAGACAACTTTCAGCATGTCAGCATATGTGAAATGATTGCTGGCTTCCTGCAGGTTTATTCCTGAACTGTACTCAATTTAAAAGATCACTCCAGTGAATTACAACTTGCGTCTTTTAGTTTCATTGCCATTATTTCTATTGGCAACAACGCTGTACTCACAAGTTACTTGCTGAGATCTGCCTATGTGGCAGCATTGCTACAAAGAATTCTGAAGTGGAAGGATGGCGTAGTAATCATATGCACAGGCATGTTTTTACACCAGTCTTCTGGTTAGTCAAATGGAGAAACCAGGAGCAAAGGGTAAAATTATCACATAAACTGTCACTGGTTACAGACAAACTTTCTGATGCAACTTTGACTCTGGTTTTCCTGCACAAAAACTCATTTTACCGCCATTTTGGGTGCTTTCCCTTTCAGTTTCACCTCCAAATAAAATTAAGTAAATCTGTTGAATTATTTAAAACCGATTTCATTATCGTATGGCTTGTTTTTTCCCACCCTGATGGACTTTGTAGCATTTCCAGATTTAAGCAATTACTTTAGTGCATGAGTTGTTACCAGTAAGATGTTCTCTGACAACAGATACAGAAGTATCCACTGCTGAACTACCAGACTATGAAGCGGCCTCATTACTCCTGAACATTCTGCCATGAAAAGTTATTTTGTGTGACTCGATTATTTGTTTAGTAGTTTAGGTAGCATTGAGAACTTCAACCGGAGTTCAATTGTAAAGAAAATCCTAAATAGATTTTGTGTAATGTAGCTTGATGCATTCATCAATTTAATTATATATTCATTTATTCCACTGAAATATACAATATGTTTGTTGTTTAACTGATTTTTAAAGATTAGTCAATAATGTTACCCATCAATATCTGGATGTTTTCTTATGACTATCACAGTGCTGGTGTTGCTCTATTCTGCTCACTCCTACTGATCACGTGGTTGCCAACAGTGAAACCTCAAGACGTCTGCTGTCGGTAACTCACCCCCTCCGTTCTTCTGACACAGGTAGGGGAACCTCCAGACGTTGCCGAGGCCTACAGAGAAGCCAACCTGGGCCAGGATGTACTGGAGCTTGCTGTTCCAGGCCGGGCGCTCCTCCTCCTCGCCGTCCGATCCCCCTTCCTCCACGTCGCACTCTTTCCCTTCCCCTTCATGGTTGTTGACGATCAGCGAGCTCTTCTTGAAGGAATCGTCACAGGCGTCCTCGTTAGAAAGCAGGTCTTTGACGGACTCTGTGACATCGTCGTCAAGCTCTCTCTTGACGGCCTTGCTGTTTTTGGGCATTTGATAAAGCAATCAAGGGCGAGGGGTGGAACGTCTATTTGGTTGGCGGGCTGGAAGGGCAAGGCCGGTCGTCTGTGAAATGTCACTTTTCTGAAACTTTGACCGTGCAAATCTGCGAGTTTGAAGGGGGTTTGGTTTGAGACAGTCTGTGGAAGGATGGAGTGATCACGAAGTTTAATTCGTCATTATCACCAAATGTCTGCGGGGGAGATGAAGAAACATTTCAGTCAGTAAAGAGCCAATAAAAGTGAAAAACTCTGGCACTGCTTTGTCACTGAGGGAACACATTTGCTGAGCCACTGCTAAGAGCCTCGTCGTCAGTTCAGTTTGACTATTGTGTTGACACTCAGCCTCTTGTTTGCCCTAATAAATGGCTGTCTGACTAGTTTTACCCTGAGTGAACTTTGCGTAACACAGAACCTGCAAACTTCTGAAAATAAGGACAAGGATTGACTTTTTGCTCACCTTTTTTTCTTTTCTAATATTGGACATGAAGTGAAACCCCCCCTCTGATTCTAAGCATTGCACATCATACTGTATATACTCATTCACACAGCATAATCCGTAGGTTCACACTCCCTGCTTATCCCCTTAATGCAGAAGGGTGTTATTATCCCGGGGATGCAGAGTTGTTCCTCACATGGAAATCACATGGCTGACGCAGGCTGCAAAATCTACTGTATGAATGGCAGCTCTGACAATAAACCCTGGGAACATTAGGCCTGGCTGTGGAGGTGACCGGGACAGTGCCAGGTCTGGAGGTATGGAGACTATCCCGTTTCCAGCCCTCGTGAATAATTGAAGGGAGGAGGCTATTTGCATACGAACCCAAACACTCCTCCCCCCTCCCCCTGCAGCTCTCAGGGATGAGGAAAGCCCTCAATATCCATTTACAAAATGAAATACGCGCAGACATGTGCCCGTTCCATGACTGATAGAGCCGAGGAAGCATCGGGTTATACCGTTCTTGTCCTATAAAAGGCATAATTATAGTGTAATACCTGTATGACTTCAGTTCAAGCATAAATAGCACAAGGGTGTGGACACTATCCAAACCAAAGGCGGGTTAGGTGCGCAACATCCTCGTCCTTAACATTTCAGCATCCTAGGGGCGTCTTGGTGATGCATTTCACTTATGTTTGTCCCTGGAGCCTCTTAAAATATGACGGAACAATTCCGACGCGCCCATGTTGCTAAAATACAACGTACCCCCCCCAGCGTTCCACCAACCAGGGGATTAAGTGATTAATAGATTTCCTTTTCCGCTTCCAAATTAGCCTGGTTTGTATGAGGCAAAGGCCGTCGTTTCATAATCCAGCGAAAAAAGGACGACTGATGCTGAGGCTGTGGCATCGCAGCTATTGCTGGCAAATCAGGGTACGTCTGGGTTAAAGCGGAGGATGAGTGAGCGCACAAAAGATAAAGAGGCTTTTCCCCCTCCCTGACTGCACATGGCTCAGGAATGATGAGTCAAAAAATAAAAAACAAACAAACAATCAAACAAAACAAAAAACGGGCCGATGGATGAGCCAGAATAGCAAAAATGCAGATGGAGCGTCTAAAAGATATAAACCCAACAAAAGTCACACCGGCGCCATGTGGCTCGTTGTTCTACGCCGGGCACAATTTGTTCTGCGAGAGAAAAAAATGCGCATAAATTAATACCCTCCATCCCGCCCAGTCTTCATGACATCCATGTGAGGTGTTTCATCATTCACACTGGCCGGCCACATCATGCGCACTGGCACCTTGAGTCAGCCTCACACACACTCTCGCACACATCACACGCCTTTATCGTTAACCTAATAAATCCCGTTGAGGATGCGGCGGTTGGTACTCACCGGTGTGGAATAACAGTCGTCCTTTTTTTCTGAAATGATGCGTCTCAAGGAATGAAATTGTGAGAGCACATACAAGGGGCAGGCATACTTGCTTCTGTGTGAATCACTCGCCAGTGAGCCTCAGTCGCGGCGGTTGGCTCCTTTTAGCTCTCAGCCAGAGACGCTGCGCGCTCGGAGGGGTGCGCCGCTCTCCACGCCCCTCTGACGTACGATTTCCCACTCCTTATGCACTTTATGTGTCACGGCGAACACGTTATAAATCTTCGCATTGTGACAGCGCGCATCAAACATGCCAGAAAACAGTAAGATTTCATGTGAATTAAGCGAAATGCTTTGTGTCACCTCCCTGTTCTTCTTTGGTACGCTCCACTACTACAAGGAAAGGATTTCGGCTCAGAATGCAATGTGCGTTTGTTTATAAACGCTCATTTCCCTCACTGGATACATTAGTTTGGAAATTATACGGATTTAATTGCCATGTTGTCTTTTCATATCTTATCACAAGCTGAGTCGAGGATCGAAGCATCGTTTTAACAGTAAAAAGTGAGATTTTAGTCAAGGTCGGAGTGTTGCGCGTCATCCATTCGCGCAACCGCCGTGGCTATATTGCGAAAATGTGACCAAACAGAAGGCGAGGTAGAAATCTTCTTTCCTAATGAGAAAAAAACAATTGAGAAAGAGTTCCTTTATACGTTAGTCATACAGATCATTTCAAACGAATTTCTTTCTTTTTTTAATCAGAGAAAATGTTCAAGGAATTTGATAAATAGGCTTTTTCTCTTAAATCAAGAAACGTATGGTCATGTAGAGTCATTTCACACAACGAGACCACAGCATGCACATTGTAGTAAAACGCTAGGCTGGTGCTACCATAAATAAAGATGCACGTATGAACATATCATAGTTCATAGGGGCACTATGTTTCCCCTCAACGGGGAAATCCCCATTATTAACTAGAGAGCATCAATTTAAAACAGTGGTTATAAATAATAAAAATATAAGTTTTAAAAAAAAGCAGTAGAGACAATTTAAATAGGAAACAAAAACTCCCCAAATATTTACACTATTGCACATTGACAAGAGGATTTACATCAAGCTGTTCTCAAAGGAGAATAAGGTCCGCCAAATATAAACAAAGTAAAACAGTATGAAACTGTGTTTTCCTCTAAGGTCAGTTTGTTTCAGTTTATTCAGTCATGAAAACAAAGAGAGTCTGTTTATTTAGTTTGTTTAGGCATAAAAATACAAGTCAGTGAATATCTTTCTTTCTTTCTTTCTTTCTTTCTTTCTTTCTTTCTTTCTTTCTTTCTTTCTTTCTTTCCCATAACAAATTAGAATCACTTTTGTAATGCATTATAATGTGATTATAAGTTACTGTAAGTGGCCACAGGGTGCTTTCGGTATAGTGATGAAATCCCTTTGTTACAACTAGATGTAGTACATGTAATACATACAAGCTGGTTACAAGTCACTTTAAGTGGTCAATGTTTGGATAGTTGGAAGTTCAGTGTTAGTTCGACAAATCAAACTCCATTAATACAATTGTGCCTTGAGCTTAGTACTGAAGAACTGCTGGGATATAAAGAGCATCTGTTCATCTCAATTGAGCCATGTTGCATTCTGATACAAGGACGTGTTTTCTTTGTCTTGGAGCAAATTTTATGTGATGCACCTTTTTCTACTTTTCCCAGCACAGGCTGTTCTGTGGGAGAAATAGACAAAACTGGTTCAGTAGTTTCCTATCATTCATCCCTCCTTTCTCCGTGTCTTGGATACTGGGACTGCTTGTGTGATGAAACCACGAAGAGTGTAAAAGGTACTGCAAGTTTTGACTTGCGGCTCCTCTCTATGGCGTGGGTGCACTCACATGCATATGTTTTAGTTGCTGTCAATGTTATATTTCCAGTGATGAGTGTAAAACTCAGTACATTTACTCAAGTCCTGTACTTAAGTACAATCATCTCCTTTGTGCTTCACTCCACTACATTTTGGAGGAAAATATTGTACTTTTTAGTCAATGTCTTTATTACTTAAATTACTAGTTGCTCTGCAGATTACATGCTGAATCAGAGCAGAAGTAGCAAATGTTTTAATCATTTTTTTTAGATTGGATCAGATTAAAAAACACTGATTTTGATATGCAGAAAAATGCAAAATATTGGATGTTACAAAGCGCTATAAAATCCAAGATACTACTGAGTTGAGGACAAAATGTGACTGCTTGTCCGATCATTTAATTGATATTAGGGTTTAACTTGGAAATGTGACCCTAAAATTAAATTCTGTATTTTCCCACTATGATACAGTGGAGGAATTATGCATCGGTTTAAGTGAACACAACGCCGAAATACAGATTTTATATGAACATTAACAAGCTCCGCCATCTACAACGTGACATTCCCTGCAGACCATCAAGTCTGCTAACTGCTATGTAGTGCACAACTTCGGTTGAGGTTAGAGTTTCGGCAGTTTAAAGTGTGGCAAAGGCACATCGAACACCTCAGCAAAAAAACCTCACTGTAAACAGGTATGACTCAAAGTGAAACTGAGGGGCACAACAGCGCTACCTATTGTTTCACACCACATGTCAAGGCTGCGTCTTTACTGCAGCACTTTGCTGCAAGACAAGGCACAACTCAACAAAGTACAGGAGTTTTTAACATTTTCTATGTAGAATTGTTACATTGTATTCGTTTCAGGACAACAACATATTGCATCTTACTTTCATCACAGAAGAAATTATAAGAATCAAATTGAATCGCTGTAAAATTGTATTTGCTACCAATCAAATGTCACTAACCATAAAATCAAATCAATCAAAATCAAATCTCCCACAACAATGGAAAGACATCGTAAGGAATTATGTTTGTGATGGAGAAACATTTCCCAGAAAATGGGACAAAAAAGAGCCTCTTCACACTTTACATCTAAGAGATACATCAGTGGTGGAATGTAACTAAGTACATTGACTTGAGTACTGTACCTAAGAACAACTTCTCAGTACTTCATTTTATGCACAGCATACTTCTGCGCCACTACATTTCAGAGGTAATATATGCTCCACTATATTTGTCTGACAGCCTTAGTTACTCATTACTTTTCAGACACCCTTCCTATCTGGTTAAAAAAAAAAATGTATCTCCAATGGGTTCCTAAATAAACTATTCAAAACCCCTTTTGCATCGTCACTAAGCTGAAAACAGGCTGTTTTCTGACACAATGAAAAGCTGACTTTTAAGAGATATGTGATGCTAACAGGACAGTGACACTACAAACATATGATGATCTTATACCAATAGTATATAAAGTAGTAAAATAATCTCAACTTTAAACATCTACAGCAGTAAAATACAGCATTATGCATAAAACCAGCAGTTATATGAATCCAATAACATCATTTTACTCATTGTGGAGTATTTTTTGTGGTATTAGTAATTTTGCTTCAGTGAAGGATCTGAATACTTCATCTACTACTGGACAATACAGATATGAAGACAGCGGAATAAGAAATGTATACCTCACATGAACCCCCCCTTTTTTCTCTCTGGAAATCTGTGTTTGATGTTTTAGGCTAATCTACTGAAATGGAATTCATGGAACTGTAAGTTTTTAAAAGAGAGACCAAAACCAACCGAGTCTGTCCTGAGTTGCCCCAGCGCCTGGCATTACACCCACCCACAGTGTTTCAGGTGCAGCAAGGACATCATCACAGAAATCCCACAGAAGAGATCGGGAGGTATTTGCCAGTGTGTGAGATTGTGCATTTGATGCTCACACAAATCCCATTACTTCCAGTTCATGTCCTTTATCGCTATTCTTTCCAACTCTGCTCTGTTGAGGGATGAAGAGTGTCTCAGACACTGTGTCGTATATCTCTGTCCTCCTGACATGATCACAGGCCGCCGTCCTTCACCGTACAAAATGTCAGAGATATTGCCTGCTCACAGCAGTTTCCCCTCTCCGCACGTGCTCAGCGAGAGCGGACTTATTGATTGCTGCTAATAGCCTCCATCTCATCAGCAGGGCAGCACAGAAGCCCAGAGAGCAGTGAAAGAAAACCGATGCTCATGTCAATTCTATTAGTGAATGCATATTTTGTTGGGCCGATGACACTGTAGTTCACTTATACATATCACAGGTATTTGCCACAACGCATTCAGAAACCGGGAGAGGTATTATTACCATCTGTTCAGAGAGTAACACTGAGGACTCCCGTAAAAATGTAGTTTGTTCTTTTCATCCATAGCCCCCTTAAAAGGCAGTTTGACCACATTGCCTCCTGTGGCGGGCTCTCAGGTGGAATATGTGTCAGTTTGAGTATAACGCAGTGATAAAAGATGTGTGAGAACAAACTGCTTGAGATAAATGAGCAATAACAAGATTTAGAGAACAAAACCATGCATCTCTGTGACCCTGTATGGCTTTGACCTAAATGCTAACATCAGAATGCTAACGATGACAATGCTAACATGATGATGTTAAAGATGGAATCAATTTATTATGTCACCATTTCAATTTAGTGTGTCAAAGGATAGATTCTGATATTGTTTTACGTGTCTATAAAGCAGAACATGGTATCGGGCCCAAATACTTTTACATCACGAAGCATCCAGACCCCTCAGGTCATCTGGGACAGGATTGACTCAGTGTTTCCAGAATCAAAACCAAGCAAGGTGATGCAGATTTTTGTTTCTTTGCTCCCCACATGTGGAACATGTCGGCCAAAAACCTGTCAGCCTATTTAAACCACTGCTTGATAATGTTAATGTGACCATCAACTTTTTTTAACCTGCGAGATTTTTTTATTTATTTTTTTTGTTTTTGTCTTTTAAAAGCAATTTGAACAATATACTATGTCATATTTCTAGTGTATTTCTATTCCCCTGTAAGGCACGATGTGTTACATCGATAAACGTATCTTGTTTCGCCCTGCCTAGGTTGCTAGCATGCTAACATTAGCTAAATAGCACTCAACATAAAGTCAGTCCAGTCGCCAGAATATATGTTGGAAATGTATGTCTCTGCAAACCACAGATATATTTTGTTACAGCTATGCTTTCCTGTATGTTGAATTTTCCACCACAAATATGGCTGGAAACTGGACTGGACATCTTGTTAAATATATCCAGATGTCCAGACTTACAGATGCTGACATGATGTCTCCAACAGTGCTCTCTCACATAGCAGCCTTCTCAACCAGCTGTTACTCCACCACCAGCCTCTCCAATTCATTAGAGGAATGTCAGCTCATATACACATAATGTGGTTGTGATATGAAACACATATTGTGAAAATATTGATATGACATGTATGACAAGTACAAATTTGAGCGTGTCTGTGTTTTGCAGAAAAAAACACATATTTTAGAGACTGAGCTGAGCTTAAAAGTACAAATGAGGGGATCCCAGTCGTCTTGCAAGTATTTGATTATCAGTTAAAAGGGTTTGGACAAACTGACCTGATGATAGCACCAGTTAAAAGTCATCCTTTGGGGCACTTAAATGTGTGAAGCAAATTTCATAGCAATCCATCCGACAGTTTTTAAGATATTTGATCAGAACTACAAATGTCACCTTTTATTGTGCTATTTGAAAAGTCAGGGGATCATTAAAATCGGATGGATTCTTTTTCCGGGGCCTATGAATATCTGACAAAGTTTCAAGGGAATGTAACATTTGTTGACATATTTCAGTCTGGATCATATAGGTGGATCAAATCCCTAGAGCTGTGCAGCTATCGGATGGCTAAAAATGTCAAACACAAGGACTACATTACATTCACCGAATGATGCTTCACAGGACGGGGAAGGACAAAAATACACATTTCAGTGAAACCATCATTGTTTCATGAAGCGAGGAAACTGGAAATAAAAGATGATGTTTAGGTCTGGAGTTTAGTGTCACAGCAGAGACTATCAGCACAGACACAAGGACCTAACTACAACTCCTGCTGCTGGTTCCTCATCCAGCAGATTGTCCTCTCTGTATATTCACTGAAGATGCAGTGGACAAATACACAAAGCTATGATCTGAGGCTTAACAGCGAAGCTGACAAGCCTGGGCTAACTCACTGGGAACTGGATGCAGTAGATTTATGGCATCATGTACAGTATTATGGTGATTGTGAGTGATTCAGGGTTTTTGTGGTCAGGGAATTTGTCAAGTCATAAAGCAGCGGCTGAGAAGAGCAGCCAGCGGCTTTGGCTAATAGGATAACAGTAACTCTGGTTGATTATGAAGATTTTTTTTTCGATGGCAGAGTGGATTCAGAGGCAGAAGACAGTTCACAGCTCAATCTAGACAAAACAAAGAAAAAACATTTATCTGATGGGCCCTGGGACCTTTATGCATGTCATATTTACTTGAGCTGGTTGGGTGTAGTCCAACAATGATGTTGTTTATTATCATAACTAGTTCTTTAACACTAAACTCTGTTAGTCTAATCTGCAGGCAGTACGCAGCATCGGCTGGGGCTCAGCGTACTGTGAATTTTCTGAAGGTCATACTTTTACAGATCATGATCATGTTGTTAAATGTTCTGCATTCTCATATTGTATATGTGTTTTCATGTATTTTGTACTCAGGGCGTCATTGGAAAAGAGAGCTTGCTCTCAATTGACCTTCCCTGAATAAATAAAGGATTCAATAAATCAATCAATCAATCTGAGAAGAGCCGTTATCACAACTCCATGAAATTATGTCTGCTAGGATGTTCCTGGTAGTGGATATGATAATGTGCCTATTTCTGCGTATTTGTATGTAAACTGTGCACGTCTTTATATCAAGGGATGACCCTCTGGCTGGTAGAAGGCTTCCTTCTTCATAGAACATGATGATTAGTGCAGTGACCTAGTCATGAGTCAGCCATGTGTTATGTCAAAGATAACGTATAAAAAAGAGGATGATGAAAACCTCCCATCTCTTAAGGTGAACCTAGTTGAAAGATAGGTTTACAGATCAGACTTTGAGAGAAAATGTCCAACAAATTTAATGGAAGATGATTATAATAATAAAAACATTGTAATGGTGATAAATATCCTTCATGATTCAACAGAATGTCTTGAAAATTGGTTTTGGTGACACTGGCGGACATGGAATTATGTACTAATGCTGTAAATAATAAATGTTTACAGTTATGATCTTAATTTAGTAAATGACATAGCTTCTTGTGTGTATGGACTGATTGATCAGGTTGTTTACCTTCAGTGGGTGACGTCTTGCGTTGAGTTGTGATGGTTGGCAGAAATTTGTACATGTTGCAGTGCAAAACCTCTTCATAAGCTTGCCTCTCTTGAATTTTCACTATATTTATGACACACAAATGGGTGACAGCCTCAAGGGAAACCCTGATAAATAGAGTGAGAACACAATAAATACAAATGCTTCTATGAAGGTGTGCTGTCTGATAAAATAAAGCAGTGAGACCCTCTGAACCCTGGCAGGCTTAGTTGATGTCAATTTTGGATCAAAGAGCCAAGGGGGGAATAGTTACAAAGAAAAGCAAAAAGTGTGCTATGCAGAAAATTAATTATTAATTAATGAACTTCTTCACGGCTTCTTTGCTGCCCCTCGCAGTGCCAGTGACCTTTTCTCTGCTTCATCTCCAGGACGATTTTCTTTCTCTGTATTTTCAGTGTTTTTACAGCTGCTTGAGCTGTCAATAACACAGCTGACTCACGTGTACGTAGGTCATCTTGTTGATAGTTCAGATCAGATATAGAAATGTATTTTTTTTTCTCATGCCCTGTTTTTTTGGAACCTGAACTGAGACTTGAGGTTGTCGGTTTTGAAATTTGCATTTATGTTGAAAAGCAACCAAAGTGTCCCAGGGTGACAACTGTTCCTTGTTCTGAAATAGGAATGAAACAGTTGCTTGATTAATATGTTGTGTTGAGCACCAGGCACTCTGTGTTCTTCAGTCTGTGCTGCTGTTTTGATTTTACGATGGTAAACACAGAGCCGGTCACAGATGGCGGCTTACCTTGCCTACCTGTTGAATTCTTCATGGACTGACCCTGACTTTGGGAACACGATGCCCTCCAGCGTCACGAGTTTACCCCTCCCATACCTTTGATGGAAAGTCGAGGCATATTGGTTTTCACTGTGTCACACACACGCAAGTTCTCAGCCAATGTGACTCACCCACAGCTGTCATGAATGAGAAAATGTTTTAATGCTGCTCCCGATTCCTCACGCTCACCCCAGTCACACACTCATGTTGTCCAAGTACTATAGGATAAATGTGTAGTGTATAAAGATGGCAATTAAAGGTGCGGTGTTTATGATTTAGCAGCAACATCATCATCATCATCATCATCATCATCATCATCATCATCATCATCATCATCCCCCTATGGTGGCCGCCTAAAGGCAAAATAACACAAAAGTTCCTCTCTAGAGTCGATGTTCGATTTGTTCATTCTGGGCTACTGTAGAAATATGGTCGTGCAACATTGTGGAGCTGCTCTCCCCTTAAATATAAATGTCTCATTCATAATTAAGAATATTATATTCCATTCCTGCTGTTTAGGCCAGTTTATTGGGGACACCTAGATCTTATGCAGTTCCAGAAAGTTTTCAGAGAGGTGCTTTCATTTTTTCAAGGTGAGGTAAGGTTTGATTCAACTTTATGTTAATTTTTGAGACTGCTAGCTGTATAAACAACAAGTAATGTCTATTTTATTCTATCATTTCTAATGTTAAGCGAAGAGTGACATGCGCAGAAGCACACGAAAGATGAACTTTTACCTGGAGTTTCATTCTACTCCCAAATAAAGAGACTGCAACTGTTATCCATCCCTATGATGTATTTATATTTAGATGAACTATTTATAACATCATAGTTACACACTAAACTCTTTACCTCACAAACCTTCAGTGTATGTGTGTGTGTGTGTGTGTGTGTGTGTGTGTGTGTGCGCGCGCACGCTATTGTCTTGAAAACTCCGTTTACACCCAGGGGAAACAAAGTGTATTTCATGTGCTGCCTGGGAGCTGCTTTGATAAACGGTAAAGCCTGTGTGCTGTGATACTGTATGCAATGTGCAGCTCAAACCTGCTCTGATAAAACAAATGAAAACAGCGAGCGGTGAGGCAACAGTGACGCTCAGCCTCACAACCTTGATGTGCTTTTGTGTTTTTTTTGTGTTTTTTTAAAGCGAGAGTCAAAATGACACAGCGAGGCCATGAGAAGTGCTGATGGCTGGAGTTTGGATGGGTGAAATAAGAATGGAAACACTAGGTGATGATAAATGCTATCTGCTCCCACCATGTTGTGTCTTGTCTGAGTCAAAGTGTCCCAGTTTGTGACTATGGGTTACTTAAAGGTGGTTTCTCATCCAAGGGATTTTCTTCTGCTGAACTACTGAGCTGAAGGTGACTTCCTGCCACCTCTTATATCACACAGTAGCTGCAGCTGTTGGTACTGGTCAGATTCTGGTTTTATTACCACTCTTAAGACTAAAGTGTGTCTCTGTGCTCTAATGGCATTAGAGCTGTCATTAGCACCAATACAAGATGTTAATGCAAGCCCAAGAACCAGAAATGTTGAAGCTGCCAATCACTCCAGCAATGTGGCCATAACAGGCGGTCTTTTATCCATGGAGACGATGAACTCCTGGACACAGACAGTCAAAGGCATCCCATTCCTCATATATATGAATGCAACCACTTTGTGATTGTTTTGTCTCTCTTTGTGTAGTTTTGTGTCTGTCACCTAACTAGACCAGATAGGAGCTTCTATGCCTACACCGTAGTCTACAACAGCCAACGATTAAAAGATTGATGCAACAAAATTAAACTTCTCAAAGAAGAAAGAAAACTTGATCATTGAGTCTCCTCCCTGTGCACTCTAATGCTGAATCTTTGGGTTGGCATACAACTCCAGCTTCCAACCCAAATCTTCTTTATTTAACGGTCTGGGGATGAAAAGTAACAGTCAACTATCTTTCTCCAGAAAGTTACATTTGATGCTTAAAGTCATATTCAAGCCATAGTGTTTTTTTCAGGCGCAAAACAATACTTTGGTAACATGATGCCTTCCAGCTGTCCTGAATTGACCTCTCCCACACCTCTGCACACTGGTTTTCACGAAAGAGACAACAAATCTTTAATAAATTGTTATATTACTCTAATGCCATACACATAATGTCCTATACTTAAATGGGAACTAACTAATTTAATACTGTAATAAATACTACCTTAACGAAGGTCGTAATATTTATAGAGGTGTTTACAGTGCTGACGAGTGTTCCCATTAATTTGTACATTCCACAGTATATAGCAAGCACCGGGTCGTTACAGAGTGAATACAGAGTGACACACATGGATATAAAGTCAGGTCAGTAAAACAGTGAAAGATGAATTGTGAACTTGTGGGACCTGGCCAGCAAAAAGTCATTGAGTTTAAGATCTGTATTATTCCCTCATAGAGAGGTGACATCCTGCAACTGTTATCAAAGCCTGTGATGTATTTATATATAGATTAACTATTTATAACATCATAGTTACACACTAAACTCTCTAACCTACAAGCTTTCAGTATGTGTGGTCTATTGTCTTGAACAGCTCTGGAATGATAAACAATAATACTGAATATTTGCCCAGCCCTACAGGCACTCGCACACAATATGACATCCATGTCAAAGGGGACATTTGACACACTCACACATACACTACACTACACACACACACACACACACACACACACACACACACACACACACACACACACACACACACACAGAGTTCATTTTCAACAACATAATCGCAGTAATGCTCGGGCTCACCTCTGGAGCTGGCTGGCTGGAGATGGAGATGCTTTTTCAAAGAGAGGATTAGCTGCACCAGGAACTGTCCTGTTACACAAGGCCAAGAACAAGTCATGGGACCCAACAGAGAACATCACAGCAATAACACTAAACCTGGGCCAAGTGCCCTCTTTATGGTTTGTTTTATCCCACTTAGACACCATGTGGGTGGGTTTTGCCATGCGTGACAGAGCAATAAAGGTCAGAAAATCAAGTTTTAATATTAAAAGTCAGTATTTGACAGAAGTGACATTTGATGTGGCATGTTGTAAGCTCTATCCACGTGGTACTTTGGAGAGGTGAAAGCGGGTGTTACCCACTTCAACTTTTCTCGAGTTGCACTTGAATCTCAAGATTTCATTCAAGAATATCCACAATGGATTAACAATGGATTAAAAACCCTCCGAAAATGTAAACTCATAACACCTATATAAATTGATTGTTATCAAGCAAAAATGAGAGCTGCCAATACCAAGCATCAATGCTGATGTCATGTGAATGTAGTTAACTATCAGGCACATTATTCTTATATTTACTTGTGATGTTTTAGCTATTAGAAAATAAACAGTAATCCCATTAATTAATTTACCGTTGCCCACAACTGCTTAGTCATCGACTGGCATCACTGGAGGCATTTTATCTGATTACATGCATCCTTCTCTAGAGCCACTAAAGTCTTTATGTTACTTGCTACTTTTTTAACATTTGCATTATTCCTGCCCAAGAACTGTAAACACACTTTAATGTGAAGAAAGGGTGGCGTTACACTTTAAGTTACTATGTACTGGTACATAAAGTGATAAGAGCTTCATCGAGAAAAGTTAGTATCATATATATTTTTTCCTTCTGTTCAAAAGCAAATGTTGCATTTAATATTCTGAGACAGTCAACAGTGATAGTCCTCTACAGTTCGTCTCTGTTCACAGAGAGCCAGTCCTCCTCTACACAGTGGAAGTCACTGTGGCTTAGCACCAAATAGTGAGTTTAGCTTGAGGTACTCTTTGTGCCTGCACAGTCTTCAGTCCTATAGTTAAGACAAACAAAAGAGCTCACATTTCATTTTGCCCCTGGTTATCAATGCTACCACTGACAACCCTGTGGTAATATCCCACTCTCAGCATGTGACTGTCAAATATTTGAAAGAGGACACATGCAAATGTTCACATTTAACTTTCAAAGCATTGTGTAATACTGTATATAGAGTTTACGAGGCAAATAACTGAGAAAAAGTGTCTAAAATAATGAATAAAAACAAGCAAATCTATTAATGTGACTCAATGAACATGGAGCATACTACTCCCAGCCCCCAGCTTGTTAGGGGGAATTGTGATTACAGTAATCCCACGGTCATTTGAAGCAGATTTAGATGTGCTAAGGTCACACTGGCAGCGTAATGATAACTTTGAAAGGCAATCCAAGTCTGTGTCCAAGCCCAGCCGATTCACTGATGTTGTCATCCCACTAAAGGAGAGATTATCTTGGTTAGGAGGGTGTTGAGGATGAACTGGTTGAACTTTGAGCGAATGCGGGGCAGGTACATCTTTGGAAAGTTGTGAAGAATCAACCTCAGAGATGGGTGGTGCAGGCAAGAATTTGATTTGACAGCACAAGAATGCAACAGAGTGATTAGGCTTACAACTGCATTCGTGTAGGATTAGCTCGCTTGAATATTTCCCCTCTCACGTGCACGTAATGTGTTTTAACTACCATCAGGTCTACATACAAGGCGCCTTACCCTCAGAAGCCCATAATCTTCTCCATTGAGAAGAATCATCCATTCTTAATGTTTCCCAAACCACAAAACCACAGTTATTATCATAACTAAGCATTTCATGTCATACATTGTTAATATATCATGACTAACAAATCCATGACATGCAACCTGTGCATTCAAAATGGGCAGTAAGAGAAAGTGAAAGGGTAGTTTTTGTGTCGCGGTAATTTTTTCCTCCTATCCCTTCCTTCGTCAAAGCCCCCAGATGGAAATGATAGGCTTGATAGGCCCAATGGCTGCCAAGATAATGGCTACAGACGAGTAACAGAAAACCCTTGACAGTGTAAACACACGGCTGCTATCCAAACCACTACTGCGTTTGGGCCGGAGCCGCCATTGACTGGCATAATCTGCTGTGTAAATCTGCAGCTTGGCCCTGTCTGGCTGCTGTCTGGGTTCCGTGCACTTGGACAAAAGCGACGGACACCTTGCCCACTGACAAAGGGCCTGGCCCTAATCGGAGTGGACAAGGGTTGCTGATGGAGCCTTTTTGAGCAATTGAACTTGGTCAATGAATCTTAGAGAACCTAATGAAACATAAGGGACAGGCAGTTTGACTCCAACAACGGGGGCAGCACCAGAGTGTCCTGTTTCTGCCCATCAGCCTCAGGACTGAAGTTGTGCTTTGACCCACACTGACCTTAAAGAAAGCCCTTCTGTGCTGGACCTGTGAAGATTCTGCTGTTGACCTTGTAGGCCACATAAGTGTTGTCAATGTGGTGCCTTTCATTGTCGTTATGGAATTCAGTTTTGGGCTTTGAAAGAAAAAAGTAGTCTGATGTGGCGCCATTCTGTTGTTTTGTTTTCGTCCTGGATCGTCACGAGAGCGGAGAACAGGCCCGAGTGTGTCTCCGGAGCAGACAGTTTGGATGAAGGACACGCTGTTCTTCTTTGAAAGTTTGCGGAAGGAGACTGGGTTCCTTTTAGAAAGCCCTCGGGAATGTGTATGGGAAAACCTGTGTGGGCCACTGGAATCTCCTCAAAGAGAAGGAGTACAGCACGAGTGCAGAGACTTCACCACGGGAGAGAGGAACCGGTCTTTGTGATCAGAAATGCCATGGAAAAAGTGTGCATTGTTCACAGCCTGACACATTTTTTGTTCTTCTGGTCCTGTGATTCACCTACAAGGTCTTAGGCGCACTGACCCCTTCGAGCTGGCTGCCCAAAGTACCCACACAAGTCCATGACACTACATTTTATCTCCATGAAGCAGTACTGCAACCGAATAGCTCAGCTGCTTTCAAACTGCTTATTCTGCCAGACTATATATCAAGTTTTTAAACGTTTGTCTGAGAATAATGTCTCATTGTGTTTTTATATGTGTGTTTTATGTTTATGTATGATTTTTACTTAAAAGTTGCTGTACTTTAATATTCCCCTTTGCCTTCTTTTGACACATATACCAGAGGTTTTTTAAAGTGGGCCTCTCTGCAGGAAGACAAGAAGAAGAAAACACAAGAAGAAACTTTAATTTTCCCTTTGCCTTTTGCACGGTTTGTCCCTCACCAGGCTTTATACTCCACAGCGTTGTTGCCATGGAGACTGAAGTACCTACCAGACGCGAAAGGAGCTTGTTGTGCATGCTAGCAAGAGTTTAACTATCTTTGACGTGCCAAGATAAACAGCATTTGGAGTTTTATGGATAATAACAACGTATTTAGATATCTTTGTGACCACAAATGTTGTAACTGAGTGTAAACGTTAAATCCTGAATAGTGGCTGACGGTTTAAAACTATGGCCCAGCCCAATGAAGTGTGTGACACCATCATGCGTGAGCTAAACGATCTAGTGCTGTCTGATAATGATGAAAGTAAAGAGCAGCAGAGTTTTTCCTTTCACGAAGAGGCGGTAAGTATGACGTTAGTCTCCTGAACACTGAAATAAAATCATTAAATGAATGAACATATAACGTTAATATAACATTCAGCGGACAGGTGATATTGACAGCAAGCTAAATGTAAGCTAGTAGCAGCTATTATTTTATGTCAGCTGCAGTCTTGGGTTTGAGCATATATTTTACGTAGGTTATTTTTATTGTCTTTTCAATGTAATTTCTTATAGCTTATTTTCAAGGCTTTAAGGCTTTAAGTTAGCCTCAGGGGCCAATAAGTCAAAGGGGAAGTTTCAACGTTTCCTTCCTCACAAGCTATCGTTTATTGCTTTTGTATAAAATACATTTGGAAGCCATATAAATTAACGTTAGGCTATTAAAGCAGAGCACAACTGAGAAGTAGCCCCTGGGATGCTCACCAGGACAATGGGCAGATAACGGATGGATTATGGACACTTTTGGAATGCAATCTATAAATATTGACTACAATTAGTTATATAGGCTAATGCATTTTCATGTAACCAGTCAGTCAAAGCTTCACTATGCTCATGTTTCAATTTCTATGTAGCAGACAAGTCATTCGGTCCCAAGTCATTTTTTTTTTTGGGGGGGGGGGGGGGGCAAGTAAAGTAAAGTTAAGTCAAATCACAGGTCTAGTCAAGTCAAGTCCTTAGTTAAGCCGAGTCAGTCCCATGTTTCCCCCGCAAGGTCCTGCAGTCTTACCTACAGTATTCAGTGCTTATAAAGAGAAAGGACAAAGTCCTGAAAGTACCTTGCTAGTAATGATATTATTGGCCACATTTTCTAATCTCTTTAAAAGTATAACAATTTATGTATTTTTTGAATATTCAGTAAAGTACATTTAATATGATATAAAACAACATCTCTGCAACACATTATGAAAGCTTATTTATTTCCTAATTTCTTCTAAATCAGAAATACTTCAACATTTTTGATATTTCCTTAAAATAAAACAAATACAGAGAAGTAATTCTAGTCATCATGTCTCTAGTCTTTAACTTCCAAGTCACTTCGAGTTGAGTGTCAAATCACTTATTTTCTGTCAAGTCTCTGCTATGTAGATTCAAGGCTGAATATCAACCTTAACCATTATTGTATTCTGAAAATAGGGGTTTGATGACATTCCACCATCTCTGCTCAGCTACTTTGAAACCTCAAAAAGCAGAGCAGCAGTCTGTGAGAAGCTCATCCTTGAGGACCTTGAAGGTACCACATTTTGTTTAATAGCAAGTACCTCATGCAACATCCTGCTGTTAGAGGCTTCCCTGTGGTGGACTAACCTGGCACCTTCACGATTCTATCAAGAAATTGTGCTGTATTTCAAGATATTTATGATAAAAAGATCTCCAAATGATGCCATGATTGAGCTTGTTTTCCATGATAATGGGTCATATCTGGTTTTCTTTTAATTGCTTGTCAGACTTCACCGTATCACACCACCCTGAGGACGTGAGGAACTTGTCCATGGGACTCGATAAGGACATGATGAAACTTAATGAGCAGGTAAATGCTTCTTTTAACGGGTCCCTAAACATCTCAGTACATTCAGTTCATGAATTGTGGAAAATTAGTCTTAATCTATGTTCTCCTGATGCAGGTCATTTGTGACCCAGAAAATGAAGAGAACGACATTTCTACTGACACCCGCCGTCTCGCATCCACAGAAACAGAGACACTGTCAGACAGGCTTTGTACTCACAATATGCCACTGTGTTCGAACAATGAAGGTACAGCACATGGTTGTTCAGTTGAAATTAAGTGAAATGCAGGAGAATTTTGGAAACATAAAAAAGTAATACGAATCTGATAAACATGATAAAATTTTTCACAGTGTGGACTTGATAGACAGCACAATGTACATTTAAAGTGACTAACATATTAAATATTGAAGTTAATGGCACATGTTTGATGGAAGTTGATGCTAAATTATATCTCTTTCCTCTTCTTTTCATTGCAATGTTGAGGCCTTGCTAAAGGTCTAATAATCTGGTCTGATAAAACTTCTTTGGTGATAGAACAGCTGCCCACAAGAGGTCACTGCTGTCCTCTTTTTGCTCTCATTAATGACAGTCATGTGGTATGGTAATAATAAAGATCATTGTCTTTGAAGAGATAATGAAGGGTTAGATTTTATCAGTGGTTATAACTTTGAGGGTAGTGAAGCTTTTTGGCTGCATGTCTGGCATTGATATGTTTATAAACATAAAGCAGTTCTGTGTGTGCATATATATATATATATATATATATATACAGTATATATATATATATATATATATATATATATATATATATATATATATATATATATATATATATATATATATATGTATATATATATATTATAATGTTGTAGCTGATGGAAATGCTCTAATTGACCTGACCTGACCTGCTCAAGTGCTGCCAAAATCATGGGAAGGAAAATAAAAGGGATGACTTGCTCAAAAGGAGCCAAATTTGAATGTGCATGTTTTCCCTTCTTGCTTGACGAGCTACTAAAAAAGCCATATATTTTTGTACACAGA
This sequence comes from Diplodus puntazzo, assembly GCA_963678695.2. Taxonomy (NCBI): domain Eukaryota; kingdom Metazoa; phylum Chordata; class Actinopteri; order Spariformes; family Sparidae; genus Diplodus; species Diplodus puntazzo. Next base: position 14,477,898 of record OZ023161.1, on the reverse strand, counting down.
TGAAGCTGGAACAAATATGGAGAGTGAGGAGCATTTGCTATTTGAAACGAGGACCCTCGACATCTTACTGAATGGCAAGGAGAGAAAGAAAATGAGTGAGTACGAGGAAGAGCGAAAGAAACAACAGTATGAAGAGATGAAGTTGGAGGAGCACAAGAGACAAATTGAAAGAGACTTCCAGGAGGAGCTGAGGAAGATAATGGAAGCAGAAAAGGTGACTCACTCTGGACTGTCTTTACTCAACATGATTACTTGTTATACTTATTTTTAAATAAAGCAGATGTAGCTTTTGTTAAGTATTTCAGTTGAGCAAATGTTTGTAGGGATTCCTCATAAATGTCTTACTGGAAAAAATTAAAACAGAACCTGGAACTTCACATATGTCTAAAAATAGATGTTATAATCTGGGAAGCAGACAACCTGCAGAAGGAGCAGTCCAGCTTGAGTGCTTTTTAGAAGGATACTGCATCCTTGATTTTTAGGAAAAATTATTCTGTAGAGAGAGAGAACATCCAAAGAAAACAAATGTATTCTCTGACAGCAAGATAAATAGTTGATTGACAGACAACAAGTTGCCAGCAAGAGAGAAATGGTTGCTGTGTGAATGAAGGCATCAAAGAGAATTTATATCATGTTTATTCTTTCATTGTATCTCTCTGTATCCAGCTGCATCAGAAGGAAATTGAGTTGATGGAGAAGAGAGCTCAGGAAAAACTTGAACAGGAGTTTCTGCTCCAGCAGGTAGGCTTGAATCTTCTTGTCACATTTTCACTGTGTGTCCACCTGCCAAGGCAACCGCTGGTTGTTGGCAGTCCTGAGATTTCCAAGCAGAAAAAAATTATTTAATTATTTCAACAATATGGAATCAGCACATAATGTGGAAAACCAACTGCCATTTTGAGTGTGTTTGACTTTTCAATTAAGAAGTTCTGACTTTAAATACCAGATTATGATGATCAACATTTTGTGGTCATAGTTCAGTGTTCTTCTTTAGGTTTTCAGGCTTTATGTACCTGCAAGTAAATGTTTCTAATGAAATAGAACAACTTTCTCTGTTGTATTGACTTGTACTGATTCACCATTTTTAGGAACTGATCAGCAACTTACAGAGACGAGTGAAGAAAGAGAGGAGGATGAGGGAAGAGGAGCAGAATAGAATGAAGAGGAAAAAAGAAGAGGAGAAAGTTAAGATGGAGGCAGAGAGGAAAAGAATGGAGGAAGAGAGAAAGATGAGGGAAGACGAAGCCACGAGGAAAAGAGAAGAGGAGAAAGTTAAGAAGGAGGCAGAGAGGAAAACAAAAGAGGAAGAGAGGAGGACGATGGAAGAAGAGGACAAGAGGAAAAGAGAAGAGGAGAAAGTTAAGATGGAGGCAGAGAGGAAGAGAAAGGAGGAAGAGAGGAAGATGATGGAAGAAGAGGACAAGAGGAAAAGAGAAGAGGAGAAAGTTAAGAAGGAGGCAGAGAGGAAAAGACAAGAGGAAGAGAGGAGGATCATGGAAGAGGAGCAAAGGAGGATGAAGGAAGAAGTGGACAAGAGGAAAAGAGAAGAGGAGAAAGTTAAGATGGAGGCAGAGAGGAAAAGAAAGGAGGAAGAGACAAGGAGAAAGAAAGAGGAAGAGATGATAATAGAAGAGATGAAACTTAAAAAAGAGAAAGAGGAAAGAAGGAGAATGGAGAGGGAGGAAAAATGGAGAGAAGAGGAGCGAATCAAGATCGATTTGGAAAGGAGGAAGCTGGAGAATGAGGTCAGAATGACGCAGGAGGAACAAAAGAAGGAAAGGACAGAAGAGGTAGAGAGGAAAAAGGAGGAGGAGGAGAAAAGGAAAAGAGGAGAGGAGGAAGGAAATAAGATAGAAGAGACAACGAAGGTGATGGAAAAGATGGAGACAGAGAGAAAAATTGTGATAGAAATAAGACTGAAGAAGGAGGACGAGTGCAGAAAGAGGAAAGAGAGAAAAGACAAAGAGGGGAGAGTAACTAAAGAGATTGAGGAGAGGAAGGAACAGGTCGGGGTGACAGAAAAGAAAAAGGAAGCTGGTGATAGAAAAAAGATGGCTCAGGAAAAGATGGATGAAGAGATGAGGAATGGGGATAAAAATGGAAATATAGATGAAGAAATAAAACTTGAGAGGAAAAAGTCAGAAGAAATGTATAGAAAAAGGTTAGAGGAGGAGAAAGACAGAAAAAACATGGAGGAGGAGAAGGATTCAAAAGAAGTGGTTAGAAACCAGGAAGGGGAAAATAGAAAAATTAAAGAACGAAGACCCATTGTAGAGGATGAGAAGAAAAATACAGATGTAAGGAAAACAGAAGAGGAAGAACGGGGAAGTAGGCAGACGGGAAAGATGAGGAAACCGAGGGATGAAGACAATTACAGAAAATCAGAGGAAGATGATTTGGACAACAGAAGGATGGCACATGAGAGCAAAACAAAAGATGAACAGAAGCGGGAGGAGGAGAAAAGAAATAAGGATGAGGGGAGAAAAAATATAGAGTCAGAAAAGGAGCAGAATGGGAACAATGTAGAAGAAAACAAGGAAGAGGTTAACAAAACAATGGGAGAAGAAATGAGGATCAAAGAAAAGAAGAAAAGCAAAAATAGAATGATGCTGGTTTGGGGAAAGGAGGTAAAAGTGATAAAAGCACATGAGCTACAAGAGAAAAGAGAAGAACACAGCATGAAAGGTCACAATGAGAAAAAACATATAGATAAAAGCGAAAACTCCTCACCACGAGAAGACAGCACCTCCTGGTCCTCCTCAAGCCTCCAGTCTATAATTTGCCCTGATGGTACTGAGGCCATACCACAACATCAAGACCTAGACAAGAAGATCAGTCAGACCTCTGCAAGGCCTACCACTGGGTCTGTTTCTCTACCTGTGTGCCTCCCCGAGCACACAGAGCAGAGGAGGCTGTCATGGATGAAGGACTGCATCCCCTGGTCTAAACTCTCCCTCCAGAACAGGAGGAAGCAGAAAGGATCCGTCCGTAGTCGGAGAGGCCTGAGGAGGGCAGCTGAGGCCAGCAGTCTGCCGCCTCTGTGCCCAGACTCTCTGCTTCAGTCCACAGGCTGGAAATCTCTGCAAGAGGTAAATGCTCAAATCAAAAATCAAAAATGTAATGTAAAATTCAATGACATATGCTCAGGGATGTCTTGCATGACAACTTAATAAAATCCAAGAAAACTCCTAAACATTGAAGCATCATTGCCTCTCTTTCAGGTGACCACAGTGACCCTGGAGGACTTGCCTGGCTGTAGCTTATCCACTCTCGCCCAGTGCACTCAACTTCAGTCCCTCAGCCTCAGACGCTGCGGCCTCAAATCCCTAGAAGGCATCAACCACCTACCACAACTCTGCTACATCGATGTACAGGTGGATACTCAGTCAATACATGATTATAATTCATTGCCCCATTACCACTCTTTTTCAAGTGAATTCAAGTAATCCAAGATCTTTACCTATTTCTATTTTGTGCCGTTGAATAGTGCAGATCTCTGGCATTGTTGGTTAAATATCACATCAATTGTGTGTGTTTTGCTTTGTCTGTTCACAGGAAAATGACATCTCTTTTACCAACTGTGAAAACATGATCTGTTTACGAGTTCTTAAGCTCGGACACAACAAGCTGACGTCCATCCATGGTTTAGCTGGCGCCGAAAACTTGGACGTTCTACACCTCTCGCACAACTCCATCACCCGCATTGGTAGGAATCTGAAAGTAAATGTAATGTGAACCTTGCCAAGTCTGTAACACTCCACAAGGGGGCAGCATCTCTCTTCTTTTCAGTCCCGGTCTTCCTTCGCTTTACTGCAAAGTGCATTGAAAAGTGATTTATTTACTGAAGTAGACGGGCCCTGAGGCCAAAGTCATAAAAAGATATCGGCCAGGCAAGAGGTTAAACACATTGAATGGTACATTCAGCTACTCTTAACATAGTTCTGTGACTCATGAACTCATAAAAATGGAGGGGTCATTTCAGTGTAGGTTTTTTAGACACACTTACGCCTATTTAGTGCCTATATGCAGATTGACTTGTGCTGTTTTCCTACCTCAATAAGTGGCTTCTCTTTTCTGCCTCATACCTAGCTGGTCTAGAGTCTGTGAGGAGTCTGCAGAGGTTGTCAGTGGATCACAACCAGCTCATCAGCACCAAAGGGCTGAGGGATGTTTACACTCTGCTCCACCTGAACTGCTCACACAATCACCTGGCAGGTGTGGAGGGGCTGGAGAACAGTGCTCTGCTCAACACACTGGACCTGAGAGCCAACAGCCTTACTGAGGTAAAAAAAAATAAATAAAACTGTATACAAACTGATTTGGATGTTTGGTGAGGGCGAGGTGCTTGTACCTCCACAGATTGCATTGAATTCTCCCCAAATTATTCGTTTTTCATCTTGTAGGGATGTAGTAAATAATAATGCTTTTCTTCTTTTTCTTTGCTGAAACAAAATTTGTTTATTGTTTTTAAGTAAAAACCCTAAATTTGCTTTCTGAACAAGATTCTGTTTAAAAAGGTAGTTATTATGATAACCTCTTATATGGTTTTCAAAGCTTCAAAATAAAAGCTTGAAAGGGTTACATATACATTCAAGCTGATCTGTTTAAATTAACAGAGGAAGAGAGAGTTTGAGGGTTATCGCTTTGAGCAGATCACGGTTGAATAGATTATCTTGACAAAACCACAGGCTGCTGTTTGGCAGTTCTGTTTGCAACAGATTTCCCACTGACTCTATAAATTAACTTATAGAACATGTCCAAAGTTTATATTTCTTGTGGAAAAATGACTAAAACAAACTCTGAGGTGAAAACATTTTCACAAAAATTGATGTGACCAAATCTCTGCAACCAAACATGGGTTACAGTTTTAAATGGATGGATGAAATGAAGGAACATCACATTTTCCATCAGTCAAACAAAATTGCCTTTTTCGATCAAAAAAAGGACTTTTGACCTGCAAGTACGAGACCCATCAGCCTTAAGTATAATGTGCATTCTTGAATTTGTGAGTTGCACAGGCTGCATCTGAGCTAAGAAAAGACATGCAAAACAGTCAACATGCACATTACCAGGGCTCTGTCTGGCAGACTTAAATCAAAGGCACTTATTAATGTTATTAGCTCAATTAATCAATATCTTCTGTTTGAATTTTCTATGAACATGATTTGGAGAGAATGTCCAAATACTGAAGTGTATTTTTTCCTCTTCTTTTATAGCGTAATTCACTCGTAATGGCTTAACAAGGCAAATTCAAGAAAGAGAATACATGCAAAATGAAGGCACATGAATACAAAGAAAAATGATATTGATATATGCAACTTTAGTTTTTCTTGAGGCACCCCTTGATCACAGCAGAGCTTAATTTCTGGCACTCAATGATGACTATAAACACAGTAGGACAAAAACTACTGACAGTGATGGACGAGGTCATTTAGACGTCTCTCGGCCAGCAGCAGCAGCAGCAGCAGCAGCAGCAGTGTAAAGTTAGTCTAACCCCACAGTTTGACCAGTGTTAACTGTCAACTTCACCCTGTTTGTCCATCAGCCCCCCAGTCTGAACAACCAGGTCCTCCTCAGAGAGCTGCATCTTGACGACAACAGCATCTCCTCCCTACAGAGCCTCACTGCCTGCTGGCTTCCCCTCCTGCAACATCTCTCTGTGGCCCAAAACAGGTACATTCCTCTAGTTCAAGGCCTGTTACGTTACAGAAACACGAAGGAGAAAATAACACATACTGCAATTTTTGCTTGTGCTCTTTTTTTAGTAGTTTGATATGAAAAATGTAAACTCCAGTCACTTAATTCAGACTGTGTCTGTACTAAACAGCGCCATGACTGTTGGCTAAAGATGGAGTGTAAAGCTTTCGAAAGGTCAAAATTTGTTTCTGTGTTTCCTAGAATTACCCAGCTGCCCTTTATATCTGATTTTGTGTCCCTTGAAAATCTGGATCTTCGATTCAACTGCATGTCAGGTAACAGATTGTCTTCGTTTAACAGACAGTATAAATCCAATATCCTCATCGTAAATGCTGACCAACTGTGCATGTAATGTGGACAAATTCAAAGCCTGTGTAGTTTTATCTTCTGTTTTCTGATTTGATTTTAAGTTGCCCTCTTGTGTGAAGCATTTTGTAACTCTTATTTTGAAAGAATTCTAATGTAAAAGATTATTATGCTATTACTGCTACTATGTGATAATCAGATTCACTCAACAAAAGAATTTGAAATAGTTACACATTTACATGCACCAAACTTTGAGGCATAAAAACTTAAAATTCCATCCATTATTTGACACTGCTGCTGCTTTCATAATGGTAATGTTGTCGTGCATGTATGTTATATGGCTCTGTGAAAATAAGATGCTTCCAGTATGTTCACAAGTCTCTGGAACTGGACACTGGTGAAAGTGATACTGAAAAAAAAACATTGAGGAGACAAAGTTGCTTTCCCACATTTCCCTCAGAGCTCCAGACTGTGTGTGAGAGTCTTGAGGGATGTCACCTCCTACAAAAGGTCCACCTGACGGGGAATCCTCTTCAGCAGGAGAGTGGCTGGAGGTAAGGCCAGAGCCGGATGGAAGATGTAGAACAAAATATATGGGCTATTGTTTTGTAGGATCTAAACATTATGTTTTGTAATCCGTATGCATCTCCTTGCATGACGAATCGGGCAGTGCTTTATTAAGGTGCGCTTTTACATTTTTGGGATGGCGTTTCACTTTTAGCTCCTCCGAGTACCTGTTAAAGAGTTTCAAATCAAGATGTTGTAACTAGAAATTTCCCCAGTTCTTTCAAAAAATTCTTTGGACAAAAGTCCCAGTTTCAGCTTCCTTTGCTCTGTAACATCACTCGCCGTGATGGATGTTCAAAGGAGCATACCAGTGAAAAGCCATTATTTCTCTGTTGGCTCAGGTAGTCTAAACATTCCAGCAGAGCACAGGCCCTCCTGTCCACTTCCCAGGATTAGCACTGTGATCCGCGTCCGCTATTAGATTACTGCGATGTGCCACCGACACCTGCGTGTACGTACATTGCACTAAGTGCTCCTAATTCCCAAAATATTGACACAACAGAAAAATCAATTATCCTTTCAGTGTCAATTTGCTCATTCACTTATCTTGCCTAACTATTTCACCGATGTGAAGACAGTTGCTGTGAGTTTATATGAAAAATATGCAATGACCGCTTATTTTCTTCATGCTTCTATTGGCCTGTAATGAGCAATGATGTCAGCTGATAGAAGTCTGCAAAGTTGTTTAGCTCCTCAGAGCTACTCACACCCGTTTAGCAAAATGTCCAAAAAATTAAATCTAAAACTTTGTTTGCCTGGCCCAAAACCCTGTTTTCCTTTTCCATGACCTGTGTTTCAGTTAGAAATTTCTTTTATAGGTTGTTTTGTTAACTACATTTACACTGTTGTATTTAGGAAGTTTCGTCAGTCATTTTTTCACCTTTAAACCATCAAAATCACAAGTATAAGGTGTTGAATGCTGGTTGCACTTGTAATATTCCCACCTTATGTACTAACAGCAATTTCAGTCAATAATGCTGACAGTTTGAACATTTCTGATTTTTAATTTGTAGATGATCTTGTGTAGTGGGACATTCTCTGTCCAAAAAACTGAAAAAAAAAACCCACTGGACATTTAACCCTTCTTAAGCCTTAACTGAAACATTACCTCAATTTTTCATTGAACTTTACCTAACCTCCAATGCCAACAGTGGAATTAACCCGCTGTATTTCCACACTCATGCCGTGGCCCTTTCATCCCGAGCCAGTGATAACACGGGCTAAATTAAAGCACCAAAAGAAAAAGCTCTAAGAATTACGCTCCCTGTAGGCAGCCCGTGATCCAGGAGACGACTAAAGAAGAAAACACAGGGTCTGATTAATCAGGGCCACTTTAAGAGCATGTGTTTTGGAGGAAGTCTTCACTAAATGAAATACGGACTTGTGCTCATACAGGCTGGAGAAGGAGGATGAAGGAATGTGTGCAAAGCACAGTGTTTCCCTCAGAGAGGAGGTTGAAATTTATATCAATTTAGGAAAGGTTCAGGTTCAAGTCCAAGTATAGTCAAAGTAGATATAGCTATAGGGAGGAGAGAGATTCATAGCATCTTAATTGTGATGCTCCCACCTTCTTCTGAAGAATTATAAGTTATTTATCTGGTTAAGTTCAGAGACCCTGAAAACCTCAGTGTTCCCAGTTCTTTAACTGGAATCATCCATCGTAGACATCCACAACTGATGGCATCTAATTGTTTTGTACATAATCTGCCTTCTCCCAAGTGTGTCTAAGTGGCGTCGGTTCCTGAATTGAATTACTTTCCCCACCTCAATGAGCTCATGTAACGATCAAAAGGTCGTATTTAGGTTTGGAGCTTCATTTGAAGACAGCCATCCCGACAACATGCCCAAAGGGTTGGAATCTAATCCTGATCTGTGTTGGAGAGACCAAGTGGGCCACATCAAAACCGCATCCCTCTGACAATGCACAGATCCTGTCCTTTGCAGTCATGTTTGTCTCAGTGTGGCAGTAGGGTCTGGAAAACTTTGCATGCTATCAGAATACAGTACAAAGAATATACAGGTTTAAATTCCCCAAAAGAATTGGAAGAAAAGGCTTTACAATCCAGACGTAATCAGCGTAAGAGCTACAATTACTCCACCATCAGTGTGTTTATTTTCTCACTGGATTTAGTACTTTGCTCTCTGCTTCATCTTATCAGTTGAGACTGTAGGGAACAGTTGATTATTACAGTAAAATAAAGCAAGATCTACCTATAAAATTCAATTTTAGCCATTGATAGGTAAAAAATCTTGAGGTGCACATGTGTATGAAATAAGAACTACTCCAATATTCACAAAAACACACATCCTGAGCTGGTGAAATGAAAGGTTCGCCCTCTACACATGTTTTATCCTCCTCTGGTGACGTGGAAGACAAGATTTAAGAGCAGATGGTGCTCTGGGAATCAATTTTGAAAAACCCAGTTGTTCAAAATGTTTTTAAAAAAGTTGACTTTGTAGCCTGAAGGCTTGTATTTTTTCACAGATTTTATTGTTGCTGTTCCCCAGTGTCTTGTAGAGTTTCCAGCTCCACATTTTCCCACTGAACACAGACCACATTTGGCCTCCGCTGGTGGACACTCTGAGGCTGTTTCTCTGGCAGATAGCTGGGATTCCTCTGCTTGTACATCCTTAGCCTCAGGCAGTGGTTACCTCTCCCCCAGACTCACAGCCATTCAGGGCTCCCCTCCACTGTGAAGGCGTGTGTGACTACACTCCCAGAAAACACTACTAAGTTAACAGCTCTAAACCGTCTCAAATTGTATTCAGATTGTGACTCACAGATCACAGTGTGCACCGTTTTGACCAGTGGATAAAGTACAGTAAATTCACTAAATCACTGTAAGTAGATTAGTCCAGTTAGTCCAAGGAGGACAACATGTTCAGTGCAATCAGAGCAGCACATACAATGAGTTGCCTCAGTGGGACTCAAAACACCTTCTCAACCCTTTAGTATCAGAGAAACGTCATGTCTTATATCTTAGACTTGACAGAACCTCTCTCTCTAACGAGTGTAATTTTGAAAATTTTATCTGCTGCATCTGAAATTTCAGTTCATGTTCATGTTGCTCTTCAAGGCCTTCATCATCTTTGAATATGCTGTTATGCACTTTTTATTAAAGAAGGATACTTGTACTAAATGACATTGTATTGTTATTATAGTAACTAAAAAAATAAGACGAGACAAGATAAAACATCTTAATAGCCGAACGACCACTGATATTTTATCCAATTTGCTCTCCTTTCCAGATCCACTCTACAGAAAGCAGTGCCTGGCCTGCAGGTCATTGATGACCAGTGGACAGATTCGTCTCTATCGCCACCTGCTGCTCAACAAGTCACCTTGGCCTCAGGTAGCTTCCTAGCGTTCTGCCAGACTCAGCTTCAGCAGACTCATGATTTACTGCAGCAGCACAACAGGGAGCTCAGGTAAGAGACAAATGACTAACTGCTGATGTAGATGATGTGTGCTGTGTGTCTAGTGTAGGTACGTGTAGGTCTCAACAGCAATCAGAGAAAGCGGTTTGGTGTTTTCTTTCTTTCTTTTTTTGACTGTTAGTCCTTTTTAAAACTGCCATAGAAAAAAAAACTTATTTTCATTTAGAATCATTTTCTAATTTAATAAAAATATTCATTTCAGCTTGGGAATTCCAGAAATTGCAATTCCTCCCAGTTTTCATCAATGAAAATGGTCAACCAGTACTGTATGGGTGACACATCAAAGGCGTGGTTGTATTGGCACGAAATTGCCTACATACCAGCTCCAAACCACATAAAAATATAAACAAAAATACATCTACCTATGGGGAATGCCATCTTGGGTAATGATAAAAAACATGCCTCTTTAGGGAATAATGAAACTGAAATATACTTTTTTACCGCCTCTGAAGTCCCCAATGAAATGAAATTGGGAAAAACTGAAAGTGTATGGAGCGGTTAAGATAACAAGGGATTCAAATAAGACAAAACAAGAGAATCCTGCAGGCACCTGGCTATTGAAAGGCAAGCCACAATTGCACAAATATGCATGGCCCTGATGCAGGTAGCCTAAGTGAATTGTGATTTTTGGTTGCTCAACTAGGTTACAAATTGCTCATAACATGGAACAAAGGGATCTCACTCTACTACATAATGCGACTGCTACAAAGCAAACACCAACACAACACTCCTAATCGTTGTTACTTTCTCCATTTTCCCAAAGGTGTTCAGTTGATTCACATTTTCATTCTCAGCAAGCCATTCACTGACATTGTGTCTTGTGTGAAAGCATCTGCATTTGTCATATTTGCCTCTCATTCATTCACTTTTTTTCTCAATAATTGATTTCTTTTATGGGGAAAAGAAAGAAGAAAAGTAAGAAAACATACAGGCAGGGGTGAAACCTTGAAGGCATTATAACACACTAAAAAAGAAAAATGGAATCAAACGGCAAACCCGAGTGAAATTGACAGGATATGACATTATAAATAACTTCCAACCTGTTTACAAGAGGTCATATTACACATTTTATCTCATGCTGATCAGCCTGTCAGACAGACAGATATGAAGCAGTCAGGAATGTTAGCCATCCTCTTGTTATGTCTGATACATAGGGCGTAGTGAGCCTTAAGACAACGTCCATCTATTTTCCTAAGTCCTTCAATGTCACTAGCCTCTGCACACATTGACGCTCCTATGCAAGATGGACCACCAACACTTAAAACAGTGGTCAACTTTCTGCTTATCTTCATGACCCCTCCAAATTACATAGCACAAAAGATGAAACGTGGCTGCGGCTGCCCGTATGGGTCAGACCGAGGACTCCTATGGCTTGAGGGGTAGCGTGGCGCTCCCTTTGCTTCACCCCTCACTGTGTGCCCTCTACCCCCCTGGCCTCTGGACAATGAGCCATTCTGGGGCCTTTGCAAGGACCAACACAGCCATTTAACCCCTGGCCTGACCTTGTGTCTGACTGGGGTTTAGAGGAGGTGAGAAGAGTGCCACACGTCAGTACGCTGGTGGCTGTAAGGTGGGAAACCATGGGGTTTATCAGGGGTATGGTTTCACAACTTTTCTCTACAGGGTGTAGGGTGGAGGCTGAATCCTCTGTTCCTTACAACATGCCTCTGTTTAATCCTTACATATGAATTTTTATTACTTTGACTGAGCAACTAAAAGCTCTTTTTCTTAATATAAAGACTGATTAATGCTATTTAAAGGTCCAAATTGTAGGATTTAGTGGCATCTGGTGGTGTGGTTGATATAAATTGCTTGTTTGTTTTTGGGTAACTTTCATGTTACAGGTAAATATACACTTCCAAGGGATATTGGAAAAAGGTGAAAAATTACAAAGAACAACTTCTCAGACAGAAAGCCATCCAAAGGAAAAGTTATCAACATTTGCCTAATTCAATATGTAACACTTTGTCTGGTAGTTTTTTTCTCCCAAATTATACAATCGATCTTTTGGATACAGAAGACACATATCCATCATTATTCGTTCAATAAACAAAACAATTGTAGTCTTTTTTGTACAAAATTGTGTCATTCTATATACTACATCAACTGAATATTTGCTTTTAGTTTTCTATAGCGTAGTACTTGCCTCTTTTTTTTTTTAACCTGTGAGCTGTCATCTATCCTGAAGTTAAGATTAACTGCATCTGCATATCCCTGCCATAGATGCATATCCAGTCTGCAGTAAAAAACACACTTTATTCAGCATACTTCAGTAAAGGCTTTGTCTTGACCCTAGCTGGTCTTCAGTTGCTTACTGCTCTCCTCCAGTTATTGCTGCCATGGCGTTTTCATAGTAAAAGATAATTGAAAAGACAAGTGCCAATGAGGATGTTGGTAACAATGTTACAGACAGAAACAGGCTAGCAATACTCAATATGAGTCTTGTCGATATTATTTCTGCAGAGTAACACAATTTGTTCATTCCTGCTCCCTTATATCAGTGGTATACATGTTGATGGTGACCCTGCAGTGAACCAGCAGGTACGGGGGGCTGGGGTCAGTGGGGTCACAATCCTTTAGGACCTCCCGACTCCTCTCTCTCTTGTCCCACTGAGAAGGAAAAGCTAGGTCTTTGTGGAGAAGAAGCTGTACTACCTAAGGCTACTGGCCCTCCAGACTGGCTGGGCACTAAAGTATCTCTGCCCCCTCAGGGTTAAAGACAGGGAGGGGAGCAGAGCTGGGCATTGCTAATAGATTCATTAAGTTTCCATTGAGGTGGCTTTGTAGTCAGTTTATCCCCTCAATGAAAGAGACATTATATGGTATTAGGGCACACAGAGCGACACACACACAAGCTCACAGTCATTCACCTCACCTCAGATGATAAAAACTACATGTCAGCTAAATCTGATATTCTGTTTGTTTAGATTTTTCTGACTTCCAGCAGAAAGGATATCATTTCTATTTCTTGTACCGGTAAATTGGCTAGCTAACAAAAAGTGGCTAGCTCTAAACTGCTTCTCATTACATATAGCACTGTTAGACCCATTTAGGTCAGAGGAGAGTGCGTCCAGTCCCCATGAATCACTGCACAGGCCTAATAAGTAGGTCTGTTTTTTATCCATGAGGACTGGAGCTCTAACTGAACTTTCTGAAATCAGTGTGTGAGTGGAAGTTTTTCACAGGCTGCAGTACGCAGACATTCTAAAAAAAGAGTGAACATTCATAGTTAAAACAGTGTGTTCTTTTGTATTCACAGCAAAGCCTCATCTTCCCTGGATGCTGTAAATGTCTCCTGCCAACACTTCACTGAGGCTCTGCAGCTGGCTGCGGACCAGAGATTTGCCCATGAATATGGTGACGCCAATGTTGCAGACAAACACAGGGTAGCAGGCCAAACAATACCTGAGGAAACAGTTGACATGGGCAGTGCCAATGCTGACAAGCATTCTGAATGCCCAGAAATTGATTCCACTGAAAAAATTCCACCTGTTATACCAATCAGCGATAATATCGGATATTTGACTTTGGATGAGAAGTCAGCTGCAGAGAGTCGGCATGACACATTTGACACTGACACAACACGTCCGCGGACAGAGCCAGCAGTAAGCAAAGTGAACTCTGGCAGTGTAAACTCTCTGGTGACAAAGAGAAAAACAAATCCCACCAATCTCAAAATGGCACCTGTGTTCAACCGTCAAGACCTGGACCGTCAAATGTAAGTCACCAAATATTCTGAGTTCACTTAGGTGCATCCATTCCATCTAACACTACAATGTTGACAACAGATCAGTAAGATCAGCTGATGTAATGTTTGTAATGGAAGCCTCCAAATCTTTTCATATTATACATGTGAACACTGCTGGCCTAAAGCAAACACTCTTTTTTTTATATAATTCTTTTTATAGCAGTTCAGCATTTTATTAGTTTCTGTTGCAGAGCATTTGTCATCATTGGAACCTCCTTTATGTGATTTACAGCAGAAGATGTTGAACATCTTATTCATTTTAACACGCAGCTTCATCATTAACACTGCACTATCTTTGGGAGGACAATATATCGTTCATGTGAAGGGTGGCTCTGGACAGGCTTAAACTCTCCAGAGTCCTGGTCTCCAGATGTCTGCTCAGAAATAAATTCATGTTTTGAAAGATGAAGGTGCTATGACATCATGTATAGCTCTCACTTTGTGTATGTGTGTGTGTGTGTGTGATTTGTCTGTGTGTCTGTCCTTTCTGGAGCAGCGCAGCAGCAGTCGTGATTCAGCAGCTGTGGAGAAAATACAGAAAGAAATGTGGGAACATCAGCAGCCCCTCCACAGCTGAGAAGAGGGGAGGAAGAGGAGGAGATGGAGTGAAGCCAGGGCCAGGACCCTCCTATATTAACGGGAGCGTTGTTGGCCAAGATCATGCAGCAACTGTCATCCAGGTAAACTGTTGGAATTTTGTCAGACATTCTGACCTTTTTGTTTGTCTTTCTGTACAGGAGGTTAAATCTCATAGCTTGAGGCTATAATGAAGGGCAGCAATTTTCAAACTGTGTGTCGCCTTTATAACTGTACATAAAAAGCATACCTCTGCAGCTTACATAGATTTTTTTGTCATTTCTGCAACATCCTTCACTGGACTAGTTTTCCTCTTATGCTCTTTTGAAAGGATACAGTTATGTTGTCTGTTGAGTTGGACATGAACAACTTCCTTGTATGTTGTACGGTGGTTACGTCAGAAACAGCTATCCAGTCAGAGTATGGAAATTATGTGCTCAACACAATCCACCCACAAAATCTTATAGACCAGAGACTGCCTACTACTTTCAGTATTTGTGAATGATTGGTTAGTTTGATTGTAATCAGATATACAAATTTAAGTTTTTTCAAATGTAGGTTGTGATTCCTGAGCTTATACAAAACTGGAGGTAATGCTCTAATAATTATGTGGTATTTAATTAGATCAAATGTTTTTCACACTTAATTGGAGGGGCTGCTCAGGTATGTAAATGGCCACCCAAGTGTATTTGGTGACCCGTTCTGGCATTTTTAACTTGCAGTTTTTCAATAATTAGAGAAAACACTGCCATCCGTAATTGATTAACTATTGCACTTACTAAAGCCCTCTACTGGCATTTGCATATGATGCATGTGTTGCAATCTCTGCAACACTATGTTGTCAAACCTTAATAGGGATTCTGAAAAAGACTGATTTCATTTCAGGTCGTCAAATACCAATGCCCCTCTCCCCCAAGTACATGGCCATTCTGTGGGAAACACTGAGATCACTTTTTCCATAGATACAGCAGAACAGCGTCTAATGAGTATTGTCAACGTCAAATATTTGGTCAGTTATATTTTTGGTTTATTGACTGATCATTTAGTCTTTAAAATGTCAGAAAATAACAATACCAATCACAAGTTCCCACAGTTTAAAGGTTAAAAATAGGACATTCACTGTCATTAGATATCACACTAGACCATCAGCATCTCAGACCAAAACTAATGTGCACATTGTTCCCCAATAAAATTTGAAAAAAACAAAAGGCAACTTTCAAACACACAGTGTTCATGAAACTTCGATCAGACTGTAAAACTAGACTAATCAAATATAATTCTGTTAGTTTTACAGAATGATGTGTTGAAATCAACACATCACCAACAAAATTGGAAAAAAACAAAAAGCAGCATCCAAACACACAGCATTCACAAAACGTGGATCAGAGTGTAAAACTAGACTAATCAAATATGATTCTGTTACTGCATATTTCTCGCCTCAAATGTTTTCTTAAATATACTTTAGTGACCTGTTTCTTACCAGGCCGCCTTGTTGAAAACAAATGGAGGAGGACAGAGAGGGCCACCAGAACAAAGAACAGAGAAGCTCAGATGTGTGTGACATCATATTCTTCAGAATTCCTGATACTCGGCACACATGTAGAATTTTTGCTTGACAAATTACTAAAATGATTGATCAATTATGAGATTTGTTGACAATTACTTTTCTGTCAGTTGGCTTTTCAACAATCTGCACTGGTAGTCTAGTTTAGCATGAACGAGAGACTTCTTGTTAACCTGCTGATGTGAAGTAAAGGACCTTATTGATACTGAACATCTTAGATTTTTTTAAGTATTGTAACTGAGGGCTGGAATCACTTTCACTCAGTAGAAATGACCATTTTCCCCTTGAACATCCATCTTCAGGCGTCATACGTGCTGTGGAGGCTTATTTGGCTAATCCTCTGTACATAGGTATAAGCTGCTGTTCTAAAAAACATGCTACTCAACACTCCTCCCAAATCCCTTTTCAACACAAAAAGTGTTTGATGAGTCCTTTAGGGCTCTCTGAGGTAGGCGGTGAGGGTGGTGGTCTAGTAGAATAGTGTGTGTGCCTGTTGGGGGGGGTACAAAGTGATTAATCAGATTCCAAAGAAGTGCGGTAGTAAGAGTTCTAGGATTCCTGCTCGGCTCAACTTGAAGTGAGGTGTGCCCCCCCCCCAGCCCGTTGGGAATTGGAGGATTTAGAGGCACACTGGAGCTCCATTTGTCTCGGAACAGCCCAGAGTCACGCAGAGTTCAGACAGCAGAACACTCAGCAATTAAAAGAGAGGTTAACATGTTTTATTTCCCTAATGGGATAGCACACAATATTTACGTTTGCCTGATTCATGCAAGGTTTTCTACTGTACCATTTCTTCTTTGGGTACCTCCAGGCATTCTGGAGGGGCTTCACTCTGAGGAGGAGGTTAGCATCTGCTCTGGCTGCTGTCACATGTTCCGACAGCGGAGAGGACGACACCTTTGAGGAGGTAGACATGGATGAATTTGTCTTTGATGAGGTATGCACACAAGTTCATGTGTTCTTCACTTTCATGGTTGAGTAATTCACCACCCCATGCCCCCCCCCCCAGACACACAAACCTGCACAGATGACGATCAAAAAATGCATAAACGCAAACATAAACTTTCCCAACATTCTCTGCATACACACCCAATCCTACACACATGCACATCTGCAAAGTTACATACAATAACATGCATATGTGCATATTTGCACGCATGCATGTTATGCATATTTATGACAAAAAGGGTTTATATATTCAAAACAGTTTTTTTACATGTGAATCTGGACACATTCACAAAGACAGAGAAACATACAAAGACACACAGTACAGAACAAACAGACACCAATGCACATGTACACCCATACCCACACACATTACACAAATATACAAAAATGTAATATTCTAAATCTCAAGGCACTTTTCTTTCCCTCACCTGTTGCTGTCCAGACATTTATGTATATAAAAAATTTGTTTATTTTTAAATAGGCAGCGCTGGAGAAACACTGGTCATTGCCACTTTGTGAGGACTCACCTCTCAGACGTTACCCAGTGTCAGAGCAGCCACTGTCCCTGAAGGTAATGCAACCGTCAAACCTGGTGTGCTGGTATTTTAGAGAAAGTGGCCCGTGAAATTTGGGAATTGCTAGCCCCTATGTCATGTCATTGGAAGAGTTATTTTGTTGCCCTGTCCCTTTCGCATCTTGGTTATCGCCCCCTCCAGGATTTGTCTCACTCTCCCTGATTGATCTTTGAATTTATTCTCTTGAAAAAACAAGATTATTTCCTGTAGGGCTGAAGGTTGCTCTGCATCAGCAGATGTCATTTTTCACACTGGCGGACTGTCGTCCTGTTTTTTTCCCCTTCATTTACCTCTCGTTGGATCTTTTCTTTGGAGCGGGCTCAGCACTGTACATCATGGTAGCCGGTTTAGGCCAGCTGATGTGGTGCAGCTGCTGTCGTGGCCGGCCTGTATGTGTTGACACTGAGGTACACATCAAAGGCAGGGATGAACAATTTAGCGCTTCCACTGATAGAAAATGGGATCTGGAGAGTAATTAAACTGTTAGTTTGACTTACATATGAGCATTCCTTGAATGTGAATACTTGCTCTGGTTAAAGAGTAAGCCAAATACCTCAAAAGAAAACATGCATGTTAAATTGACTGGACGTTATTGTATACATTGTATTTCATCTCTGAATCTATACTGTATGTTGTCTAGACAGAGATATAACTCTATTTTTCCATTCAGCTCTCCTCACCCTTAAAAACACACCTCAAATGTGGACTCAGTTTTTACTCAGGCACATGTAAAGTTTCCTAAGATACATGGCTGCTTTACAGACTTTTGTCTAAAATGCGAGCCATGAAAAATCTACTCAAATAAGTGATAAGATTTGTAAATTATCAGTGACACTGATTGATGTATGTATTTCAGCCGACGTGGCCCTTTCCTGAACCTTCCCAGTACATACTCCCACCAACGGTTGAAAGAAAGTCAAAGCAGGCCTGGGTGGCTCCAGAACAGGTGGACTCTGAAAGGCAGGGAGTTTCACCATTGAGCTCCAACAGGTAGGGTAACCCAGATGAGATGAGAAAAGATAAGGTGTGATAGTATATTGATATGTTAAGTAAAATAATAGAATGTGAATGTATTTTATTCTGCATTTCATGATTATGGGGACAATATTCTATCTATGATTTCAGAAGCAAATCTCTTTCCTCAAGCTCAGTGGTCAGTGGTCTCTTGAAAAGATCAGAAAAGATACGCGAAGAATGGTAAATCATTATGTTCCCATATGCCATATTTATTTGTTTTTTATTTGATTAGGACAATGCACATTAATTAACATATCAAATAGCATCAATGTAAATATGCCGGAGTTAGCATAATTGCTAAATTTCATCCGTCGTCCTAAGGCAGGTATTATTAAAACATACAGACAATACAAAAAAGAGAGAGAGAAAGAAAACATGTAGAAATTTTACACAAAAAATAAGTTCTGATTTACATAAAGGTTAAAGTCCAAGATGAAGTCTTAATGATGATTGTTTCTAGGATTGTTTCTATCACCGTGTGTGTGTGTTCTGTTATGTTGTCTGATTCTCAGGATCGTCTTTGTTGTCTCTAGGGGCTTCACTAACCACCACACAGCTCTTTTAATGCTCAAGAGAGCCCAGAATATGAAGTCAAAGAAGCACCAGCAGAAGAGACGTCGAGGTGAGTATTTGTAGAAATATATGGGTAAAAATATACATTTGAGCTTTGTTTTAATTTCATGTGTCTAGTATTTCAGGTGCCAGAATTATTTTGAAACATTATTAGAGCAAATGGCAGAAATATGCTAATATAGTCAGATTTGGTCAAAGGTTCTCAATGTCCTTCTTAAGAATCCCTCACGGTATAGAAGAACCAGTGAGGACGTAAATCTATTTTCTAAACGGGAAAAAATTCACACTGATTTCTGCTTCTGTTCATTCCTGTCTTGGTTTCTTCAACCATGCTTCAATAGCAGTGAACCTTTCCACCTCGTGTACATTAACGAGCCATAACAGACAGCAGAAGCCAGGGCCTGTCGCCTCTTATTGGGTCTTAGTCGAGAGCCGGCAAAGGAAATAACTATTGCCAAGAAACCTCTTGACAAGTCATTCCGTGATGATTTTCATTACGATTCATTGTAGTGGTTGAGTGCGGCTGCAGTGAAAGGTGACCTCACCTCTACTCTGCTCCAAGAAACAGTAGTCCTGCCTCAGTTATCATGCCACGGTCATGTAGAGGGAGGCTGCTCTTTGATCACAATTGCAAATGCATGATTCCAATAGCAGGCCTCTTGTCATCTTGCTCCACCGACACACAGGTCTTTGTCTGCACTAACTCCTAATGGCATCCACCTCAGTGGAACCAGAACTGTTCTAATATTTTCCGAATGTTAGGTTCTGGTTTTCTGCTTCTGGTTTTCAGCCTGCCTTGTCCTTCTTTGACCCTCTCTCTCTCACTAACTCTACCTAGAACCCTCTGTCCGCCTTGCCTTGTTCAGAAACTGCGATTTCCAGCCGCATCCAGTGGAGGCACGGAACAGGAAAGCACGTCACAGCAGCAATGATATAAATGGTAGGACTTGAGACATGCTATTCGTTTGGTAACCCTGTAGAAACACCTGTAAATATAGCTTTTTTCTCTTAAAAGTCTTTCTTGGTCAGACATGATCATCTGTACAGAGTGGAGTTGTGCACTTCAGAACCTGAATCTAGAATGTATTAAGCATGTGTCACAAACAGGAAACTGCCTTGATATATTGGTGCATAACACTGGACATAATATTAGAATATTTAAAAAAAAAGCAAGCACTGCAAGTCAAGAAGTACAAATGGAAAATAGAAAATTGGCAGTAACATATAAAAATGTATCGAAACAATTGAGTTCTGTTTGCACCCAGCATACTGTGCCGCTAGCATCAGTGACATTAAGGTTAGTAATGTACAAGATGACCATTAATTAAATCCTGAGCTGATCAGTTTCAAACCCCACATGAAGTAAGCCACTTTGACCTTATTTTTTACATGACAGCCGTTGCCGTTTAAAGGGACTGCTCAGCTGGTTTTCTAAAACCAAACTGTATATCTGTACGATTCTCTAATTATTTCCCTTAGTTTTTATTGTTGATAATTAAATCATTGGTCAAATAATCCTGAGAGTTTACAGGTACAGACTGTTGTATAAAGTACTAGGATAGTCTGAGAAGAGGCAAATTACTCCCTCAATCTTTTTCTGCTGTGGCCTCCTGCCCTGCCCTGAGGTGGAGAGATGATTTGGCATTGCGACGTTCATAGCCAGACTTAAAAGGAAGGGAAGAGCTGGAGGGAGGGCAGTAGGGAGGACAGGGGAAGTTGGCTTTTATCATGAGGGCCTGTCTCCATCTCTCCTTTGCACCGCACCGCCACCCCCACCCACCGGGGTCAAGGCCTCACATCCAGAGAGCACGACGCTCGCGGTCATCCAGCAGTCAGAGGGACGCTGCAACAACAGAAGTTGCCAACAGGCAGTGAAGTGACTGGTCTCTTTCTGGTCCAAGTCCAAATACTGCCATCAGCATGAAATACCCCTCAATTAGCTCTGGAGGAATACATTTTGGAGGAATACAGCATGTACAGTAAGCATGTCGTTTTATGTTACAGTATGAAAAAGAAGAACAAACTGTGACTCCAACTTTGGGATGTTTTTCCATTCCACTTTATCTTTTTAGGGTGGAACGCTTTGGTAATTTGTTTGTAGGATAATTGTGAAGGAGTCCCCTTGTTTCCATTAAATCTAATTCATTGTTATGCAGGATAAAGCATCAACAATATTTTAAGATTATTCATTTTCATCAGCAGCCAATAATTGCCAAACTTAAGCAAAGATTGACAAACTTGTCATTTATTGGATGGATGTTTATTTTTTCCTACTAAAAACTGAGTTTTAGTATGACAACAGTATTAACTGCAGGTGTATTAAGTACGACAACTTTCCAACACTATAATTACTCACAGTGGAATCGTGTCTGAGCACAATATGGCTGTGGATAAGCTCATAGCCAGTTGGCAGTTGAGGGCCAGTTTCATCCAAACGACCTATTACATTACAACAATATTTCCAGTTCAGTTTCTTTCCAGTGTCCTTATCTATACTCTCCACCCTTGTCTTGATAATTCATCAAACAGGACTGGTGTTCTCGAGCAATGGAGTGAAGCAGCTACATCAGCTGATAAAGTAACAAGGGTCACTGGTTAGGATCACCCATCCCTCTCTTCTTAATACCCCGTGTCCTCAGCTGGTTTTCTGATCAGACTGAGAGGGATCCTGTAAAATGAGTAACCCTAACCAGTCTGGTTCTGAAGTAGACGACTCCTGCTGCCTTTTTACAGGGCAACTGTGTGACAGTGGCGACAGCGGCATCAGAGGTGGCGTGTCAGGAACTGGCTCATGGCTCTGTGATCCCAAGACTCTGTAAACGGGCCAAAGCCAGCCTCCCCTATTGTGCCCCTGGTACTGACCTGTGGAAGGCACCCCCTCTTCCAGATCCATCCCCAGTGCCCGGGGCCTAGCCAGCCTAGCCCAGCCCAGCCAGTGCTCCCCGACAGGGGCTAACGTTTCAGGCTTTGAGTCAAGCCCCTTCTGGAGGTGATTAGCCCCAAACCCATGACAGATTCTTTCCAAGATATCCGACGCGCCGTGTTTATTTTATCCGGGCTCTTTGTGTGGATGTGCTGGACATGAGTAACCCACTTGAAATGGGTATCGGCTTACATACCCAGAGAGGAAGATAGAGAGGGAGAGAATGTAGCAGAGCCACAAGACATTTTTTTTTAAGTTAAAAATTTTAGAAATACATATTTTTTTTTACATTGTCAAGTGTCTGTGTGCTGCAGATGTTGGAGATGTTGTATGCCTCCAAGCGTTTCTCCTTGTTTCTCCTCTTTCTTTCCACCAACGCCTTCCATTCAACCCCCCTCTGGGCACACACACTCTTCCAACCTCCTTCTTCCATCCAAACTGAGATCCAGCCCCACCAAACATCCGTCCTCATGTCAGAGGGACACAAGGGTATATATTTTTATTCCAGCCTGGAACCCCTACCTCCCGAGCACTTAACTTGATTTCACACTTCAAGTCATCTACAAAGTCCAACTGAAACACAATCGTCTTGTTTATCATCCATCATCCAAACTAGCTTAATGTCAGACTATTTACCACCATTCATATGCATTCAATTTCTCCCCCGTACTCTCAGAGCTTCTATTTATGTCAGGCACTGGAACTCTCTTTTCATAGTGTACAGTATGTTTGAGATGCACTGGCACTCAAAGACATCCGACTGAAAACTCTGAGTCAGCGTCCTCAAATTTCAGATATGCTCTGATCTTCTTCCACTCTGCAGATGTCACGAAAATAAGATTTTCAGAATGGTTTTCGTGGTACTATACAGAACAAGGTAAGAGTTAGCTTTAGCTCAGCTTTTCCTAGGCCTTATGTGGTAGGTTTTAAGTTTACAGAGATAGGGATGCAATGAACAAATATTTACATTACTGATTCATTTGTGGGTTATCTTGATGATAAATCAATGAATCGTTTAGTCTATAAAATGTCAAAAAACAGTGGGTCAACACAATTTCCTAGAGCCCAAATTGATGCCTTCAAGTTGTTTCTTTTGTCCGATCAGGAGACAAAAACCCAAAGACTCATTCATTAATTAACTACAAAGTGCAGCAAATGTTTGACACTTTTGATTGAAAAATTACTAGTTTTCAATAGCTGGCAATTTATTTTTATTTCGATCAACTAATCATTAATCAACACCGTCACAGCTCTTGTCAGAGTAAGTCTACAGTTTCACATTCTTTCTGCTGGTCTAACGCCAGTCATAGCAAACCAAAATGCAAGTTTGTAAAGTCTCTGAATGCTAACCATTAACTTAACACAGCATTTTAATATTTCCTTTTCAAAGCTGTATTGAGTAGCGACAAAGGGTCTTTAAGTAGGTTCCATGAATCACAGATAATTTCTGGTCATATTTTGGCTTTTATGTTTTCATAGTGTAAACAAACCAAAAGCTTAGCCAAACTTATATAGAAAAGAACATGAAAAGTTAATGCATCAAATGAAGATCGTGTCAGACCGTTTTTACAATAAATTGCCAGGCCTGCAGAGCTGAGAAGTAGATGGTATCCTTCTCCCTCAAGCTCCCTGTTTTCATTCTTCACACAACCACTTTTTTGTTTTTGTAAAAATGACTGCAACATTGACTGCTTTTAATGAGGCATTGTCCAATCCAGTCCAGACGTGTGCGTGGATATCTCCATTTGTCTGATGTCAGGCTTTCTGCCTCCTCTGCCAATCCAGAAAATGCTCTTGCCTCTAGATGTGGTTAGAGGACATGTCACACCAGTTTGTTGCAATTTTATTGACACCTTAAAATGTGTCTGTTGTAAATATCTCTTGCAAACTGACTTAGTAGTTCAGTTAGTTGCTTAATTACAATGCTCACTGCAGTTTTTCTTTGCTAATGCGGAAAAAATATTACAACATCACAAGTAGTTTAGAGTCTGATTGTTTGACTAATTGTGTTTATTGCCCTGTCCTTTATGTCATATACCTCCATATGTCAGCAACTACTTTCTGAGGACAGAATTCTCCTTTAACATGACTAGAACTGTTATTACAGTTTAATTAATAACCAGCTATGTTGATAACTAATTAATCTTTTTAGTCATTGTTCAAGCAAAAATGTCCAACGTATATTAAACTTATATTTCTTAAATGTAACGATTTGCTCCGATTCATTGTGATTTATGGTAGTAAATGAACAGTCTTGAGTCTGAGTTTTTGGTCTGTTGTATGGACTAAGGGAGCACTTTAAGGATGTCACTCTGGATATTTGAAAGGAGCATTTTTAACAATTTCTTGGCATTTTAAAGACTAAATGATTAACCGTGAAAATAATTGGCAGAATAATCGATTATTAAAATAATTAGTTGCACCCCGATCCGTAAGTCGCAAAAACACCATGCCATTAACTCATTCATGGCACATTTAATTTCTTATTAGGGTCTGCTCTGGTCCTGATCCGCTGCCTGACCTTGTGTTTTTTAAAGCCTCCTCCCCTCTTCAAGTAACAAAGTGCCAGCATCGTGTCTCTTCTCCTGCCCTGTTTGCTGCAGGCCAAACCCCTCACCCTCCTCCTCAAACTCTCTGATATTAAGTCAGAGCTCTCCCCTTCTCAGTAGAGACGAGATCACTTAATGCACTTAAGGGCCTCTCTTAACAGGCGTGACTCCTACAGGCCCCCTCCTGATGTCCTGTAGGAGTTCTGGCGGGGGATTGAGGAGGTTGGAGGGTCAGGAGGGGGCTTCAGTGTGGAGTTCACAGGGGAAAAGGGAAAGGAGAGTGTGTCTGTGATACTGGAGTGCAACATAGATGTGAACTTTTTTTTCACACTGTATGTACACACTGAACATGTGTTTGCCATGCTATGTGCTTACCTCTGGGGATTTCAGATTTATTGTCTGTCTTTGTAGCACGTTTTTAATCTATCCATATCAGATCCTATGAATAGAACAACCTTTATAAAAACTGAACAGGCTGTTCAGATGCTTTGTTTGGATCAGACAGAGCTATAACAAGCAAAAAACATGAGAAAGTTGCTGTGTGAAAAACATTTCTCTGAGGGTCTTTTCTGTTTCTGTGTGTATTTTCAGCTTTGGGAAGTGCGAGTAGCCATTTCCTGGCCTTTGCTGCCCCGGGGGGAAGCATCTATCACTTGACATTTTTAGTGGGGCTTCTCAATTAACCCATGAAAACTGTAAAGCTTCTCTTCTTCTTTTTACAGCTCAGCAAAAGCAAGTAAATGGCTTAAATAAATGCATCATTAGTTCCAGCATTGAACTGTCAAAATTCATTATCAGTTTACACCCATCCACGGCAGCATTACTGTCAGCGCAACATAAATGTTTACTTTGAATTACGACCTTATTATGGGATTTCGGCGCAACCCGTAAATCAGCGGCCTTTCAGATTTCTTTCCTTAACAAACTGCTGGAACACTGCTTGGATTTAATTTTACCAGGAACCACAAGGGCCCCAGCTATTGTTGAAAAAAAGCAGATCCTCTCCTGTTGCATCTTTCAGCAACGTTAAATGTATTATAGTAATTCTCCTGACTACTCCAAACAAATACACCACCTTAAGCCCAAACATAAACACAGAGAGCTTTGACCACTGATCTTTCCCAGTGCTGGAAACCCTGGCCAGCTGTAATTACAGTGGAACATGTCAAATGTTGCTACAGATCAGGCCCGTGAGCTGTTTATTTGTTAAACTTGTACTTTGGTGAGCATCTGTTAACAGAGCTCATTCACTGCAGTATTGATTACGCCTCCTGTCAATTAGAAACATTCCTCCTTCACCCCAGCTTTCGCTGATAAAGCAGCACACTCGTTATTTGCTACCACTGTCATCAACAAAGTTACTTAACTGAAAAAAGGAAAATAAATGATTGCCTGCTGCGTTTATGTGATGTTTTCCTGCAGTTCGTGACGTCGAGCTGGGCCTTCAGCAGGCAGAGAGGACGGAGCGAGTGAAGCAGGATCAAGCTCGGCAGTGGCTGCACAGCCAGGCTGCTCACTCTGGCAGGGACTCAGAGAGGTGAGGCGCTTAGTGTGGGTCAGAAGGTGGTGTAGGTGGTGTGTAGCCCAAATTGCTTCAAGGGGTTGCTTCAGCAAATGACAAAACATTTCTTTTCTAATTTACCCATGAGAATCTGTCTGTGTGATTTCTCACCCAATGTGGATTAACCCTAACCCTAACCTAAACATTTCAATGCTTTAAGCACCACAGATTAACTTCTAATGTGTTTGAGAGGTGGCAGAAATCTCTTAACCTGGGAAAAAAAGTATAAGTATTTGTGCTAGGTGCCACCAGAGGTAATGTCTTTTGTAATTTGGGTGAACTGACCCTTTAATGAGCTGCTATTATTATCCAGACATGTTTAGACATAATTAATATTCTGCTTCAAAAAAATATTTTTGTATGATCTTAACCTCTTAAAATCTCACCCTTTCTCCCTCAATAACCTAGAATCTATGAATATGCATATATATTGCATTTAAAAAGATAGTTTGTACTTCATAAAATGAAGTACAAACCTTGTACAACCTTGCAAAACAGAAATAGTACATTAGCCAAATAATACAGTACAGTGATGTCACAAAATCATGTACGTCATAAACTCAGATATAACTTGAGTTAACAGGGAAACTTTACCCCTTCGGAAGATGAATTTGAAAACAGAGTAACAGAGGCAGTCAGCATGTCGGCCTGTGCTAAACCCTCCCTAACAAATAGACATTATAGATTATCATACATGGCATCTCTGTTTATTCTATGATATGTCAGTGGTAATTGCACAGAATTGAGGAGAGGAAACTGCTGAATTGATAAGAAATCGGCCCAAATGTTTGGGCCTTTTCTGTTATTTTCTCCTCAGCGAGTGTTTCTTACCGGAGATCAGCTCAGACATTCTGAATGGAGGCCGAGTGCAGCTTGTGGTGAGTACACTCCCCTCCCAGCAGTTCATTCACTTCATAGAATGACAGTGAATCTTGATTTGAATCTTTTCTGGGGGGCAGTTGCATGTATGTGAGGGTATGCAGTATTTACATTCACTAGTCAGAATCACGTCTGCGCTGTAGGTTCCCTCCCCTGGAGCCTGTCTCATCAGCTTCGATTTAAAGGAGGCGGGGGGAGGTGAGTCTGAGGTTTAGCTCCATGGTGACACTTTCAATTGGATCAACTGGCTGCAATTTCTGCATTTTACTTGCAGAAATCCCAGTGTCACTTTGGAGCAGTTTGCCAGGACCCGAGAACGATGCTGATGCTCGTGAGGTCTTTGAAATCAGAAACTGCAGGTCTCCCTGTGCCGTTATAGAGCAGTTTGAGTTACGATCACTGGCAAGAGGAGCCGCCCTCTTCCTCCTGTTTCTTAGATATGTTCAGACAGCAGAGCCGCTGGTTGTTGAATGTTTTTCAAAATGCTGGACTGCTTGTGTGGGACGTGTCATGTTGGGCCTCATTTATGTGTGTGTTTCTGTGTGTGGTGTGTGCAGGCAGACCCAGGATACACAGAACGTCTACATCACGCCAGTGGATTGTGGGCTAGCAGCAGTTTAACTGCCCAGCCGTGCAGAGAGAACAATTATCCTCGCAGAAACTCTTTGGGTCATGCAAGTGAGTCTTGTGAACTTCACAGCAGAATCACTCTGTTACACTTTTCACTGAACCTAGATAGAATAGATTGTTCTGAAACACAAGACTCTTGTATCCCCTTAAAGTGAGTTGTTTTGGTCACTGGTTATCCACATAAATTGTCTTAGAGACATTTATTCAATAATAATAATTAATTAGATAAATAATAATTCAAAAAGTTTGTGAATTTGAGGAAAGAAATTTAAGGCCTTGAAGATTTTTGAAAATAGACATAAATAGTCATGCATCCTTGAAAGTGCTTGAATGTATATATATTTTGTGCAAGAATAGAAATTGAATTCATTAGTAATTAGGCTACATTTTGCCATCTGCAAAATTTTCACCACTGTAACACAGCTGCACGACTGAGAACTGTTCACACATTTAAGCCTGTCATTCTCTTTTAATGCTATCTGCAAGCTTTTGTAAAGCCTGTTTCTTATGTCTAAACTAAAAATCTTTAAATAAAATTAGACATTCTTGTAACGAATCATTACCAAGTAAAAGTTGATTGCACAATTGAATAGCTAGAGAATTAGGACACCGCTGCCGGTTGGATTGGTTCCCTTTAAACCTCACTTTGACCATGCAATTTTGTCTGTCACCTGGCATGAAATCTCCCAGGAAAATGATGGCTGACTGGTGATCCAGTCAGGCTAAGCCCAATCATACCACTTGAGAACACTAGGCGGAAAGGTTTTCTGTTTCCACTCAAAGAAGGTGCGTGAACCGTGTTTATTGCCAATGCTAATGCTAAAGCTAATTATTCAGAAAACTTACCTAGTTGGGCATTACTGATTCACTTAGAACACAAGCAATTAAATATTATTTTATACACATAAATATGAAAAAATACAATCATATTGTATTTAATAATGGAGATTGGAGATGTAAAGTGTATTGTAATGTATATTCAACAGTATGCTTATACAGCATAGTCAGTATAATTTATGCAAAGGGGTTTTTACAGCACTTATTATTGAGCTGACATTAAAAAATGTCTTGCAATGACAGAAAATTCTACAGAAACTAAACACTAACATGAAAATACTACATTTAACTCATAAAGTTAATGGCATATATGAACACCAGCAAACACTACACCAACCATGTCCATGTGTACACACGTGTGTGTATATACCTGTACATTTAGCACATGTGTGTACAGATGTTTCTGTGTTTGCACATGTGCACCCATGGGTGTTGAGTGCGTCGAGCCAGGGATAAAGGCTGCTGCTTATTCAGCTCAGATAGAGTCCACCGGCAGGCTGCTCCGGGAGGGAAGGGGGGCCACAAGGTCGGGCCGGGGACAGAGTGCCGTGAATTTCTCCTCTGACAGGAAACGGGCAGAAAGAAAAAAAAAACAGTCCTTTCAGTGAAGAATGACTGGCCCTTCTGTCAGCAGAAGTGGGGCTCAGGAGTTTGAATGACAAAGATGCCACTGACAGGCTGAAAGCAGATGACCACATTAAACGAGCAAGTCAAGGAGAGCCCTGTCCCCGGTAACGAAGCCAAATTGGATTCCGGTGATGATTTCAAAATGATATCCACGAGGTGCAGCAGCAGCAGGAGCGAGAGTTGTCGGGCTAAGCAGGCAGACTGTTGTTCCCCTGAGGAATACGGCTGGGAGAAAGAAAGCTTCTTTGTCTGAACTGATGAAAACACCACTTATCGAAATTGTCTAGGACAAATTGAAATATGAATGTATGTGTAAGGCAAGAGCATTTCTTAAAAAGCCAATTAGATAATTCATAAACTTGGAAGACCCCATCAAAAACTCATCATATCAGAGAAAATGGGTGAAACCAGGGAATCGGGAATGTAGGAATGCAGCTTCTTTGACAAAAAGTCTTTTTATAGTCGGCCCACACCAGTCAGTAAAAGAGTGAGACTGAAAAAACATAAAACAAACTGTATTTATCAAACAGTTGTATATCCCTCTGCCTCTGAAGTGGTGTACATACATCAAAGTGAAGGTTTAAAGTGAGAAGGTTCACTTAGTTTGCCATAGCAGTAAAGACTACATAAATACTCTATAACCTACTCTATAACCTATTGCAATGCGATACTCACCACTCGCTGGGACGGTGCCATAAAATGCGTTTCCAGGCCCACAAAATATTTTCATTACATGTGCAGAGGAAACCACTTAAGTTGCGTATCTGCTCCCTCAATTTTGTCCGCTGTTCAGCTCTAATAGGAGTAAAATGATCGAAAACAATTTGTTTGGTCACAGCGGGTAGGTCAAATGTGTGGCCATTTGTTTAAAGCTCTGTACATTTAATAGCATGACTGCACGACTTGCATTGAAATTAGCAACATGTGCGTCAAGTTTTTTATATTCTGTTTTTGATTTAGAACAGATCATTGGACAAAAGTCTTTAATAAACTAAACTTAGCCACCAAAGCTGGCCTAAAATGTCTTCAAATAAACACAAAAGACTGCGGTGGTTTATCTTTAAACTCTATTACACAAACCACGAGGAGAGGAAAATCACAGCGTTACACTACGGACATGACTTAAATCAAAAACTAGGATTAGGTTTGACTTGTGAGTATATTGATATTCTATACAGTGTGCCAGCTGTGCAGACATTAGGAGCTGGGTCAGTACCTGTGATGCGTCCCAGGCCCCCCATCTCCTCCAGAGCCCTCCCCGCTGTTTGGCTCCCTGTGTGGGGCAGCCGTGGAGACCGCGGGCCTGGGCTCTACACGTGGAACGCATCATGCCTGGTAGAAGCGCTGCCTTTGTTCTGTGTGTTTGAAAAGCTTTGCACTGATCCCCAGGTGAAATGGAAGGGCCTCTGGTACAGAACACAGCACTCCTGGGAGATGGAGCACACAAAATTCAAAATTTACCTGCTCAGATTTAAGTCTTTGCAGTGAGATTTAATACGGTGTTGTCACACTAAAGCTAAAACTGTGCAATTTAGTAAAAAATTACGTATTGTTATTTATCATACAGAAATAAAATCAAACTTTATGTAATTCTAAAAATTCTATATATCCTAATGCAACTTTTAAAAATGCTAAATTCATTGATCTATGTTAATCTCTGTATTAGTTGTCTGGTTAAAATCAATAAAAGAAGCTTCACGATTTGAAATTGATTGGCTGATTAGAAGGCAAAAAGCAATTTTCCAATTATGTTTTCTTTTGTTACCACAAAATTGCCTAAATGGATCGGATAAATTGCACAAACTCAACTTTACATGGTGCAGATAATGACCTCATGGTGGAGAGTTGGAATTTTTATGTTTTTTTTATGAACAGCATCCCTACGGGTGCTTGAAGTGTATATATTTGTGCAATAGAAATTGAAGTTGTTTAGATTTTTCTCTTTACATTGGTAAAGTATTGGTAAGTTTGTTTTGGAAGGCACAGGTTTCCTTTTGTAACCTGTTTCCTGATATTGATTATTGATACCCATGCTACCAAGGACCTTAGAAATGGCTCTGCAGAATAGAAGAAGGGACCTGGTCAGCAAAAATCCAGTAAAATCATGATCGTGATTACAAAATGCAAAAACAACACAGCGATGAATGCCAAGGATCAAATATTTAAAGATCCCCTCCACACATGTATTAAGTCAAACATCAACATTCTGTTTGATGTGCTTTTTTCAGAGAAGAAAGTGTAATTACCCCACTTCCTCCTCATAAAAAAAAAATAAAATCCACGGATATGATTATGCAAATATTTGCTGGTGTCAAGATACCTCCTACTTTATTGTAAAGTGTATGTACACTGGAGAATTCAAGTTTTCATGTCACGCTTGCTAATGCTGAATATTCGACTGGGATTGGCTTCCAAACTATTTGTGATGCCACCAATCATGCTTATAGGCACGCTTAGAATTTGATTTTTAATGAGTGCAGAGAAAATGTACACTTTCAACAATGAAAGTAAAACCGTGCACATGCATCATTCTACACAGTGCTGAGAAACAAGGAAAAAGACACGTTTGTCTGGAGGGGGGCTTCGAGTTGCAGAAATCGTGTGAATTTCCATTTCGAGTCTACGGTTAGTCTATTTATATATAAGATATTGACACATTTTCCTTCTGTGTCTCCAGGAAAAGAGGTCCCATCTCCTAGAGGAGCCACATCTGCTTCATCAATAAGGGAGCGCATCTCTTTCCGAGACAACCCTGTTCAGCTGAGCGGCGGCTGGGGAGGGGGCAAGAAGAGGGGCAAAGTTTACAAGTAAAACACAAACTCTTATACAGCTGCATCGCCCTTTTTTTGCCATCTTTTCTGATACATAGCCCTACAAAGAATGCAGCACTTTCAGTAAACTATCTTTGTGGTGGTAACATTTTATCTTTTCCTGACATGAGGAAGACTGTCTTTATTTTTATTTGTAATGCTATTTCATCGCCTGCACCGAATCCGCCCGCAGCTGTTCCTTTTAAACTGAGCTGAAGACTCGAGCTCCCTCTCCTGAAAATCAATTAAGACCAATAGGACCTGGAACAGCCCAAATATCTTCAGGCACTTCCATTATGTTGATTCTGCTCAAGTGTCACTGCCTGAACGTGATCGCGGCCAACCTGCACCAAAACACGTGGAGCAAAATCACAAGCCCTCAGCAAATGTCACGCTTCATATGCAAATGATGGCAGGAAATAAGAACCAGGACATTTAATACCTGTGCTTTTGGGATGCTGAACTGTTGTTTCTGTGCTGATACCATCTCTCGACAAAAAATATAGTTTGTAGCCATGGGAAGAGACTTGCTTTTTCCACTCCTCCTGCACTCTCTGAAGAGTAAAATTTAATAAAGCCCAAGTGCAATTTCCCCATTCTGTGGCTATGTTTAGCTCCTGCTGCCAACAGTGGGCTTGACATTTCTGCTTTTATGAGGCGAGCACAAACATTGGTGTTAGAATTAGAACAATGTTTTCTTTATTTCCAGTCGTGGATTATA
>OZ023161.1:11127852-11440352 GCA_963678695.2 Diplodus puntazzo | reverse complement strand
ATATATAAATATTGTTCATATAGATATTATAGTCAATTTTTAATGCAGTAGCATAGGTACTTCATATCAACCAATACACACAGTTCTGGGTATCACAATCTGCATCGGTATCCCTACATGTCTGATTTTGATTCAAGAGGAATGTGACGAAACTTCAGTTAAAGACACTTGTTCCACCTTGAGTTCACTCATCACTCGTTCCAGATTTAAAAATCGGGTCTCAGATATTTCACAACATACTAACACCTCTCTCCCACTGGCATCATGAAAGTGAAGTCCTCTTACAGTATGATGTGCATGGCTGAGCTTCTGTCAGGCTCACAGTCCTCTGGACCACTCCCGGGATCATCACTAACTTTAATTGGTGTGAGAGGCTGAAGGCATCTTCAATTCGGGCATCTCTAGGTTGTCTGTGTTCTTTGAATGCCTGGTCTGATTAAAGATGTGAATATTCCCTGTCTTCTTTTCACTTTGGCATGAAATTGCTCCATGCCAGAGACTGTGGGTGTGTTGGCACTGGTTCAGTTCTCCAGTGGCTCGCTTGGCCAACTGCTTTTCTCTTTAATCCGAATTTCCTGCTCTGTATTTTTGTCATTCAAACCTAAATGCACTGTAACACAATGGTTAAAGGATGCCAACCGGCCAGCCGTTTCTAAAAACGGAATCATTAAGTAAATTGTGGGAACATATAAGTGGCTTTTACTTGGTTTTGCTGGCAAAAGCAACTGTCTACTGATGTACATCTTTCTCCTGTCATTGTGAAGCACAAGAATAAATAATGGAAGCATACTTTGTGTTCCCTTATCTGGAGGAGTAGAGCGAGGGGAAATTGTCACTTTGTGGAGCACGGATGGCGTCGTTCTCTGACATGAATAGAGGTAAAGAAAGTACTGCCAAGATGCTTCACCAAATATACTTAAGCAGCCATTAATACACCTGAGCAGTCTGCCCAAGTACATGTGCAGTTCCAGAAATTGAAAATCAATATAAATAAATAAATGAACATATGGGAAACCCTGTTGTTTGAGTTGTTTAATGAAAACCTGAATCCTCCCTTGTCAATTCAACCTGAGTGCTTTGGCCAAAAACCAAATTACTTGTAGCTAACGTGGCAGCACTGCACTTCCTTATTGGCCAGAGTAAGTGACAGTCTGAGTCGGCTCGCGTTGTTCCACTCTCACGCCCTGTCTGCTAGCCTGATTCAATTTGCTGACTTAAGTTATTTCTGCCCACATGGTTCGTGTGGAGGGGGGACCGCGTGGCATTGAAGGCAAAACAGCCTCAGGTCCGGCTCTCACGAGAAGGCGGGGGACAGACGGCAATCGAGCCTATCGCTTTTCCAAAATTCCCCCTAAATGAGAAGCACTACTTTGAGAGTTTGACATGGCTGCGAAACCACAGTTGAAGTCCAGATGAGACATGTACGGGGCCTGGAGCTAGGATAAGACAGGCTTGTCCTTAGACATTTTCCCATGGTGATAAGGACTTGGCCAGATGTTTGCAATACATATTCACACCCTCTCCTCTTTGACTCACACTGCGAGTCCGAGACGCCCCAGAGAGTGTCTGAAAGTCTAGAAAGAGCAAACCTGGTAGGGCCCTTAGTGTGCTGAATTATGAATGACACCGTCACCTCCTGATAATTCTCCTGAATTTACCAGGACATATCAGCCAACAGGACAGCGAAATGTTTCCAACTTTATTTAGCCTTCTTTGAAGTTTGCCTATATGAATGGGGGAAACGGCATATTATGAGACACCACAGTGTTCTCTTTCATGTAGTAAGCTGAAAGGGATGCTATTGAGTGTTTGAGGGAGTCCTTTGATATGTGAGATGCTCCATGCCTTGTGAAAGGATCAAGCTTATGATTTGAGTCAATGTGTGTGTGAGTGCTTTGATGCCTTGCTCCTGCTAGTTCAATGTTTTGTCAGAAATGTTTCGTATAGCAGGCTTAGGGGGATCAACCATTATGGCTCCCTGAAGGTCCGTTCAGCACACATGCAGTACGTGTTAAAACGCGGCTGCTCATGCACATATGTGTGTAGTTATCCCCACGCAAAGACACGGATTCACACGGACTGAAGCGTTAATGGAGTTAATGGAGTTAATGGAGTTGCCGTTCCACGCTTAATTGATGGTAAACAATGCCCCAGACTTGGTTTGCTAGTTTGATATCTTGGTGTTTACAGGACATGATTAAAATGAAGGAAAGGAACAATTTGTTTTGATTACATGTTTCTTTGTTTGGCAAGCTTTTCGTCCTGTGGAGCTGATGAATGACATTTCTTATTTTCCCGCGAGGCCCAGAGTAGCCTTCCGCCTTTTAGTCTGCAGTTATGGGTTGGGCACATAAACATAGTAATGTCGTAAAAGTCCTCCTATTGTGTAATTGTGTTTTACGCTGCTGTTTTTATCCTTTTTAAAGGAAAGGCTAACTTAAATATGATTATAACTCCACTGAAGAGCACTTTGTGACTGTGGGCAGACTGTTTATTAAAAATGATTTAAATGTGTGTGTGCGCACAAGGTTAAGCATATGTGGCGGGTCATGGTGTGTGTATGTGTGTGGTTTCAAGCCTTCCTGTGTATGCTACTAGTTAGAGAGAGAGAGAGAGGGCTTTGCCCTCTCCTCCATCCTTACCATCTGGTTTGTGTAGCGTTTGACTGAGGCGTTAATCATTGTGCCTCAGGGCCACTCCTGCTCTGACAACAGCTGGAAAAGGGAGATGGACCTGTTGATGTCCTTATGTCTGTCAGTCCTCTATGCACTGCTGTATTAACTGTATCCAAGCAGCTGGAAGGTTCATGACCTTGGTGTTTCAGGTTTCTTGAAAAACAGCTGGAATGGCCTCCCTGGCACTGTTTCCTCTTTCTGTAATGTCTCCCAGCCCTCAACCTCCTTTCAGTTGCCCAGTGCTTCTATACCGCGTTTTTAAGTATTTTTAAAGTTTGCTGACCTGCCTTTATTTTAAGGAACTGCACGAACACTGGAAAGGCTAATTCATCTGCATGTGCAACATGAGCGCCCCTGTGCAGTGTCAGACTCTGCACACCAGATGAGCTAGAAAAACAAACTGGTAGCTTATTTCGTGTACTGTATGCCCTGTCTTCCACCCTATTCTTGTTCAGCTGTTGCACATGCTGTCCTCTGTTTTTGACTTTTCTTTGTTGTTCAGCCAAACACAACAAACAAAGGAGCTCTTTTTCTTGTTGTTGGTAGGGGGAAGATACGTGGAACTGGACTGCGCGTGCAGACACCCGATTGTAATACGGTGTATGCATGAACATTGAGTGACCTGCTGCCAAAAAAGAACCTCACAGTGTAACTGAGACCCGGTTACATGTCCTTTTTTAAAATGTATTTAGGATAAACAATGTATTGTTTCAGCATCAGCATGCATTGTTTGTATGCTATAGTCAATAACTCAGACAGCGCATTGCAGCATTGAGTACCACTCAAGGCAACGTGACTCATTTTTAACATTTCATCCCAGTGGCACAAATCCTTGTATGATAAGTACAAGGCCAGAATAAATTGTCATCCATCAGTACAAAGGTATTTTTGCTAGTGTGCACCAAGTGCAAAAGGCTGAGAATGTCAGGGTTTCTTTATGTTGTGAAAATATTTGTACCAGCAGTTGAAAATGAGCCCTTTGGCTATAACTAGCAAATTAACAGTGCAAATATGTATAATATCACTGTTAATTTAAATGTACAAAATGGACTTAATTTTTTTTTCATTGAAGATATGTCACTGGTAGGTGTTAGATGTGACAGCTTCCATGTTCATAAAATATTGCCTCCTCATGACTTTGGTCCTTTTCTTCTTCCTGTTAGCAGCTGGGAAGAACTCCGGAGTGAGAGTTCCTACGAATGCTTCTAAAAGCATCTTCAGGTAATTGATTGTGTTACCCACTGGTTGTTTGAAGGCATCTCTGTCTGAATCCCATGAGAGCTTTTCATTTTCGTAACACAGCAGCCCATGCGTGTTCCTGTAAGGACGCCTCTTTACTCAACGGCTTAACATCATGTCTGACAGTGAGGCTCCTCTTCAGCCAGTATGTAATACTCTCCTGAAAGCAGTGCTGCTCCCTGATGTTACGTGTCCAGCTTTTAGCTAATGGATAGATGGAAGTAAAGCAAAATGATGTGATGGATGAAGTGAGTCATTCGTGCAGGACTTTGTTATTAAGATGCCGGTGTAAAACGAGCGCAAAAAAAACAAACCCAACTGTTAATGAAAAGAAAGCCACCGCCATTTTTCAACATGGTGTGTTGTCATGGTTTTATCTGGCAGTTTTTCATCTCAGTTCTATGTGAAACCCCCCTGAAGTAAACTTGTTTCATTGAAAGTGGTAAAAGAGAGAAATTACATTTGTTCAGGGAAAATGCCATTTGCATGGTCAATATAATGTTGCAGTCATTGTCAGCGTTAGTAAGACATTTTGACAAAATTATACACGGTAGAATTTTTTGGCAGAGGCAAGGTTTTTGCTTTGTTGAAAATTGATAAAGCATGTGATAATACCAGCTGGTAATGCACCTATACACGGTGGAGGCTACATTATTTGGTGTCATATGTGTTGGTATGTAGGAAAAAAACCCTCCAAACTTAAGTTGTTGCTTTGAGTCCTCCCCTCAGGCATAGGAACAAACGTGTGGAGCAGCCGTGTGTGAAGCATGATTGATCTTAAAGGGGATGTAACATTGTGTGCGCCTCTCTTGGTGCAGTTTTATGGATCGATTCATAATTGCATTTTCATTATTTATGATACCGTGGCAGCTGTGACAGTTCTGTGGCAGTGTGCAACAGATGGCCTTGTATAACTAAATGCTGCTGGGAGCCTTGGGGGACTACATAGAAGTGTCTTGTACCATCTATGTTATGTCCTGGTATAGATAACTTCTGGAGAATGTTGTCTGGTTCTCTTAGATAGTCTTGTCAAGTGGTGCTAATCCTGAGGGCTATTAGGTATGTATAGAAGCTATGTGTTTAAGCATCAACGTCACGTATTTACTTAAAGGTTAATTTGCTCTGGAAGCACACAATGAGTGATTGATCCTTCCCACCCTTCGTGCTGTGTATAATGTGGGTGACATTTAGGCTTTATTGGGACCCTGCTGCTCTGCCAAGAGTAGTGGCCCCTGAGTCCTATTCCTGACACGCTGTTTTGGTTTCCTTGGTTTATCAAAGCAGAGAGCAGTGTGTCGTAGCTTATTATGGTCATGTTGGGTTTGGCCAGCGCTGGAGAAGACCGGTTTGTGGGAAAGGCTACCATGGAATTAAAACCTTCTCAGTCTGCCCAAAGTGCTGCTGCATCTTTAGCCAAGGCTGTAGTCAAGCACACACCCTATGTAAACAATAGAAACATCGCTGCAGCACATTAAAATGGTTGAAGATGTGCAGTACCAGTATATGTAGCGATGCAGCCATTTGTAGAGAGAGCTGTCAGCTGGTTGGGGAAAGCAAATGTCTGGTATGTGTGGAACTTGAGGTTTTTTGGGGGGGGGTGTTTGGCTGGAGTCTCTGTTTTCTTCACTCTATACCTCATTATCCATATTTCCATACAGTTCTCCTGGACTGACACAATGAAAAATGTTTTTTCTAGGTTTCCATTCCTAGTTAACCATTAGGCTCCTAGGAGGGTGTGTGTTTGAGACATGCCTATTTGTACTTGGGGTGGCTAGTTGCACACCAATGGAAAAAAAAAAAAAAACCTTGTCAACTATTTTAAAGGAGGGGCATTGATGGTTTTATGCAAGCTTGTTATGTTCCAGATTTATAAAAAATAAAATTAAATCAAGACATTCAGTAGGTCCAGACACAGAGGTCCAAGCTAAGTGAGTGAGTCCCGGCCTTTCACCAAAATGGGATTTTCAGAATTCTCTTAATTCCAGGCAAGCCGCTCCTGTTGCAGAGGGAAAGTGCTGCCAGCAGCCATTCCCCGCTCCCTCTCTTCTTATTGATTTGTCTCTGGGCTCCAGAAATGGAGATTCCTTAAAGCCAGCCGTAGTCTAATGACATTACTCAACACCCACCACTAACCACCCTCCCCATTTTAGATCTCCCTCTGCTCCACTTTTTTTTCCCCCTTTCCTCTCACTGTTATCTAATTAAAAGCTTTTTCTATAGAGGGTTGGTCTTGGCCTCCAGGCGTGGGGTACAGACATGGCAGCCGGCAGGGGGGGGGGGAGTGATAGTGTGTCTGTGTGTGTGCACGCGCGAGAGAGAGCCATTGTCTGTGCGTGTGTGCATGTATGTGTCTACTCAAATGGGCTTACTGCTGGCTGAGCGAGTGAACCAGGAAAAGGGTTAGAGCGGCCCATGGACAAGCGGTCATGCAGGAGTATGAGCTTAACTAAGGCTGGGCTGCAAGAAGAAGAGAGGTAATGAGAGAGGATGGGAGAGCTGCCCCTGCCCTGATAGGCAGCGGAACATGATCCTGGGTCAGGGGATATAATACAGAACTTTTAGGGAGTGGTTATAGATAGTGAGAGAGAAAGGATGGGGGAGTGGCCTCAGCGTGAGGTTGTTAGATGATATCAATTCATTCTTTGTTTCCTAACTGCCTGCGGTGCTCGTAGTATCCAGCACAGGTGAGAATGACTCTGCACCATATTTCAGGTCAAGGTTTAGCTCCAGGCTGCATGTTTTCTTTAAGGCCGTGAGGGCAAAACAGAAAATAGACTTTTTTTCAGACCAATACAAGACAGACAGAAAGCGACAAGATTCCTCAAGTGCTTTGGGATTTTCCCAATTCCCACCTTACAGGCTAAGGCACAGAGGAGAGGGAGGGAAGGAGGGAGGGAGAATAATGGGAGGGAAGGAAAGGAGGTGGGCTAAATAAGAGAGGAGGGAACAGGGGACACAAAAAGCAGCAGGGTAAAAAAAGAGTCAGACTCTTGAGCATAGAGTTGAAGCAGGTGGTCAAGAGAGTCAGTGCAGATATGCTGGGAGAGAGTCGAGGGTGTTGATTGGATAAAGAGTGTGAGCAGCCTTTAAAATAGATTAGATGCTCAATTTTCAGCAATGCATGTCTGTAGATGGACCTTTGAGCTCCGCTTCTTTGACTGGTGAGTATCAATTTGCTTAATATCGCCATTCCTGTGTCATTTTACTATTATTGCACTTTATCTTACATTCATTCATTAGTGTGTGTGAAAAGCAAAAGATGCCGGTAGTTAATGTAGCGGACAAAATACAGCGAAGAGCGAATTAAATCATCTTTGTAATAGCACAGATGCACGCTTTCAGTCCTGCTACCTTTTGGATTTTTAGATGCAGTCATTTAGGCAAGCAGGATGACTTTCCTCTGTGTGTGATGAGCTCCCTGTAGTGTTTGAAATGAAACGGTACGTCTGAAATTTGTGAACGCTAACAGTAGTGAACGGTCAGCTGTATCCTTTTCAGTAATTTCAAGCCCTGTTTTTCACTAAGAGGTTTCTAGTGTGAACTTCTTGTCATTTGTACAGTAATGATATTTTATTGAAATTAATCTGCTTGCAAGGAATACAAGCCAAGCTAATTTTGACTGAAAAATAAACCCCAAAAGGCAGATGCAACAAGCTGATAGTGAAGTGTAATATAAATAATTTGATTTAAAGTACATATTTTATTTGAAATGAGGTGAAGGAATCCATAAACATCTGCTTAGAGTAACTGTGAAACGATGTCTGATGTGTCACCGTGAGTTAATTTGATTAAGAAACAAAAATTGGCAGTGTAAAGTGAGAATAATACGAAACGCAGCTGTGGTATTCAGACATTAATCATAACATGTCATCATTACAGTCATAAATTCAATTCATGTTTGCATGCTACAACATGGTGTTGATCAGATACACCCTCCCACAGCAATTAACCAGTTGTTGATCAAACCTAATTAAAATCTTGACTGCTTTATTAACGAAATGGAAACACACCTGATCATGCTTGAATGAAAACTCATTAGTGTTTGCATTCCCTCTTATTAGTCCTTTCACCCCGACACAATAGGTTTTCAGTGGCTGGAAAGCCACAGTCCGCGGGGAGGCACCTTATCAGCCACATTGACTCACAAGAGGCTACAGGGCTGAACTCTGCTGCACTCCATTGTTGTGTTATTTGCATGGGCCAGTATGATAACGTTCCTCCCTGAGCCATGACTGGCTTCATTCTCTGGTGCGGGGAGAGGTGCAGGCTTCCCTTGGTTCACCCTCTGACACACACACACACACACACACACACACACACACACACACACACACACACACACACACACACACACACACACACACACACACACACACACACCCTAATCCCACACCGGGGCAACCCAACTGAGCCTACATTCCTCCCATGTTCACCTGCTAAGTGTGATATGTGTGGCTGTTTTTGTGTGGATCCTATGTAGTTCCTCCTCAGTTGAAGACTGATACATTTCTCCACTTTTTTAAGGTCGGGGTTTGGAGTCCATTAGTGTAGAGATGCTGTTTTGAAACGGTATTGAGAATTTGAATGATTGCTTGGATACTAATTTTCCCCCCAGAAACAGAAATTACATACTCTTACTAAA
This sequence comes from Diplodus puntazzo, assembly GCA_963678695.2. Lineage (NCBI taxonomy): Eukaryota > Metazoa > Chordata > Actinopteri > Spariformes > Sparidae > Diplodus > Diplodus puntazzo. The sequence goes on along the minus strand of OZ023161.1, from coordinate 11,431,796 downwards.
ATAACTTGTGAAGAAACTCTCAGGAGCCATGAACTATTCGTTTTTTGTCACTTTTTTTGGTCTTTAAAACTTAAGGGACTTCTTCTGAGTCATCATCCTAATTAGGTGCAGAGATGGAAAGAGCCCTTCACATTTTGGCACCGCGAAGAATGTCATTAGACCCTCCAGAAATAAGACTAGGTCGTCTTTCCTGCTCCATTATAAGATGCGTGTCCTTCCATCGAATCTGCTCTCAGAAGCACTCCTTTAAAATAACTGGCGACGGGTTGACTGTTCATTTAACTAGACAGCAAAAGTACAGGAGAAGAATATTAGCAGCAGACAGCTTTGAAATGTTACGTTGGTCACATGATTTGCGGTGTGAGGCAGGGTCAGGGGTCACAGTGACGGATGTTGGCTTAAGATTACAGGCTGGGCGGGGGAGGGGGGGTCAGCATGGTCAGGGTTGCCTTTCAAGTGAGCAGAGACAGAACACAAATCAAACACTGAACTTTTTATTGAAGTAGGTTAAACAAGTTCCATGTTATTATCCATTTCTCAGTAACAGAAGGAAACGCTGTGTTTGGGAAAAAAGGGTGCCAGAGTTCTGATGGTGTCTTCATACGTGATAAGATACAAATGTGCCTGGAGTCATGCAAATTGATACAAGACACATTCTTTTAAAACAGAAGTTTCTGGTGAGTTGAACAGAAACACATTCGCATCCATTGTTTGCGTTTGACCTTAAAAGCCTGGGAACTGGACGAATCTGTCGAGCTCATTAAGGCTACCTAAAAACCTGAGGCAGCTGAAGTGTAGTCACTGCAAGCATCTGAAGTTGTAGTTGCTTGTAGTCGAATCATGAGTGTGTATGCAAACTGTGTATGCACTAATGGCTGAGGAACTGAAAGCAGGACACCTATTAGCTGATTAGGGAGAAGTTAAAGCAGCTGAAATGTCAATTGATGTCTAACTAATGGAAGAAATTAAAATGCCATTTACCGAGTCAGCACTGAGAGCCGCTGGGACGTCATATAAAGACTAACTGAATTGTGAATTAAATGATACAGTCAAGTGTAAAGTTGATGTTGGCAGAGGGAGTGAAAGAGGTACTAACAGTGGAGATATATTAAAGGATAAGTTCATCCAAAAAATTAAAATTCAGTTATTATCTCTTCCTCAGTGCTTGTGGAAAGTTGGTTTAAGCTTCAGAACAATTTAGGAGTTTCATAGCAAAACAGATGTCATCAGACAACAAAAAAATGTTCTTTTTGTTTTTAAAGTTGAAACCCCCACATTTATACGTGTTGTTATGGAACTTGTCTGGAGCCATCATTTGCCGATGTGCGGCTCTTCTCATGACCTCCACAACAACGCCAGTCTGCACTGCCAAGAAAAGCCGTGGAAGTGATATTCTGGCAGCATTGTCAACGGTGCAATGTTCATTAGTGGTTTGTCCATCCTAACCCGTTTTTAGTTAATCAGAAAGTAGAGAAGTAGAGCCAGAGAAAGGGCTTGCAGGAAGTAAGCCAGGGAAGCAGCCCTAGCGTAAAAGCTGGTCCTGCTGTACCTCCATGCAGACAGTCGGGTCCATTAATGTGCAGGAACTCAAAGAGAGGAGGAAGGCCACAGTGCTGCAGCCATTCAGCATGAGCCAAACACACAACCCAGACCCTCCTGCTGAGGTTTCTGCAGCCACAGCCTCCACTGTGCCTGTGGGTCTGATGTCATCTCGGAGCAATTCCTTCCCCTCTTCTCTTCCAAACCCTGCTGTCTGATGGGAGGAGACCCCCCACCCAACACCACACAAACACACACAAACACACACACACACTTTCTATATCTTACCATCTATATGAACACTGCTGCATTAATAAAAGACTTGGAAATGGACTTGATACCTCACAATATCACATTACTCTCCCAGGCACAATGTATACAAAGCCTGTTTTGTATTGTAAGAATACAGCTCAGAGTCATTAGGACCGATTTTTGGGGGGCCTGCGGCTGAATAGGGCTTGGTAATGGAGCAGTGGGAGAGCTGACAGAAGCAGCCCCCCCACCAACCTCCACCCCCACCACCTCTCCTCTCGGCAGCCTGGCTGATATTGTGGTGTTAAAACACGTAAGGTGACAAGGAGAGCTGCCTGTCTAACAGTGTGTGCGTGTGTTTGTGTCTCCGAGGCTATGGGAAGACGACAAAGGGCATGACTAGAATACATTGTAGAGTCAGAGGTGTCATTAAGCGAGCGGTGGAATGACTGCGTGGGTTGCCAGTGTGTGTGCGTTTTCTTCTTTCTGTCCCTATAATGCAAACTTGAGTGCTTGAGAGCTCTTTCTGCTTTGTGTCCATGCCACAAACATTGTGTTGGCTAAAGATTACCATATTTAAAAAAAAAAAACAAGTGGATTTTGTTTTCTTTGAGATGGATAATTGGACTCTCTGCTTCTCTGCTAACCCTGCTGCCACCCTTCCTCGCTTACCTCCTAACTTTGATTTGCCACCACCACCCGGGTGGAGACTTAAGCAACCGCTCATTTAACAAAACCCTGGGAGCTGACTTGCATTCAGGGAGGCGTCCAGACAAGCTGAGGCTGCTCGGGTGGACAAATCAGATTTCTCTATTCTTACCACTTGGGGGCCTTTTCTTTTTTCAGTGAGAACCTCTGACAGAGAGTCAGCTGGGGCTGCAATGGAAAGCATTCACAGTGGTTATGCCTTTATGGTTCTGAATCTCAGTTGTGGGCAGATATGTCAAAAGAGTTCTTAGAATGCAGGTCAGGTCAGAGACGAAGCTGACCTCAGGGGTTGGGAAGGATAAGGAAGAAGAAATGCAGAGGAGAGGGAGTGGAGGGGGGTATATATATACATATCCACAGAGAATCTGTTGGTAGAGGGGTTGTAGTGGCCAGACAGGCCGTAGGGCAAAGGCTGGTCCCCTGATGGGTGTCTTTCAGCGTGCCCAGGCTGGGTGGGAATGAGATCTGACGGGTGTGAAATGGTCCGCTCTCTCAGTGACCCAAGCCCCTGTTAGATCCAGCCTGCTAACACTGTCGCTTTGTCCTTCACATTCTCAAAGAGTCCATGTATCAAAGGACTCATAATGACTGCGCTGGGAATGTATGAATGCTGTAGGAAATCTGATGGCATTGACGACATTCAGTTAACATTTTTGATAACAATGATGGGAAAGGCACAAGAGGTTTAAGATGGGCCTTGTAAATGCCTGATGACAATAATTCATGCAAGTGATGTTATACTGGGACATTTAAGGACAGGGACTACTTGTTGCGATGCCCGAAGCCGCTCGGGTTTCTTGAAAACCCATATTTCATCTATTTAGTCTCTACAGCACTGTACATGTTTACCTAACAGAACAGATTTCAATATTTGTTTCTTTGCTGTGTGAATCTGATTACATCACTTGGTAAGCCAAGCACATTTCTGTGATTAACCAAGTCTCGTTGGAGATGATGACATCCATTTTGTTTGCTGGGAGAGAACAGATGGGCAGCATTGGCAGAGAAATGTCACACCAAATGCAAATATAGCACCTTGTTGTTTGTGTATTTGCGGCTGTTCTGACTGTTCCTGCTCTTTCCCTCTGCTTTTAAAGCATACGCATCTCATTGGTGGATGATGACGATTATAACTTTTTGTTTCTGCTCGTCAAAAAGCTAACAGATCGGTGCATGAATGCGCACAGATTGGAGGCCGTCTGATGTATTAACTGAAGACCATGTCACCTCGTCAGTCTGTTTTTTTTTCCACTGTCTTTTTCAGTTTGAGTTTGAAGTGGTGTTTTTTTTTTTAATTCAAAGGATGTCAAAAGTATTAAATCTTTAATACTTTTTTCCATATGATACAATATCTACATTCAATTGTATCAAACTTTGTGTGCATGGGACCCACCTTCTTGCTCTGGTATCAAAAGAGTTCACTTTTTTTTATCCTAGTATTGTATCAAAGTTTGATATTCTGGTATCACAACAATCTTATTTTCTTTAGAATTAAAGTCACACATCCTTCCCACAGATAAATATCAAAGTCATTTCAAGACTGTAATCTTCAAATTGCAGAACTGTTTTTTTTAGAGTGAACAGGGACAAGATGAGCATGTTGTATCTTGATAGTGAAGCATGTAATTGAGTGTCAGCTATTGTCCCTGGAAAACTTACCCTTCAAGCTGTGGTTGACTTTGTCAGTGTAGGACAGTGTGCAGAAAATAACAAGGTTGTCGTGAGTTCCACTGGCCTTTTTGTTCTTCCCGATACATAAAGCTCAACCTCTGCTTTCAGCACCTTACCTGGACAACACACTTTTCCGGTACCTGGCACAACATAGCTGCCTGTCTCTAAAGCAGACACAGTAAAACGTATGTCATCATCCCTCTCTAACTTCCTCTACCGCCTGCTTTATAGTCTCTTTCTAGTGACACATTTTCAGGTGCTTAAAAAAGTCTAATCTGCCTTCATTTGTAGAAAGAAGAAACATGTATGTGAGAAAAACTGCAGTCGGAGCTTAATAATACAGACAATGACAGGTTCAGCTAAGGATAGGCTGGATTTTAGATCCCCCCCACTTATACTAGACGAAGGGAGACTGAAAATTAGAACTTTGACTCACTTTTTTTTAAGTGGTTGAACTTCTAAACCTCTACAGCGCCGTGTGTGTTTTGAAACCTAATAAGAAAAGGCAAGCAAAGCAGCAGGGGAAGAAAGAAATCTCTTGGCAAATGGCTTGGTGTGTTTGCCACGTTGCTCCAGCTGACTCATCTTCTCTCTCAGCCTGTGGTTGTTCCTGCTGTCCTGAAGCTGCTGGTGAGGAGCTTGGGAAATACATCGCTATCATGTACTTGTGACTGTTGTCGCTACTTCCATGTTTCTGGAAAAATGTCGGAATCTCCATTGTGTCTTGGGGGGAAAAAAACATTCCCCATGCAACCTGAGGCCAGTGACGTCCAGGTGTTGTGACCTGGCAATGACCTGTATAATGTGGCATGACTTAGCCCTCACTCACATTTTTAGTCTGGTGTTTCTTTAATTTTGCTGTTCAAAAGTTCACTCCTCTCTTTCCTCCAATTCAGATCCAGGATGCTGAGAAGAGGATGAATCCGTCAGGTCATCTGAGACATCCGCGTGTCTTTGACGCTGTCCTTCCCCGACAGCCCTCTCGTCCCACTGGGGCACCATCTGCCTCCCTACGCTCCCCCCTTTGCCCCGGTCCGGGTCCTTCCCCCCTCCCCTGCCCCCAGTAGTCACCATCCCAGAGGGGAGGAAAGGCGAGCCAGCCGGCCCCTGTAAATATGCCTGGATGGAGGTCTCAGTGGCGTCTCGTCCTGCTGAACTCCCTGACCTGTGGCCTGGAGATCTGCGTGGCAGCTGGGATCACATACGTGCCCCCACTGCTGCTGGAGGCTGGAGTGGAAGAGCGCTACATGACCATGGTGCTAGGTAAGGGACTGAAAGAGGTGGGGGCAGGGGTTCTGGTTACCCAGGCCTCTTTGCTACCTCATAGTGTGTGTGTGAATGCAAGTGCACGTGTGTGAATGTTGTGCTTCTGCTTCATTCTTTCTCTGATATATTCATAATTTCCCTCTGCGTCCCTTTCTGACAACATATTCATTAAACATGAAAAGCACTTGCACACCCTTTTAAGGATCGACTGCTCCATGAATTGGATGGCTGTCTCCTCCGTGGCTTGTTTACTGACCACATGAGTGATTGCGTCTTGTCCAAGTGTTTCAAATGCTCCCTTTTTATAGCCCTCAAGTGCAATTTATTCTCTTTGCAATACTTTTCTAGTAGTTTGTGGTGGTTACATTAAAGCCATGATACTGACGGAGGACGATTTTATTTGTTGCTGTTGATGTCGTGAGAACTGTTGTATGCCAGAGGAGGTCGTACCCTCTACGGAACCTATGCTTTATAAATTAGACTGATATGTAAAGATGTGACCCTGTCCGGTGTTGAGGCGTGACTGAGCTGCAGGGCTTCCAATATCTTCTTTCCCATTTAGGTCATAAAGACATAATTGAGGCTGTTACACAAATCAGTGGCCAAATCACCTGTTGTTTTGGAGAGCTAGTAATCAGGGCGCTAATTTAAAGGCAGCAGAAGGACCGACTGCCCGAGGAAGAATTTCCCGACACAGATGGACAATGCAGTTCAAGGAATTTATTTCGTCTTTCACACTGTTTAACAGTGAACATATGATTTCACTAAATGCATTTTATTTGCCTTTCTGTTAAGATCTTAAATCATTGTCATGATCTTAGTAATTTGTTAGTTTTTTTCACTGAATAGACTATTGCCAAATAGGATATTTACAGCCTACACAAATATGCAATTCTTGTTTCTTTATTTAAAAATACACGTACATACCTACTGACATTTGTATTGTCTTGCACATTACAGCTGCACAGAGCACAAGGCTTGACAGCTCGAGCTGTTCTCTGTTATCACAGCTTTCAGAGCCTTTTGTATTGGATCCGAACAAGAAATTTAGGACAGGATTTGACATTGAAAAGCAGTTTTAACTGTGGCACAACTTGAAAGGCATTGTAACACTGCTAGTAAACAACAACACTGCTTGGCAAAATGTGCAGCAGGTTAGAATGATGAGCCATTAAGTCTGCGTTCTTCTGACATTCCACTAAAGGTAGAACACGGAGAACAGTCACCTTGAAAATACAAAACATTGCTGCATTTTGCCAGCTGAAGGTATTGGTAAAATGTAGGAGCTTAGAAGAAATGTATCATGCAGACAGCATCTGTTCAAATCCAGAATGATCGTCCTCTGTGTTGTTCAGAGGGAAGCAGTTTAAACAGAGAGGTAATCATCATTTTTCTCAGCATAATCTCACAGTCGCTTAACCAAAGAACATAAGTATTATTATGTTTTGCTGAGGCTGTAAGAGAGGCATTGATTGGACTATACGGTTATTTTTGAGTCTTTGAAGTTTGCAGCAAATCCACTGCATTGTAATCTAGGATGTTTAATGGGAATTATCTTCACTTTTACCATACAAAACAATTTACTGTTAGTTTTTTTTACAGTTTAAGTGCAACATCATATCCAGGAGCTCTGGGAAGAGCCGTGAAATAAAGCCTGTTTGGCTCTTTGTGCAGAGGCGGCTATGCACGCCACAAACACTCTGGAAAACAAGCTGCTGATGATCGCACCATCACGTCTGGCCTGCTTGTTATTCAATTTTGCCAGTGGTTGTGTTTCTGTGGCTGTGGTTGCCTCAATAGTCTGTAAGAATTTCCTGAAACTTTTCGGAAGCCTTCCTCATTCAAACGGCCAGTCGTGTTTGTGCTCACAAATTATCGGCATGTGTGTACTGCACATACACAGTATTTAGCCTCACCCATACATTTGCAAAATGTAACTGAGTTAACTTGTAAGCAGTGTGAATGGTTGCCTTATCCTGTCTGCCCAAATGGTGTCCGCATGGTCTCCACTGAAGGCTTCTCTTTGAGACGTTCTCTTGTGACTACACAGATGACACATACAGTCAACCAAAGTAAAAGGCACTGTGTGGCTGACAGAAGTGACTATTCAAGTATAAAGATTGAACAAACTGCACTTTTAGTCTTCCATTTCGGTAGCAGCTGCTGGTAATATGAAGAAAAATGATTTCATTGTAGGGTTCCTCCCAAACAGGCTGCACTGTAAGCCAATCTGGAAATGGCACTCAACCTAATTCTCATCTCCCTGTATTATAATGGAGTGCCTGAGTGTTATGTGAATGAAGATAGATATTGTGTCCTGGGAGGGTTAAAGCTAATTTCCCCCAGCAGTAGTGTCGGGTTCTCAGATGGCTGCTTTCTACTTTATCTAATAGCCATTTGTTGGCTGCCTAGTCCTCCAGTTGTTACTTTCTTTCTCCAGTTTCTTCCCTGTAAGTAGAGAACACACTGAGGCATCCATTCCACGTGTTATTTTAAGCATATTTAGGTGTATTTAAGTAACAAAGCACAATGGGTAATGTGACACGTTTTACATTAGTTTGGATCATATGTGGTGTGTGTGTGTGTGTGTGTGTGTGTGTGTGTGTGTGTGTGTGTGTGTGTGTCTGTAAACAGAGCTGGAAAGCAGCTTGCTTTGTATTCAGAGGCTGGGAAGCATTCTTTGGTATGTGTGTTTGGTATATGGTATATTGCAGGGAGTGTGTGTGTGAGTGAGTGTGTGTGTGTGTGTGTGAGTGTGTGTGTGTGCGTGTGTGTGCGTGTGTGTGTGTGTGTGTGTGAGTGTGTGAGTGTGTGTGTGTGTGTGCGTGCGTGCGTGCGTGCGTGCGTGCGTGCGTGCGTGCGTGTGTGTGTGTGTGTGTGTGTGTGGATTGTTATGATGGGCCTCCACAGCTGCAGCAACAAGAACTGCATGGGAGGTGTGGACTGCCTGGCTGCAGTCGACCTGTCTGTCTTCCTCACATTGCCCGCCTGTCTCTTTGTCTGTGCTTTTCTATTTCCCTGCTCACCTGCCTGGTTTGTATTTTACAGTTCTCTTCAGACACCAGAGACACGTGTTATTTGTTAACCCCTCTGTTTCTGTGAATCAGTTGGTTGTCAAAACTGTAAAAAGACTACAAATGCACTGTTGGGTTGTGTAGTTGCGTATTCCAGTCATGTGTCTTTGCTGTGGATTTTTTGACCCCTAGTGGCACTGTAGAGCAATGATTTGATGGGGAGGTTAAGGTTACTTTATTGTCTCCCTAAGGAGAAAGTTAGCTTGGATTAAGGGAGCTTCTGCATCAAGCCAGACGTTACAATAAACACTTGTGTGTAAGTGTGAGATAAAACAACCAAGCGAAGTTGGAGAAGATCACATAAGATGCTATTGACTGCTCATACTGTATTGTTTGTGTTATATGTGTTAGTAGCATATGCATGAAGGCAGATGTGAATTGTGCCTTTTGGTGAAAAACACAGAATGTAAACCAATTTGTGCTCATCTAGAATGAAAACTCCACAGGAAACCTTTAAATGTCAATCTGTAGCCCCAAGATTGGGTCGTTTTAGATATTGTGTGTGTTTGAGTGGGAACGTGGTGTGTTCTAATTAGCCAGAGCCGATCACGGGTGGAGGATGAGCTGAGGGTGGGCTACCTTCAGGCAGCAGCAGGCCATCTGTAGAAGCCATCACCAGCCGTCAGGGAGTAGGACTTGACAGGGCCAGTAGAAGACACGCTGAACACAAGCAAACCAGTCAGAGTGGCTGTTGGAAGCTACTGCAGCTGAACAGAGATGTTACAGTCATGTGTATTTAGGGCTGCAACGAACGATTATTTATTGTCCAAAAATGTTCTAATTATTTGATTAGTTGTTTGTTAAATAAAGTGTCCGAAAATGGTGATCAGTGTTTCCCAAAGCTGAAAATGACATCTTCAAATGACTTGTTTGGTTTTTCAGAGTCAGACAAAGATTTTGAATATGAAAGATATTCAGATGACTGTCATTGAGGAGTAAAGAAACTAGAAAATATTCATATTAAAAATGCTTTAAATGGAGAATTGTTACTTTTTTATTTAGAAATGACTAAAAGCAGTTGGCAATTAATTTAATAGTTGATACCTCATTAAAGCTGTTCTTGTGCTTTTGGCGTGGGATATTGTGAAAAATCTGTGTGGAGATGCAATGTGTGATTTTAAGATCCTCATAACAAACTGTTATGTGACAGTGATTCAGACCGAAAATACCTTGACCCTCTCCTGCAGTTTGTTTCTAACAGTTCTAAATTCATATTGTGTGCAAATCACATCTGAACTTCTTCCAACTTTATTGGCTGCTTCCCCTCTAAATATTCTGTTAGCGTTGTTTGTGACCTCTTCTGTGTTTTCCTGGTTCTGTCCACAGGCATTGGTCCAGTGCTGGGCCTCTTATTCATCCCTCTGATTGGCTCAGCCAGTGACCACTGCAACAGCAGTTATGGCAGACGACGGCCATTCATCTGGCTGCTGTCTTTAGGAGTCCTTCTGGCGCTTGTCATCATTCCCCACGCTGATGTACTGGCCACACGCTTTGCCTGGGGTGGACAAACCCTTCAGGTATGACACACGTTTATTGTGTGTGATTGTCATTACGGTGAATTCTGCATACCATAAGAACCTTAAAATGTCTTCAACATTGTTCCTTTGCTATAGGTGGGCTTCCTCATCCTAGGGGTGGGGCTCCTTGACTTTTGTGGACAAGTGTGCTTCACACCTCTGGAAGCCCTTTTGTCGGACCTATATCGAGAAGAGGAGGACTGCGGCCAAGCCTTCGCCATGTTCTCCTTCATGGTCAGCTTGGGGGGCTGTATTGGTTATTTGCTACCCGCACTTGACTGGAGTCGTGGCCTCCTCTCCGTTTACCTGGGAGGCCAGGCTGAGTGCCTTTTTTTCCTCCTCATCCTCATCTTCGTCTCCAGTGTGCTCATCACCATGAAGGTGTCTGAAGAACCCTTGTGTGCCAGCAGTGGCTTGGCCGGGTCAGGATCGTTACTGGAGACGGGGGCTGGCACGATAGAGACTGGCCGGTACGGCGTGCCGCGCTCATGCTGCTACCTGCTGAAGTGTAAGCTGAGGCTGCTGAAGTCTGGACCACTGCTGTGCCTGCTGAGAACATGCTGGTCCATGACCCCGGCTATCTACAGGAGCTACTGCCACGTCCCGCGGGTGATGAGGCAGCTGTGTGTGGCTCAGCTCTGCAGCTGGATGGCCGTCATGTCTTTTATGCTTTTCTACACAGACTTTGTGGGGGAAGGCCTGTATGAGGGCGTGCCCAGTGCATTACCAGGAAGTGTGTCCAGGCAGAGATACGATGAAGGTCAGTTGTCCTTATTATTTTGAAAGCTTTCTTTTCTAAATGTGTAAGCAGCTCATTGTGGTATATAACCTAGAATCTGCTCTACCTTTTAAACCACAGCAGCTCCTGGTTGATGGAAAATATTGTAATAGTTCTTGGCTAGATCACGTTATATGATATATCTCTATATTTTAAGATTCTCCTTAAAAGCACTTCATGAATGCTAGAATTTGGAGACAAAGTCAAATATCACAATATGTTTGACAGAATACCTCCATCCATAACAATATTCTGCAGGTAAAAAAGTCTGTGAGGTTCCGAAAATTACTTTTTTGGAACCCGGTGCAGCCTTTAAAACCAAGAAGACAACACTTGTGCCATATCAGATGAAGATAGAAGAAGAAGATAATGATAACCAAAATCTAACATATCTAGTCTCATATTACAACTATATATTATATATATAACCAACTTATGTAGGAAACTTCCATTGCGCTAGACATGTCCTACTTCTTGTCTTGCTTTACCTCCACCACCTGTCCATTTAAACTGGCTCGGGGTCCATCCGAGCCGGGCAGGATGCACTCACATTCCTCAGGCACAGGTGGAGGACTGAGCCTTTGGTTCTGCATGCCTACATGCCTTCTTGTTGCCCTCAGACTGGCCGTCAGCTCAGACTAACATGACATGATGAATATTTATGTGATTGTGCCACTGAACAAATGACAGTTCCCTTGAGGAAGTCCAAGTCATGGCAATTTCAGGTATTGCTTTCCTCCCCTGTACTTTTTTGTAATCGTAAACAAATGAACACAGTCTTTATCTGTTCCCTTTTTTGCTCCGCAAAGCATATTCATAGTCACTAATCTTCTCGACAGATGTTATGGATACATTCTGTAGCTATGCAAATGCAAAGCTATATGAGTCTACCTAAATGAAACCTTTAGATAGACTGTGTGCAGGCAGATAAACTTCAACAAATCTGTTGTGTCAGTGTTGTAAGAAGCATGCTAGGAAGGCCTCTTTACTTGATATATTTTACCAGACAGTGTTTGAGAACGAACAGTCAAGGGGAAGAATTAAGTTGAAGTAAACTGATGTGAAGAAGACCATCTTGCCCATGTTGTGTGTTTGCAACGCTCTTACATAGCTTATATGTTCTTCCTTTGAATCCTTCTTCTCAACCTTTCCTCCCTCTCTCCATTCTCCCTCTTTCATTTGCCGTTTTCATCCATCCATCCACATTCTTTACTCCTCCCTCTTCCTCCACCTCTACCTCCCTTCCCCACTTTATTTACTTTTTACTTCCCCTCTGTCTCTCCTCCGTGTGCTTGCTGGACCACGAGGAATGTCACACTCACAAAGAATTAATGTCAAGGAAACGGCACACAAAGAACATGTTCATTCAAGTCAGGTAGAAGGCCAAAGCACAAAAAATCTGTGGTCTGTCTGAGCAGGGCTCCTTTAATCAGAAATGCTTTGGATGATATTAAAGCACATTATTCAGTCTGCAGATTTTTTTTCCCTGCATCAAGGTTATCTGCTTTGTCTACAGCACATTCTTCTGTTTTTCTAATCATCTTTCCTACTGGGAAGGGTTGCATGGCAAAGTTGGTATTCTTGAAGGCTTGTACTACAGGAACGGCCATTTTCCCATTCTGCAGCACTTCTCCTGTGCACAGATTCAGTAGTATTCTGGCTCGGTCCCATATCTCTCTGGGCTTAAATTTCGGTCCTCATTAGCTTCTGTAGTGTTTGTAAAGTGGACTCGGCAGCTTTGCTTTCCAGGAGTAACGCGATACACATACTCCTTTCACATAAGCAATTCTCTGCTTTGCTGCTGAACTTGTGACCCACACTGTTCAGGGAGAGCAAGCAGAGAGTTCAGACTGAATACAGACTGAAATAAATAACAGTCTAGACATGTAGGCAGCCCTGCTTACATGGACTGGTACTAAAAAACTTTTGGCTGAAATAAATAGGTAGGAAACATGATTTGACAATGGGACCATGTTCCAAAGAGTTTTTGTAAATTGTCGCATTCTGTGATTCAGTCGAAAGATGGAAACTTTTACTTTTGCATCTAGTTTAATGGAGTATACAAATGCTCTTATGATTTTTCAAACTCAAGTTTATGATACATGACTTATGATTCTTGCAATGTAAAGTAATGTAAGTAAAAAGTTATTAATATATGGACTAGATCACGGTTGAATGTTTTATCGTCACCATCACTAAACTTCATACTACACTACATTGTACATACTTTAACTTTGCATACATTTCTTTGCATACTCTCCACCTGTAAAGATTAATCTCTCCGGCAGCTTCTGTAATTTTGTTCCACCACTTGTTAGCCACTTCCTTTTTCAAAGGGGCACTATGTGGTATGTGGAAGAAATTTTAAGTAGAAGAGAAAACTTTTCATTGACTGTTCATTTAGTTTGTTTAGGCATAAAAATAAATCTAGCTGTCTTTGTTTTTATGACTGAATAACAAACTGACCTCAAAGGACACAATTCCACACTATTTTTTTCTCTTGTTTATATTTGGTGGACCCTGTCACCTTTTTTAGCTACAAACAATGTTCAGGGGACCTTATTTTCCTCTGAGAACAGCTTGTTTATTATGAACAAGCTGTTATGAAAAATATATATATTTCTGATTTTGTATTAGAACCTCATTAATATTGTAAATATAGAAATTCTGAGTTTGAATTTCTTCTCTGAAACTACACTGTGCCCCATTTAGACATGTAAACGCTCTATAATTCAGATGTTGGATGACTTATTTTATGTTGTAGAACAAAGAGTGAAAAGCATCTGGCATAAAATAACAGAATCAAATTTAGTAAGGCCACTGAATCTCCTTTTTCTGTTGTTATGAACTTAGCACTCCTCTTCAGTCATTTGGTGAGTCCTCATCAAATGCTTGTTGTCTGGGAGGCTGATTGGTCCAGACACGGGCCAGGAGGCACACTGCAACAGTAAATAAAGACTGGTCTATGTGTGCGTGCCCTCGTCTCAGGTTAATGCTGTGTGTGTGTGATGGTCCAAGTCAGTCACCCCAAACAGTGTGTCCGTGCTGCAGAGCTCTGTGAATATCTCCCCGACCGGATCCGTGCCTGTGTGTTTATGGGCTTGAGCAAACAGCGGGGTTTCTCGCTCACCCAAAGATTTGTTAGTACAACACAGTTAATAGTTAACATCATTGTCAAGCCTGCTGTGCTTATTTCCCTAGATGTGGCCATAAAACCAAATTATCAGAGTTAATGCAGATGTCAGAGGGTTTTCCGTACCGGCAACAAAATAGACGCCCTCTGTGGGTGTTTATGAGCTGAGCTGGCTGTAATACAACATTTTTTTTTTTTCTTTCAGGTATCCGTATGGGAAGTCTGGGCCTGTTCCTGCAGTGTGCTACCTCAACCTTCTTCTCCCTGGTCATGAGTCGTTTGGTTCGCCACTTTGGCTCACGGTGGGTCTACCTGAGCAGCATGGTGAGCTTCACACTCTCAGCTTTGGTCATCTGCCTGTCCAAAAGTGTGGTCTTGGTCACTGTCATGGCGGCCCTCACTGGCTATGCGTACGCCACCCTGCAGACCCTGCCCTACACACTCACCTGCCACTACCACAAGGAGAAAGAGGTAATTCAAACAACTCTTATACGCAAGGAGGATAGCGTGTTGACAACTTTTTGGGGATTGATAAGCTGACTCTTTTCTCGTCTCATTTCAGGTCTATATGCCAAAAAAGAAAACCAAAAGCATGCATAAAAATGGCATTACATCCAAGCTGGACTCTGTGTATTCGACTCCTGTGGAAGAGGAGGCTGGACTGAGCCACAAAACAGGGACTCCCAACGGGAATGCCTTCTTTGGCCAGGACAGTTATGAGTACTACCCCGGTCCACATGGCCAGAACGGCTCCTCTCACAGCGCTATCAGCGGCGAACAGGAGGAGGCCGAGCTAGGCTTTGAGAAACGTGGCGTGGGTTTGGACTTTGCCATTTTGGACAGCACCTTCCTCCTCTCTCAGGTTTTCCCCACCCTCTTCATGGGCACGATCGTTCAGTTCGCACAGTCCGTCACTGCCTACATCGCCTCCTCTGCCATCTTTGGTGCCGTCGCCATCTACTTGGCCGGTCACATCATCTTTGACCAAAAGGACCTCAAAAGATGAGACTTGGATACAGAAGATGCAGCAGTGATGATTAATCAATCAGTCATTCAGGTTCCTTGGGTGGAACTCAACAATGCACTACTGTTTCCAGAATGCCTTGCGCTATTACTGTGTGTTTGCTCTTGCTTGGGAAAATGTGTTTCTGTCAGCGTGTGGCAGGTTACAAGCAAAAGGCCATAAAAGACGTGTTATCTGCCAATAAGGTGCAGGTTCCATATCAGAGCAGGGCCTGTTTTGTCTCTCTGCCACCTGAAGAGTCAACACCACCTGTTTGCTCGAGTCAGGTGCGGCACTCTGTACCGAGTGTGTTTGAATTCTATAGAAATCTCCCTCCAGTACTTTTGTTGTGACATCTTTTCTGTCCATTGTCTTTTTCCTCAGGTACCACAAACAGATTTACTGTAGAACTCATCAACCTCAGCTACACAGCTACTAACCTTTTTAAGTGTTCTCTTCCGGCCTCCCATTTTCAAAAGTACAGTCTGTTTTTTCACTCAAACAACATGTCGAAGACAGTTTTGGCTTGTTCATACTCATCTGCAGCTTTACTAAGCTAGTCTAGAGACTGGTCATCATGCCATTGAGACAGGCCTGTCTTTCTTCATTACGGCAGCATGGAGATATTAACACAATATACCAATATCTACCCCTTCAGAAAATACAGTTACAAGTGGGACCATTGGACTTGTCCATCCAGGATGAAAAAAACACTTAAAGGGGTTGTTCAGTGAATAAGTATCGCAACTCCATAAAGTTTGGGAATTTGCAAGAGACCGATTTAAGGAAAAAAAAAAAAAAGTGGTGAAAGTATATTTGTCTTTTATTCTCTTCAAGGTGTCTAGCTCCAAAAATGTGGATCTTACATTTCCCATAATGCATCTCTGCATTATCTTTCAGTAGAGCACCTCTACATTTTTAGTGCCATCATCATCTTTTTTAATGTGATGCCTGCAGTTTATAAGGTCGTCCTTCTTTCTGATATTTCAAATCCCCCGCCTAACTCAAGATAACGCTGATGCCATCACTTTATGACACCATCAGGGTTATTCTCTCAGACCTGACAAAGCAGGGGACATTTAAATGGACCTTTTATGTGTGAAATTGTCGGGATACCCCGTTTAAACCCTTAGCTATACTCCCCACATCTAGTGTCACCTAATAATTAATGAACAGTTTTACTGTAAATATTTTGTATACAAATTTACTGTATATCCCTATGGGAATTTTATTATGCAACCTGTTGAGGTGAGGTTACCAACTGTGGTGGTTCGAGAATGAAGCTCTTTACTGGAACTGGAAATACTGCATCAAACGACCTCTGTCTAAATATTCACGAGTAGTCTGGTCGAGTGGGACTGCCCATCGTGCCCAATTATGCTTCTGATCAGGACAGTCGTCTCAGGGTTGGTTTAAGTGTCCCATCCTGTCCTTGTGCCACTGATGAAAACACTTCTGCCTAATCCTACATGTTTTCCTGTATTCTCAAATGACAATCTAGGACATCCACATGGGCCCGTTATATAATGTAAACATGTAGGGCGATGTCTGATTGAATCCCACTTCATAGCAGCCATTCCTGAAAGACCAAAAAGCAAAACTGTAACGCAGCAAATGGAAATATTTGGTTGCTGAAAAAGATGCAAGAGCAGGCACTGTATATGGTGGGCTGAAGGATAAGGAGCCGAATTGAGGTGTGTCTGTGTGTGTGTCTGTGTGTGTCTGTGTGTGTGTGTGTGTGTGTGTGTGTGTGTGTGTGTGTGTGTGTGTGTGTGTGTGTGTGTGTGTGTGTGTGTGTGTGTGTGTGTGTACATGGAGGACAGACGGTGTGAAAGCATGAGTAATATATAAGTGTAAGGCTAATGAAAATGGTGTTCTGTTCTTTCTCACTGCTTACGACTTCAGCCCGGCCTGTACGATGCTGTATGTCACGATGTATTGTGGCCTTCAGTTGAGCTTTTCAAACTGTCCGGTTGTTGTAAACACCGGTAAGTGAGCGCAGTTCGTCTCCAGGCTGCGTGATCCCATACGAGGGGTTGGTGAATTGGGTTCCGCATATACAAATAGCCCCTGAAGGATCTTATTGCCTGAGGCGTGCGCAGCGTGAGACAAGTAAAAAAGACGGCAAAGGATTTGTCTGTCATGTTGACCCTGCTGCAGAGTCAATCGTTCAAGCAACCCAATTATCCTACTTACCCCCAAAATGCGCAGGAAAATATTGGTCTGGCATTAGCTGAAGTGTCAGGAAAAAAAAAGATGTTTTACAAGTGCCTGTACATTTTTCAAACCTTTTTTTTGTACATATGTATTTATTTATGCTTTTTATTACAAAATAGCACGTATTAAACTATTGGCCTCTTTGCCATCTTTCAGAGATGCAAGGGTAAAGGCTGTCTCTGTGAAAAAGATAAATTATTTGTATAGATGTGGTATAGAAGCATCAGCTATAATTTATTTAACATTACCCACTTTACCCTGAAGCTTCGATAACATCACAGAACCTTTAGCTGCTGTATCGAACCAGCTGCAGATGAGAATACCGAAAATGATCCGAAGTCGGCCCTTTGGTCACCAGCCGTGCAGCCTGTGTGTGAAAACCTTATTCTTATCACAACTGAGATGCTTTGTAGGTTGTTTTTTCATTTTTGTCAGGTGTGAATAAGAAACCTCATCACTTTATCAATTCTGCTTTATCTGGGTCTTGTATAACCACTTGTTTCTTATCAGAGATCTGTTTTTTATTGTTACGCTTAGCAGATAAACACTGCAGATATGCTTAACTGGATGACTCGTTTTCAGTCCCTGTTGCTCTCAACCAAATGTCCTTTTTTCATTTTAGAGAAGAAAAAAAAAAGTGCCAATGGTCCGATCATTCTGAGGCCAGAAGTCATGTTCTGATGTGATTGTTCAGGTTTTTAAATCATGTGTCTTTTGTCATAAATGCATTCAGCCATAACAAAAAGTCCTATTTCTTTGTCATTGTACATCCATCAGATGTTTATAAATATGCAGTTACCAAATAGATTTTATACATAATAAAAGAACTGCATTGTAAATGAGATGTTGTCCTTGAGTTATTTTAGGAAACAGGTTCCCCTCAATTACAAACAAAAAGATGTTCATTATTGCATGCAGCATTTAAACTTAAAATGTTACATATTGTTCAATTCAACTTGTTTGTATCTTTATTATATGAATTACTCTCATCTGAGGTGCATTTAACCCTCATCTTCAGTTTAAATTGGCGTTTTTTAAAGCGTACAATGTCCAAAAATCCTTATGGAGTTTGGTGTGCGGACGCTTTAGGCCCTAAGGGTTGCTCAGGAGTGGTTCCAATGAACTTGGAAATGGTGCCATCCTTTGGAAATCTCGGGGAACTGATGTGTGCAGGAGAGGCTGCTGGTGCGCAGCTGCACGGGCCTCACTGACGCATGGGCATGCTGCTGGTGGCATTATCTATTACATGGAAAAGACGATAGGCTTTCATGTTGCAGGGAATGGCATGCTGACAATGTGTGCCATTTCGTGACGGGGCCTCTCCAGTGCGCTCCTCGCCGTTCTCATGAGTGCACCATGGGAAATTCGCGGTGTTATGGCGTGCGCTTATAAAAATGTGATACTTTATGAAAATGCCACTCTGGGCCTCTGTGGAGAGCTGGGGGGGGGGGGTCTAGGTGTCTTGCTCAAGGACACGTCAGCAGGGCGGATGCTGCTGGCCGACGCCGAGGTCTTGAACCCTGATCTTTACGCGGTTGAGGGGTGTGTGGGCGCCCTGCTGGCTCCCCCGGTTCAGCCGATGTGTCGCAGAAAAGCAGTGATTTTGCTGGGGGAAAGTTCTTGAACGGCGCAGCAGCAGCAGAAGAAGTCGCACCACGGGAGCCCTGTCATTGCTCTCCGGTGACAAGTGGGCCTGTTTTTACACCTTCCTTCTAAATAAGGAAGCGGCCTGACAGACATATGACCACCGACCCAATTTGGGAGCTGCCCGAGCGCCCCATCGCGTCCCACGGCCGCTGAACGCCACCAATAAGCTTTCTCCCCCCCTTCCAGCCCGGCAGTGACACCGGGCTATTTCCCTCAACTCTCAACAGAGTTGGTAATTTTCCTGCTGTCAGCACCCTTCTCTACCCTTGTATTGTCCCCCCCGCGGTGAAGTCAGCATGATGTCATCTAGGGATGCGATAGCCGTGGCAAGGTTGAAGCAGGGTTTTTGGTGAGTGGTTGGAGGATTTTTTTTTTTCTTCTCAACTCTTCACCGAGAGGGAGCCGGGAGAGAGGGGGAAGAGAGAGAGAGAGAGAGAGAGAGAGAGAGAGTGTGCGTGTGTGTATGAGAGAGAGAGAGGGAGAGAGAGAGAGAGAGAGAGAGAGAGAGAGAGAGAGAGAGAGAGAGAGGCGCGGAGGAGCTGCAAAACATGGTAATCACCACCACCAACATCACCATCACCATCACCTCCAGCTCTGCCGCGCACTCTCCCGTCTCCTCTCCTCCTCTGCACCGGGGCTTGCGTTTCATGCCCAAAGCCCTGATCCGCGCTCCAAAAATAACCCTCAGCCAGCATGCCGAAGGAAGCAAAACAAGAAGAGCGGTATTTTTAGGGTCATTAATTTTGACCACGTGGCCCGAAGGTAAACCGGATGGCCGTTGCGCAAAGGCTCCTCGTCAGTATGTCCTGCGAGGCCGGCACGCCGCACTGGACGCTGACCGCGGTGGTTCTCCTGGGCTTTCTGCTGGGGATCGTGTCAGCGTACCCGTTACCGAGCGGCAGGACAAACGCAACTTTATTGGAGAAACGATGGGAGACCCTCTTCTCCCGCTCTGTACTGGGGATCTCCGGGGAGAAACCGGAGCTGAACTGGGAGAGTGACTATCTGCTGGGCATCAAAAGAGTGCGGAGGCTCTACTGCAACGTGGGCATCGGGTTTCACCTTCAGGTCCTCCCCGACGGCAGGATAAACGGTGCACATAATGAAAACCAGTACAGTGAGTTCTACCTACCTCCAACCAATGTAATGCAATAGACATAAAGAGAGGGGCAGAGTCAATAAGCATGGATCTGTGATGCGTGTCTATCCCCTCTATTAATTTGCATGATCATGTGTCATCCCGGCTCCGGTGGGGGAAGAATTGAATTTCTTCCACGTCAAAGACAAATCTATTAAAGATAAGTATCCATCAGTGCTGAGACCCCGTCCTCCTCCTTCTCCCCCCCTCCCCGTTCCTCCCCCACCTCCTCCTCACCCCCTCACCCCCCCCTCAAGCTCAACCATGACATGAATGTATGGACGCTTTTAGACACAACTTATTTTTACGCAGCCCTGTGAGGGCGGTCCGGAGGCCGATGGCCGCGCACGCCGATGCAATTACCGCAATCATTGCTGCAATAACCGGCATGCGCCTAATTGGCACGCGCGCCCCTGGGTGCCAAGTGTTAAGATGAGGGTGAAAGATGCAGAACAAAGGCTCGGCATGCTGCGCAGCAAATCTGCAAGGTTACACCCATAGACGCAGAGAGAGGGAGAGAGAGAGGGAGAGAGGGAGCGCACAATGCCACAGACACCGTGATAAAACACCGAGTGAGCCGAGGAGGAGCGGCCGGTGTTTCTGTGATTGTTTTCTCATCCCCCCTGCTCTAAAATGTGGTCACTCTTTGTCTCGCATCAGGTCTCATAGAGATCTCCACGGTGGAGAGAGGAGTGGTGAGCCTCTATGGGGTGAAGAGTGAGCTGTTTGTCGCAATGAACAGCCGTGGGAGGTTATACGGAACGGTAGGTATGCACAGTATTTTGTTTATTGTCCAGCAGTGTTGGTTAAACGGGAGCCCTGGAAATAGGACGCACTTTGCAGCAGCTCCATCACTCATATTTTTGGGGATGGGACCGCCGGCACGAAAGGGGGGGAGGCGGGGGTGGAGAGGCAGGCTGCTCATTACGCGCTGCGAAATCCATATATTTAAATTTCATCAGGAATTTATAAAGCTCTATTTAAAGAGACGGTGCCAGGGCCTGGTGGCCTGTGGGTGCATAATGCTGAGGTTAACAGATGCAGGGCTGAGTGCACACGCCTGTGATGTGTCTCTGTGTGTGCCTGTGTGTGTGTGTGTGTGTGTGTGTGTGTGTGTGTGTGTGAAGAGGAGGGAAAACCCCCTGACGCAAGGGAACCTGTCAGCAGCGCTGGAAATCGATTCTCACGGTAAAGCGCTTATGTTTGCAGGGCAGCGCACACAACGCACAACTTGAGGAGGCGAAGGCCCAACTGCTCACAGCACCAGCAGCAGCAGCAGCAGCTTCTCCAGCCCACCCCCCAAAAAATCTGAAACCTAGTATATTGCAAAGAAATTTGAAAACTGAAAGCAGAACATCTGTCTCCAGAGGTGTTTCTTGGACAGCGGGTTTGTTTTCTCTTCTCACCAAACTGCAGCTGTGCTCCTTACATTTTCTGGGAGGCGTCCAACAGAAGGAAACAGGCTGCTGTGTGTCAGCTTGGCACCATTTGAGGTGTTGTGGGAAATCCAGAGACCTTGATGCACAGCAACCATTGGGATTCTGTCTCTATAAACGGCGGTACCCGACAAGAACACCTGTGAGGATATGCATTTCTCAGCATTGTTAAAAACCTGGGCCTTTTCTCCTTATTTAATCAGATTTAAATGGCTGCAGACAATACAAAACTTGAGCATTTTTAGAGAGGCAATAATGATTTACAGTTAAAACACATCCCAGTATATCTTGACAGTGGTTTTATGGCCGTGTGAATTTAAGTTCCCAGGGGCCTTAATCTGATCCTGCTGCTGAATGTGTTGGATATTTTGTGTAGAGATGATGTCACCATGTGGAATGTCTAACTTCGATACAGTACCTTCATTGATGTTCAATATAGGCGTGTTGCAATATACTGACATTCAGGATAACCATTATACTGAAAAAACAATGAAATTCCGATATTGTGTTGATGATACACACATGAGTAGTAGTGGTATAGTCTCGTCAGGATGATCCAGCACAGATGTTTGGCCTTTTTCATCTTTTGCTTATGAGTGTTACGAAAAGGTTGCCGAGTAATTGAGTAGTCGATCGTAATTGTTCTTTTTGACCACTTTTTATTCACACCGATATTGTGAGTTTCAATACCACTGGGGAAAAACTGACATTGGGAGCATAACATTCTAGATTTTTATTAAAGAAAATACATATAACATGGCTTTTTTTTCTAGGCTACTGTGTGTTAAGAGCAACGGAATCTCAGTTGATTAACTTCTGGAGAAGGTGGGGCTCTGTGGTGCAGCTGTACACGGGTCCCCTCACTGCTGGAGAGCTTAAAAAACGCAGTGCTGGCACGTTCATACTGCGAAAACACGAGTATTGAAACCCTTTCAGAGTTTATACGTGTCGATATTTCGATACTTTGGACGATAGCGTGGCAGTTTTTTAAAATAAAGATTACTTTTATGGCAAGGTTAAGATGACAATATATTAATTAACTTAAATAGTAGTCTAGTCATGTCATTATATGTCTATATTTGGATTTAATGTAAATCTTATTTTTTACTATGCCAAATGCAATGTAGTGAATTCTAACTCTTCTAACGTTTTTATGGTGAGCAGATTTTGATTTATTTTTTTTACCTTTGATGATTTTTTTGCCCTGTTAACAGAGACGCAACACAGTTTCATTATTCATGATCGTAGTGACAATTTAATTAAAGTTGAGCTTTTGCTCCTCATCACACAGATAAGACGTAACTGCAGAATTACCGGCGATAACCTTTAGAAGTTGCCATTTGTTTGCTCCGAGAGCAATGATGGCTATTAATACATAAACGTTGCTGGTGGTGGGGGAGGAAGCATTGTGTTTAGTAGAGCCCTGCTGACACATGGCTGCTGGTTTGCTTGCTGTGGCCAACATATTTGACGGAGAGAATGTGAGTCGTTATCTGCTCACGAGTGATGAAGCGTTAGCTTGTGAGCAGGCTGATGATCTGATAAGAGATTGAATTAGGCCACATGGCCTCCGATGGGGAGTATTTGCTCTGCTGCCGTTCACTGTACAAGTCATGAATGCACTGTCAGCTCAGTTGTTAGTATTCATGGTGGCAGATATGTAGACATTATTTTATATGGAGGGACTTTAGCACAAAATATTGATCAGTGTTAGTCGCATGTCTAAAACCTTCCTGTTTTCTGGGTCATTCTAGTGTGCATTTTAAATTTTACAGTGTTTACTAATAGGTTTGTCATTTTAAAGGAATAGTCTGACATTTTGGAAAAAGGGTTTATTTGCCTTTTCACAAAAAAAATATTTTAAGTGATAAACCATTCAAATAAAAAAAACATTCCGACATCTTTTTTTATACGAAGCTGTTGCCACAAGAGGATTGAGGGACATAGAGGGAAACTGGTAGTCTGGTTCTGTCCAAAGGCAAAGAAAAGTAAACAATTTTTTGTGTTCTTATTTGTGGAAACATGAATTTAAGAAGCAAGATATAATGTGTTATTAAGTAAGCACGTGAGATGCTGGTAGGCAGAGTTTGACGCACCTTGTTTCTGCTCATTTAAGATAAGTTAAGCTAAGCTAAGCTTACCGACTCCTGGCAGTAAATGCACGCACAAGTGGTATCAATCCTCTTATCTTACTCTCTGCAATAAAGAGAGTCAGCAAATTTCAGAAAATGTGAAACTATTCCTTTAGCTTACATAATTCAGTTGGATTTAAAGGTCCTGTTCAAATGATTTTGGCTTTTGTAGTTTTCCACCAGCTGAACACCTTGTCTCACTCCTTCCTATAGTGGCTGATAGAGCCAATGTTTGGTTTGTCCATTCTGGGCAACCGTAGAAACATGGTGGTGCAACATGGCAGAATCTGCAGAAAAGGACTCACTTACTCTGCAGATAAAAGATATAAGACATATTTTATTACAATGAAACACAATGGTTCCTAGTTTTTTAAGGTGATGATACACATATGAAACACATAATTATGAATATTGTATTACAGTTCTGACCCAAAATCCTACACACTGGTCCTCTAATTTAATTTTTGTTCTTTGAGAAAGATGTCAATCAATGGAAGTTCCTTCTGTGTGTAAAAATACCAGCTGATTTGGCACACTGTTTACACTAATTCTAAATTAATAGCTATTTTTGAAATACTTAATATGCCTTTAAGAGCGCTTGGTGCTGCTGGGAGGCTGCACAAAGAGAACTCCTGACAAAATGTTAATTCATTGTCCCCGCTGCCGTGTGCAATCTAAATTTAGCTTTGTATTTTTGTGCATTGCTCAGAATATTTTGAAAGAGCTTTTTAATGTCCTGCCATCGTAGCTTCACATTACAAACTGCCTATCTTTCAGCACTGGATTAAAATGCACGCTGTCCTTCTCTTTGTCACCCTCCAGACAGTCTTCCATGACGAGTGCAAGTTCAAGGAGAGCTTGCTCCCGAACAACTACAACGCCTACGAGTCTCTGGTCTACAGAGGCTCCTACATAGCACTCAGCAAGCATGGCCGCGTGAAGAGGGGCAACAAGGCCACCACTGCCATGACTGTAACGCACTTCCTACCCCGAATATGATGAGCAAAAACTGGCAATAACAAACTTATTTGCACATGAGGATTTATCTCCCAGGTAACATAAATACCGTATACGTACGTACAAAACACAAAAGACAAAATGGACTGTAACAGGAAAGAAATTCAACTATATCTGATAGTATTTATTCAAACTTTATATGTATATTTGGGTAGCTTACTTTGTATTAGAAATGATGGAAATGCCATTCTTTGCTGCTTTTATGATTTTCATCATTTTGTGATATGAAGGGGATGGAGGGGCGTCAGTGGTCCCCTCAGTTTATATGGGTGCTTGCTAAGAATTGGTTGAGTCCTTTGCCCTGTCAGTGGATGTCAGTTCATCCTTTTGGAAATGAAATGGATACGTTATTACCTCAAAGCACCATATCCTGAGAAGAGGAGGAGGAGGAGGAAGAAGAGGATGAAGAGAAATGTGTGCATGAAATTTCTACAGAGAAGAATGCCTGTTTACTTCAAATGTTTTTTTTTTCTTGTCATCCATCAAGGACTTTTCCCATCCTCCATGTTTTTTTCGATTGTCACTGTCAGGGCAACTAGAGCACTTGCGAAAAAAACCTGGCGATGGTTTTTTTCTTGCTTCGTCATGAGGTGGCGGTGCCTTGAATTCCTACTTGCGGCCCCCTTTACCCTAGCATGCGAGAAACGTGGTGCCCGAGTCAGAAATAGGAATGAAGTGCAAGTCATCACTCCCTCAGACACCACCGGGGGGCTTTCGCCCAATTCCTAGAGGGCCAGAGGTTTCTCCGCTTTATTTTCTTTCCATAATTAGATCAATTAAGTAATTGAGACTCTATGCTGCACAGGACCCACTGGAGCCTCTTGTTAATATGGAAAGCTAGATTTAGAGTCAGCACTCACCCCCCCCCCCCCCCCCCAACACCATGTCCAAGGGAGCTTTGACAATCCCAGGTTTTACTTTCACAAGTTTTGTAGCCGGATCATCGGGCCAGATTGGGTGTGCGTGACCGTTTACTGTATGTGTGGGCATGCTTTTATATAAGTATGCTCAGTTTGGGAGCTGCTTCATGTGAAAGTTTTTTTTTCTTTTTTCTCATTGTGGGAGGTCAAGGGGGCGTTTGTGTAATAGAATATCATAGACCTGACACTATGAAGCAAAATGTCCTCCAGTGTCTGTCTGCTGTATGCTGTACTGTATATCCCTCCTATTCAAACTGAGTCGGTGCAAACTGTTGCACCTGGTCTGTAGCACTGGGTTTTTTGTTTCCTGTCGACGACTCGCGCTAATTTATTTGGACTTTATTTGGCAAACTTTGTAGCAAAAGTGACGATGGGAGCTGTTTGACTTTCACACTGGTTTAATGATATTTGACACTTAAAGAGATGTGTTAGTGCAGAAATGAAGTTGCAGCCAATCCACTGTAAATATGTTGGCCTGCTGCTTCTGATTTGTGAACAATACTTCAGGTAACTCGGTCTGTCTGACGTTTAGATGTGGCTGGCGCTTATTGATCCCAGATTTTTTTTAAGGTGCAATATGTAAGATTTGGCTACCTGTCAACAAAACAATCAGAGCAGCTGCTAACTGTGGCTGCAGTTAGCTGGTTAGCTCAGTTGGACATACCTCTAGTGGTGTGTACTAGGAGCTCGGAGTGTAACTGGACTGTTGGTGTATTCCACCACGAGCACAGGAGTGTTGGACTGGGACGGGACGGTGCTAGCTGGTTAGCATGTTTGATTCAGTAGATATTTGCGACAAGATATATAGATGTCATAGCATCACTGTTACATTTCACATTCTGTTAATTATTTTATTAAATTTTTGAATGTTTTCAATAAGAATTCTTACATATTGCACCATTAAGCTATTTATGCGTGATTCAGATTGGTCACTGAGTCACAGTATGGCTTCTTGGGAGAAAAAAAAAAAGAGCAATGTTGCAGAAAGCACTGAACCAAAGGGTTATATTAGCAATGTTAATTTAGGCTTTGTGTAATGCAGCATACCATACTTGAATTCAACAACTGCTTATGTTCCTCTCTCAGATAGTTTTCCATTGTTGGAGACGAAGGGGGGGACAAAGAGCAAGCAAAGTTGAAGGTAGCAATGATGCACACAGGACTTATATGGGACTCTGCACGTGGCGCTGGTTGTTTGTTTAACTTGGTGAGGATGTGGATAATGTGGGGTAAAATACCTGAGCATCAGACTGGTGGGCCCCCCTTGTCTGTCGTTGTCAGACTGGACAGTCAGGGCCCCGGGATTCCTGTCCCGCTCATCTGAGCCATTTTTGTACCAAGGTCAAAGAAGTGGGATTTCTGTGCTTTGTGTTACCGATGTAGGCGTGTTTTCTGGTCCATCTCAATGACTTTTACCTTGTTGCTCAAGACAAAAATGGTCATCTTGTCATGTGCAACGAGTCTATTTAATGTTCGAATGGTGCGACTGAGCTGGGTTTTTAATGATTTTCAATTCACTTTCTGTACTTGACCTGCAATAGTCTGTAAGTATCAAACCACCAGTCAGGCTAGAGTGGTGACATATGATAAAAAAAAAGAAAGTAGCAAGGTTGTTATACATACTGTTTATGTTATCATATTTTACCTCATGCCCTTTTTAACATTACTGCAACACACTGGCAAAATGTCTGTGAGCAATGGTTTACGTGCCCTTTAAGCTTCAGCTGATGTCTAGTAGCAGAGACGATTGTGCAGCATCTTGTCCGAATGAGTGCCTATGTAGGCATGTGTGTGTCTGTGTGTGTGTGTGTGTGTGTCCAACTGAGCGCGCTCCTGTCATGTTCTGTTTCTGCCAAAGCGACAGTAGAGATGGTATCAGATCAATTTACCTTGAGTCAGGAATAACAGGGCATTGTCTGACTGTGCAAGCAGGAGAGGATAAAGACCAGAGGGATGGAAAAAGGCAACACAGAAGCTTCTGAGGGAGAAAAATAAAGCACTGACTGTGGTTTGAGCTGGTAGCTATGTAGCAAAAGGCCACTGAAAAAGAATCTAATGCTTCCAGGAAAGGGACAATTCAAAGAGGTTGTCTGGTGGACTGAATACTGTGATCCAAAAGAGCAACTTGACACTCCCAGGATGTTTATTGTGAATGGGGGATTTTTTCTCTCCTTTTTTTCGACTGGTCAGCCTTTATCACATCACTATGATCAGAAAATGATCACCTGTAGCTTTTTTTCCAGGACTGATTTTGTGGTGGTGAGGAATAGGTTGGAAATGTATTTTGGTAAATTTGTCAAAATATAGAAAAGGTGCAAATTTCTTTTTTTATTTTATTTTTTGTTTAAACTTACTGAGCAGAGGTAGATGTTGTTTTCCCTTTGCTAGGTATTCATCGAAATGAGCTAACATGCAAGATCGAAAGTGTTTTTGATGACGACGTGTGTTAATTACTGTATGTCATTTCTGATTTATCATGGTATGTTTCAGAGGACACTGTCAGCACAGCAAGCAATGAGTTGAATGGCAGAATGGGAAATGTAAAGCTACAATGGCTACTCTAGTAGGACACCTGCAAAGTTGTTTACACCAAAGGAAATTTAGCTTGGTGTCAGATTTGAAAGCTTGAAAATTGAAAAATTAAAGGAAACATCCCTCTGTCACAAAGTCTACAACCTTCGCATGTTTCTAGGCAGAGGTTGTACGATGTAGCAGTAACAGAGAGAAGGTAGTTAATGGCAAGAAGAATCACCTTTCAACATTAACCTTTATTTCCTTGATTCCTTTATTATGCATATGGAGTTCTGAACAGACTATGTGTGAGTCACCCCTGTTGATTAAGGATCCAGTGTCTGGATTTTGCCATTGTGCTTATCATACCTGTTCAGCTGGTTTTAAAATGTGTTGGTTCACAGGGAACTGGAGGTCTGTGGGAGGATCTGGGATCAGACTTGTGTGTGTGAATGTGCGAGTGCAAGTGTGTGTGTGTGTGTGTGTGTGTGTGTGTGTGCGTGTGTGCGTGTGCGTGTGTGTCCCTGTGTGCCGGCAGCCTTTGTGTTTCTCTCAGTTTTCTATTCCTGCACTGAGGGGAGAGTGCTTCCTCTGAGTCCCCCTCCTCTTTTTTAACATATACCTCACCTTCTGCCTTAGTTCCGATTATTGAAATGATTGTAAATTAGTTTGAAACAACAGACTTCTCCAATCATTTGTTTCTGAAAAATATGATGACGAGTAAGTAAAATACTATATTACAAATGGTTTTCCTTTTATTTTTGTACGTATGTGCTGTGCACAGCAGTCAACTGTATTCCTGAGATGGTAATAAAAGACGTTTTGTAAAAGCTGTTGTGGAATGCTTTAAAATGTGCATGGCTCCTTCTTCATACTTAGTCACCCAGAAAGACGCAGATTATTGTAGGAACTCTTGCGCACGGCGCAGGGCGGCGCGCAGCGGAGCGCGTTGTGATAATGGCAAATGTACCTGCGCCCACCTGTTCGCCCCTGGGTGCGCTGGTCGTGTTAAGGTGTGGCCATGCGCACTGATAGTGGATTGATATCTTAAGGCAGCAGAAAAGACCACAGACCAACAAAAAGCTGGTCTAAAGTCAAAGGCGCAGTCTGTTTCCTGCTATTTAAAGGACGCATTAGATGCGCCTACACAGCGGCCACACTCTGATTTTATGATTTGAGAGACTGCTTCTAGTTATTTTAAAACACTTCCATGAATGCAGTCATGTCAGTGTAACACATATCCTGGCACTTTCATCAGCAAAACTAAAAGCTGCAGTTATAAACTCTCCAAAGGAAACGAGTCTGGAGTTTAAAATAATCTATTACGTTTACCAGCTGTTCCTCGCGCGCAAATGCGCATGTTAACGCGCAGATACACATATGGTTTCTGCTGCTGCTGCAAGTAATGTCCTTAGTATTTTGCGCATTATGCATTTCTCCACTCTCATCCCACCGGTATTGATCAGGATGATTTGGACTTTTATGACCCGTTCCGCTTGATCAACGGACTGAGATCCGCGCACACGCAGCAGCAGCAGTAGCAGCAGCGCTTCTCCTCCTCAGTTTAATATCAGTTTACTTTTTCATACGCAGAGTTACTGATGGGACAGATGATTGCGAAATGGCGGGTCACAGGGGCCAGCAGCTGAGGATCACACACATGTCCCTCAGCGGAGACGAGGGCCACTGGTTACTATCTGCCAGGTCCTTGCGCACCTGGCTCTTAAGGGGAATGGGAGACGACACTCGGATGGTTTGATTTATGTTCCGCCCAAAACACATCCATGACTAATTCGGAGTCCAAATACCACCTCTCTGCGCCGCGCGCCGCACTTTGCGCTAGGATTATCTGCCGTTTAACAAGCAAAATGAATTTAGACACGCCCTGAACGCAGCAGCACGCTTTGCTCTGGATCGTTTAAATAGGGCCCGATATGAGTCTGTGAAAATATAAAACCTCAATCCAAAGTCACGGTCGCTGAAGCGCCAAGAGTCAGTATGTGGCGCCCTCTTGTGGGGAAACATAACAACAGGTGGAAGGCAACGTTCTGATAGATGGTGAGAGAACATGTAGATGAAAATAGACGGTATCAGAAATAGGTGCAAAGAACGCTACCAGTTTATTTTATGGGTTCTAGTCTTAATAAATATCTTGTAAATTTCTAGTATTTTCACTGGAAAAACTTTGTCATTTGGTACTAAAATGTAGGTAAAAATAAGACATGATCAATTGTTGCAATACCAGTTCATACATTTGAATGAAATGCTTAATTTTGATGAAGTATATTGGTTTTGTCGTTGGTGTTTCGGCTGGATGTAAATAATAAATGACTAATGAGTGAATATTTACTTGGGTTTAAATTGTTCCATTCTTTCGAGAAACGTCTTGTGAAAAGTAACAGCTGGTTAGCTCAACACAGCAAACTAAAATAGCTCAGACCTTCATCTATATTTCACCTATTACTAGAAGTGACTCACAGAGTTCTTTCCAGGAAAGTCTCAAGACATTATTTGGAAACAGCAGACATGTAACATAAAGTGGTACTTATCTTTTAATTGAGTAACTTTAAACATTCAGTGTCCTGCAATATTCTTTCAGGGAAGACAAAATGTATAGTTAAGTCTCAGGTTGTTACCTTGGCGTTTGCCCTAAAGTGTTACAGCTTGGACTGTGAATACAAACCACCTCCAAAACCTCAGCTTTAGAATACACACACTTTGTTAAGTTAGTCAAAACTTACTGAAGGAGCTCAGGACATCTTCATTTGTTTTAATCGGGTAAAAGTCTGAACCCCACCAAAAATGAGGCTATAAAATGAAAGATTGACAGCCTCGTGAGAGGAATGACAGGAGGTGACAGTGTGTGAGGTTAATTAATAAGCGAGGTATGAGTCATTCTCCTTGGATGCGAGTCAACATATCGTGACACAACAGAATCAAATTATCATAAATATAATTAAACATTTGACGTCATTAATTTGTACGTAGGTTGTAAACGCGTAGTAATAATAAAACAAAAAAAATGATTTTGACCAGTGGTCATTATTGTGTTTGAGCGCCATTAAGTTCTATACACTACAGGTTTTGCTAAATCTCTGTTGGCTATTCCTCAGACCAGAAGAAAAGCTGAAGGAAAAGACTGATA
The DNA here is from genome assembly GCA_963678695.2 of Diplodus puntazzo. Taxonomy (NCBI): domain Eukaryota; kingdom Metazoa; phylum Chordata; class Actinopteri; order Spariformes; family Sparidae; genus Diplodus; species Diplodus puntazzo. The sequence continues at coordinate 11,400,692 of OZ023161.1, read as the reverse complement.
TAAACAATAAAACTCAGTCAAACAATGAAGACTAAACAAGTAGTTTGGGAAGCCTGACATTCTTACCTCAATTCTTTTTCTTGGTCAGATGAGTCTTCATCATCCCTTCACATCTCCTGCTGCCTCTAACATCTCTCCTCTGCTCCCGCCTCTGGAGTTACAGGTTTGAATTTTGTGTTAGAAGTTTTTTTTTTAAAGATTGAACCAAGAGCAACCCGTGCTTCAATCTATGACAAAGAGATTCCACTTTTTTCCATTAGGGTGATGAAAGTACAGATAAAACGGTGTCAGAGCCTCCACCTCAGCCACCCTTAACAGAAAAAAGGCAGGCTTAGAGTCATTTGAGTAAATGAGTTAGCCAGTTAATCGACCCACTGTTTAAATAAACCTGTTGGACTTTCTCCTCCTCCAGTAGCTGCTCTGCACACCGGCCTGAACTTTTGTGCTGCTAGGTAAAAGAGAGCACGGCATCCCCACTGATCATGCAACCGGCTTTCTTCTCACTCGTCCTGATTGCCGTACATGTGTCTGTACCGGTGGATTGTACAGCGAGGCTCCGGGATCCAGAGCGACTTCTACAACATCAGCAGGGAAGCTCCAGCACAGGAGCACGAGCAGAGGCATCCGCCGGGACGGGACGTTTCTACTTGGAGCTGAGTGGATCAACAAGAAAAGGCATTCACAGACACTTTCTGGGTAAGTCTGCTGATACCCATCACAACTATTTAATTCAGTACAAATTAGACATAAGTATACATAAGTATAACAGTCAGAAATAGATTCCGTATGACATATTTCTGGATAGACCAGCACAAACATCATTCAGATGTATAATTTTGCTTGTCATCTATGCAAACAAACATCTGAACAATTTCTTTTTGATTTGACATTTTTTTTGACTGATGCTAACATGTTTAAACCTTCTTGTCTCGCAGCTATTTTGCCAGTAAGAACAGATGCAGGTAATTTTGTGTCAATATTTGATCTGAGAGCAAGACTGTTCCTCTGCATGGACTTTAAGGGGGAGCTGTACAACTCGGTGAGTATTCTATAAATGCACTTGATTTGAATGAAGTCAGGAAACAAGTGCAGTGCGATATAACAAATTTGTATTTGTCCACTTTTGTCTACACAACAGAGGCAAAAGGACAGAGAAGACTGTCTCTTCCAGCGCATCCTGTTAGATCTGGTTAACCGCCATGACGTGTTTTACTCTATCAGCGCGGGCCAGCTGCTCAAACTGGAAGGAGCAGAGCTGAGAGTTGCTCACCCAGAACCACCCAAGCCCTCCTCAGCCATCATGGAGAGGTTCCTTGGTCCCTTGGTAAGGAGACAAAGGAGGAGCGAGGAGGTGAACCCCTCTGATCCGTTAAGGTCAGAGTCACATCCCTCACATCCTGCCAAGGATCACAAGGATGCAGATCACAGGCAGCCTGAACAGGACCAGGCTGGCGCTGTTTCCAAAGAGACCATCACGTCGTGTGATGACCCCCTGCGGGTCCTACAGGCCAACGGGCCTGTCAGTCCTGTCAAGACTAATATCGCAGACCGAGCACCACAAGACTAGATCTCAACGTGCGGGTGAAGTCAAGAGGGGCTGCAAGTCTTTATGTTTGTCCCGAAAACTCTCTTCATGTTTGACTTCATGGTTGGAGAAGATACTGTACTTGTAGACACTCTGTCCTAAAACATCAGCGAGGGCCAGATAGCTAGCAGAGTCAAACTGACATGAGAGGGTGGCTCGTTATCTTTTGAGGCCACATTAGAAGCATTTAATAGCATTCTGAGAAAAGAGATTTTATTAAACCCTCAAATCGTTTGTTTTCAGAATTTGTTTTGATTCAACTGTTAAGGCTTGGTAATGTACTGATGAAGCGTGTTACATCACAGCCGCCTGTACAGATGTTCTGTTTGAACGGCCACGGAAGGATAAGTTTAGCAACATCTGACCTGACCACGCAACATGTTTGGTCCAGTGTCCCGCTGTCCTTTAACCTCTTTTGTCAGTTAAATTTTAAACCTCGAGCCGGATGGGGCAATGTTTGTTTTGCATATGTACGGATGTGTAATCTGTGAGTAATTATGAATATTTATACATAAATTTGTTGATACAGTAATGCTTCACGGCAGTGTAGAAACTAAACAAACATCGACCAGCGCATTCTTTTGTTAGTCTAATTATGTCAGGTGCCGGACACCAATAGTCACAGCATGAAAAGTTATATTTATTTATTGAAATGTGTTAAATGACTTCCTTCCTAGCCTAATGTTTTATTATTTATATATTTCACGTTGTGTTCTTTCTAATGTGGATGAATAAATGGTAACTATTGTGTGGATTGTCTGTGTGTTTGTCCAGTAAGAATTTTTTCTACCTTGCATTTCAGACAACAGGAATTTACAGGGAAATGTTTTTTTATCCTATTCTGGGATATTTGAATAAGAGGACAGTGTGAAATAACATAGGGGGAACGTCCTGTGACACGGACACACACTCATGTTACTACTCAGCCACAGCTTCATGCAAGACTCTACATATATCGATATCTACAGATGACTAATAAAAGTCATCTTTCCAGCAAATCATTGCATCCTGATGGAAAAAGTAAAACTGGGAATGTCTGTTGGTGTTTCTGTTCTTTCCTCTCATCCTATCTTCACATTTTCATTGCATTCAGATTATGGTGATCAAGTCAGTGTATCACGCATCAAGTTACCTTACATTTACATTTACAGTGTTCCTGACCATGAACATTATGACAACTGCATAATATGCATTTTTTTGCCAACCAATCCAAAAGCCACGGATATCACACGGTTATTATGCACCCAGCCAATTGGTTATATAACTGGCAACTACTAGACCTGAACAAACAAAGTCCAGATGAAGTAATAACATCAAATAGATAATATAAACATTTGTTTCTCATATCAGCATATTAAATAAATGTAGGTGGCCTTGTACCTATATGAAGTAAGATTACTGAAATGAAAGGCTTGATGTTCATAAATCAGAATGTAAAAGTAAAGACATTCTGTGTATCATGCAGGGATGAACAAATGAGACCTTGACTGAATGTCTGATTTCTACATAGTTTTATTTGTTTACATTTAGAAAATGAACAAGGAACCAGTAATAGCTACATTTTCTTCTTCAAGAACTAAATCAAACAGTTTTCACTTTCTTTCCATCATTGAAAGTTTTTCTCATACAATCCAGTTCAGTAGTCATTTACGGTACATTCTCTTGATTATGGTATGGCGTGGAGTGAAAGCAGACAAACAGTGCATGAGCCCCACAGCACAAAACGTGGAGTGAACTCTCGCTTCTCGACAAGCTTTTGTCCTGGTTGGCCGAAGTGTTAATTCACAACAATGAAAGAGTCACTGATTTCCACAAAGTCAACATTGCTGCGGTCCAGCTCTGTGTTCCTACGCAAAATCCATGAACTGCAGGAGAGTAAAAATAGAAACACGTACTCATTAGAGCTGAAAGTCGCCCACATTTACGGTAATGAACAGCCAGACAGTGACAAAGTAATGATGGCACAGCCCTGCAACACTAACCATCTGAGTTTAAATGAAGGTGGTCAGACCTTTAATGTAAAACAAATTCTAAGGACAAATAGATGATTGGTTGGAATATATAATTAATTATAAATAAAAAGTTATGTTGTATGCTCTTGGTAAACAAAAAAAATACTTCTAAAATAAGAAGGCAATCCAGGCCCTCTGAATGTGAGAAAATGCGTCAATATGTTTTGACCTCTAGATGTTCATCCGGGCTGTGTTGTTGAGACCTAGTGACTGGAACATGTTGTCTTTTCCAGTGATTTGTCTTTTTCAGTGATTTAGCCGCAATAATAAAGGTCTATTTATGTTTCCTTCTTAAAATCTTTAATGATAAATGAATTAAAAACTTGACGATTTTTTTCGGGGGGGGGGGGATAATTCAATTGTCAAAACATGCTTATACTGAACATCCAGGAAAAACTTTGTCCATCCATTAATTTCAAAAGTGAATAAATAGAATAAATTAACTGTATTGTGACTGAGCAAATAAATGACATAAAGGAAAAAAACCTTTGTAAACCTGATTGTTTGAGTCTTTCTCTCATTGCACATCTCACTTTCTTCTCTTAGTTCTCTCAACCACATTCCTTGACACCCTCTCTTCATTTAGCTCCTACTGTTTAACATGGTCGCCCCTGTGTATGAACACACAGCTCATCCCTGACACTTTGAACCTTTCGTGCTCTTCTCTCATGGTGAGTATAAACCGACACAGACCTGTGTTAGGACTTAAAGAGAACATATGTGCCCTGTCAGAACCCGGAGGCAAGGCGCAGTGTAACTCCTCCACAAAGTAACGCACTGCCACACACATGTAGGCCCCGTGGGTGACAACCAAAGCATGGGTGGGGATGTCTCTGACACCGTCGTCTGCCTTTCCCTCGACAGGAGAGGTTTCTGGTGGCGCAGATACTGAGGTTTCATCCTCCCATCCGTCATGTTCGGTCCCAATCTGCTGGAGCATTTTCTCCATGAACTCTTTGACCCGCTCCTTCACCTGAACACAGTAAAATCTGTTGTAAACTGCGCCATGCTTCTCTTGCATTTTCTTCCTACACTACCAGCATACGTCACGGAAATGTGACAGTAAAACTTGTTTTATTCAAAACAACATAGTTGCACCTTCCCCAGAAAAACACACACACACACACACACCAACTCCAGTTTCATCCCGACACAACAACCTGTTACTCGATTAAGAAAACAGGGAGGGAGGCCTCTAGCCGACGCTGATTGGGGCGCTCGGTGCTTACGTCAAATCTATCTTTGTATAATCTGCATCATCATCATCATCATCATCATGTGCCGGTCACGTACTGGGTTGGACCAGAGTTCACGTCCAAGCCAAGATGAGGCCTGATGACGTACCTTTGAAATAGAACATCCTTCCCTCCGACACCCCCCTGGACATACACACACACACACACACACACACACACACACTTTCCTCCCACGCAGCCTCTTACACAAATAACACAAAGCCAAGTGGTGACTTTTTAATCAGGGGCAGTGACGAACGCTCTGCAGTTGTTTGACAGTAGAAAGACATGTACTTTGATCCTCCTGATTCACACCAACTACTCTGGCAGATACAGAAGAAATACAATCATGTGGATGCAAAGAGGCCCTGACATAGCACATTACATCCATGCAGAGTGAGTGGTGGTGTGAGGAAATTGGTGTCTCCTGCCACCTAGTGGTGGCATGTGTTTATTGTGACAGGACATTTAATCTGGGTCCATATCTGAAGTTAAATATGGATAAAAAAAGGGATTTGGTTATCATAAGTATAACAGTTGAGCACCCATTTTCTAACAGTTAAGTCGATCTCTATAATAATAAGTCTTCAAGCTAAGATCATCTCAGCATTTAAGGTTCAGTCCCACCATTAATATATAAAGATTTTCATTATTATCAGAAAGTCTCGTTTTAAGGTGTCAACATTTTCGGCAAATCACCAGTTTGAAACTGCTGCTACCGTCCTGATACATTGAAGATGACTTAAGTTTGTGGTCCACAAAGGACTAAACAATTACATTTGAAAATTAAACCAGCAACATGCCTCTCCAGAGAAAAGGTCCTGTCAAACTAGAACAGGGCTACCCAAAGTAGTTTGCCCACCAAATGCTTCTAGCAAAAACATATAATAATAATTCATTCAAGAAATATAATACTGTCTGTGCCGTCTTATTTTCTGTGAGGTAAAAATGCTCTTTAAAAGTGTAGGATCCCTAATTATGTAATTTTTCATAATCTGTGCATGTTCAGCAGAGTGACACAGAAAACCAGCTCAGTTAGGGGAACTTGGCATCCTATCTGAACAATGAAATACAACACAACAGGAGCTTGCTTTTGGCTTGTGGCCCGACATTAAATACAGTTTTGATCCTTCAAGGGAAAATGTCAGGGCACCTCTGAACGACAGCCTTTTGTCAGATTGTTTGATGTGATAATGAGTGGAGGCTGATTTGATCATATCTATGAAGCAGAAGGTTTTATTTTCAACCTCCATGCATGATGTCAATGCAGACACGGTGTAATTCAAATTCAGCTAAGTTGTAGTTTTCAGTGTGGGATTATTTGTATTATGTTATTATTCACTGTAGCATATTAAAATACAAACATTAAACATAAAAGTATGAACACTAGAATAAGAAGTTTAACACATTACTTAAGTAAGTAAATAAGAAAGTTAATACATAAAGATGTAATAAAAACTTTGAACTACCATGAAGAAAAAGAGAGCAAAGATATGGCAAAAGACAGGAAAGAGGACTGAGAAAGAATAAAATGAATTGAAATAACAGGGATGATAGATACTGGACCCTTCTGTCCTCACCTGTTCCTGAGTCTCCCCTCCTGGAGGGGTGAAGCCTGGAAACGACTGACCGGCTGCCTTGGCCATCTCTTTCACATCCTGCAGCCGTCCTCCCTCTGCAATCCCAAAGCTCTGAAAAATAAGTAATTGACTCAGGTTTATTACATAACAAGTACATTTTAGTGGGAAAATACTTTTGTTAAAAACGCGTTTAATCACACACAAAAAAAAAGCACTCACTATCTCTTTGAGTAAAGGGTCACACACCATCTGTAGACCAGAACAGCTGCTGTTGTGTTTCATTATTGTTGCAGCAGTCTGGAAGAGATAACGCACAATCATCTCATCAAATCCTGACCTGCTGTCATTATCTCTCTCTAAAGAGGAGCAGGTTTCCCCAGATGTTTCTCATGTCTTACTCCCGCAAACTACCAATCTATGATCATAAAGGGAGGTGATGTGGAAATAAAAACGTTGTGAGTGGATGAACATATGCAGTCCAATAAACACAGTGGAGTGTATTTCCATTACATTTAATCATACAGTGATATAAATACATCCTGCAATGTTACATTCAGTTTTTCATTTTAACATTCATAAGATTCCTGCTCGCTGTGTACAAGTGAAGCATTGTACCTGCTGAGCCCGCAGCATATCACTAACAAACACACTGCTGAACGTGACATCTTTCAGGTAACAGCCTGCAGCCTCGGCCTGCTGCAGCCCGGTCTCAGACAAGGGACAATCTATAGCCTGGCCTGTGTAGAGAAGAAGGGCAGGAAGTAAGTAAGACAAACAGAAAGCACAAGAGAGGCAGAGAAAGCTATTAATCTTATGTGTTCAATCATACTCCACCTTGTAGCAGGCCTTCTTTATTGTAACGTGTTTCTCCACTGCAGGAAAATAAAGGATTTATCAATGTCAAAGTACCATTATTAGTATCAAGTTAGTAACACATTAGTTAAAGATGCTCTGGGAGGGCTCTGGGAGGGCTACTGTTCAGCTGTCATATATTGGAATGTGTGTCTTTCATCATATATATACACACAAAGACATATTTTTCTTTTAGCTCAAGAACCTTTCAGCTGGCAGATGGTCAAAGCTGGCTCCTGTTATTTAAGGACTATAGTCACTGCTCAACTGTGCGGACTTATTAAGCCCCAAAGATCTGGAACAGTCTGCCCAAAGTAATTAGGGGCTCTGAATCTATTGACACTTTCAAACCAATCTTAAGACATATTAAGATGCAAACAAAAAAATGTGTCATTCTATTGATTCTGTTGATCTTTTTTTTTTTTTAAACCCAATTTTTGTTTCATCTTGTCTTATCCTGCTGTTTAAATAAAACACATAGTTTTGCTTATATAGTGTCTTTTTTTAATCATACATGTTATGTACTTTTTTATGCTATATAAATTATGTTTACCTATCAATATGCTTTCACAGTTTTCCTGAAGGCGAGATAACTTGAAGTCTTTCAGTGGTTTGACATGTCTGACTAGAAGTAAAAAAAAAAATAAAATAAAAATCCATAGATATTTCATAAACAATTATATAAGGAAACCAAAGCGGTAACTCACCAGAACTGAGAAGCTGGAACCAATTTTTTTCTGGGTATTGGCTCAATTATTTTAAAATTATTGCCTGCTGATGTTTATTTGCACATAATGTCTCATGGATTCTCGTTATATTTGCACAGTCTCTCTTGACACTTACATTTGCTAGTGATAGATTTCATACGTTTATCATCATAACATTCACATTATTATTAGTTTGGTTTTACAGAGTTGTTTTTTGATAGTGACTAATGAGTGGGAGTGGATCCATCATTAATTCTGACCTCTGGTGGTCATGTGGAGGTACTGCAGTGTCTGCAGCCTGAACCCGGCATGAATGCAGAGCACCATGAAGTGGACCGGGACATGAATCCTCGCCAGCTGCTCAGCTTATAAAACTGTTCATGTTTGCTGTTGGGTGCTGAAGTTGTAACAAAATCAAGTCAAACATAAAAGCTAGCACTGAGCTGACACCGCCGAGGTGTACCTGTCAGTAATGCAAGTCAAGGCTGTGTGACACCTGTTGCTATTAGCATGTAGCTAAAGCTAAATACACGCAGATTGCAGTCACTTAAATAACCACTTCAAAAGTACAGTAGCCGAATACGCACCACGAAGAAGCTTTAAATGTTCACTGTCAATTTTTCCACACATGGAAAATGTAATATGTAAACATATTATAACTTTATTAAAACTAGCGGACAGTCATGTGACATGTCCACCAGAGAGACCATGAACTATAGCCTTTTAAAAAACAGGACAAGCAGAGCAGCGCCTCCTCGGAGCCTCTGGTTATCACAGTGAATATAAATAAATGTCAGCTGTACTTACTGTCGAACCAGGGTTAGCCCAAATGTTAGCGCTTTCATCCTCTGGAGGGGACTGACGGAGAAGTATCGCATTAAGCTCACTGTGTGAGTTTAAAACACTGTTCTGAAGAAGACTACAGGAGGCGTCTCCCGCCTGCAGAGGAGCTGAGGCTGACGGACAGAAATGTGGACCACTCCGGTCAACATTGTCGGGAGGGACGCGCTACACGCACTAGCCCAGTCTACAGTCTATAGATACCATAAACTATTACTGTAATATCTCAGAAACGCTTTCACAGCTCATTAGCTACCGAGATATCAAGCTAAACCTGACCTTAAGCACGTACTCCACTGTGTTGCTCTGTAGTAAGGTCCGACAGCCCTCTTCTTCTGATTGGCTCTTCAATTAACAGGTAATGTTACCTGCAGCCCAGTCACTGCGCTGACGCCTTATAGGAGCACTATGTAGTTTTAGAGAAGGAATTCAAACTCTGAATGTTGACATTTACAATATCAATGAGAAACTAATACAAACTCAGACCCATTTATTTTTTTACCCCCATAACTGAATAAACGAGCTGTTCTCAGAGGAAAATAAAGTCCCCTGAACAATGATGGAAGCTAGAAAGCTGGCAGGGTCTGCCACATATAAACAAAGTAAAGCAGTATGAGTAGTTATATGTAATGTACTTCTACTTCACTACATTTTGAGGCAAATATTGCACTTTTACTCCATTACCTTTATTTTATGACATATTTTCTGGTTCCTTTGCAGATTGTATGCTGCATCAGAAACAGAGTAGCACATTTCTATTTTAAACTAATTTATTTTGTCCTTCAGATAAACAAAAACAAAAAGCAACTGATTCTGATAAATGCAGAATATCATTTCTGATATTCTGCCATGCTAATAACTAGTCAACCCATTGTATACAGTTTATATGTACATGTAAACATAACATCATTTACTTTTACTTTTGATACGTAAGTACATTGATTACCAGAAAATTACTTTTGATACTTTAGTATATTTCATACTTCAAGACTTCACTTTGTTATCTTAACCTATAGTCAAGTATGACTTTTTGGTACTTTTTACATCACTGTATGAAGGCTGTTGTTGATGTCGATCAAGTAACAATGCTTCTATGAATGCAGCCACTGGAGGGCATAGATTGACACTTTCCCTACTCGCAGTAGTCCTCTGGCTTTATTTGTGACTTTTCTCCAGACAGTTCCAACTATTCTTCTTTCTCACCACAACTACTTTTGTCTAAGAATGCAGCATGTCCAGTTGTATTTGTGTCACCATAACCATGCAAGCAGCTCTGATGACATCAGTGAGTGAGAATTATGCGGTATGTAATTATATAAATTTAGTTGTACAGAAGTTCTCCTTTGTATTTCTCTGTTGACATCATGGACTTAAAAGAGTGTGTTTAGGGTTTGAGAGTCCTTTTTGTTTCGGGCCAGAATACTGTTTTTTGTTGGCCTGAGCTGAAATATTGATACACCTAATTTTTCTTGCAAGTTCACAGCTGCGCGGAGTGTTTACAACTGCTTCTTCCTTATATTCTGGCCAGGGGAACACATATTGTCCCACGTTCGTCATCAGTGCTTTGTGTGGCTTTCAAGTCATCGAGTGCTACAGCTGAACTCTGCCTCGCAGTGTCACTGCTGACTCACGCACACACACACCCACGCACGCAAGCTAGTCTATCGATCATGAAACAATTAAACACAGAGCCCAAAAGGAACACAGGCGTGGGAAATAGTGAGCTGATGTGGTGTCACACCCTTTAAAGCAGAAGTTTATTGAACAGAGGTTGTGCAACAGACATTTGAGGTACATGACATGAGTTATAGTGGAGGAGGGGGGGAGGGGGGGACCCAAAGGGAAATCTGCACCATTGAAACTTCCAGATATCAGAATATTTATGGTTGGACCTGACAGGTGTAGCTCAGCCCATTACTCTGTGGCAGTTACAATGGTGCACAGACAGATTAATTCAGACCAAAGCATATCTTTCTCACATACAAGAATCCATGTTTACTGACATTCAGAGCGATTGTGTTTGTATAAAGCAAGAACTGTACTTTGGCCATCATAGGAATGCTGTTTTTCCCTCGCTCTCTCTCTCTTTCTCTCGCACGCAGGCAAGATGTAGCACCAACATGAACAGAAATGAACATGCTTGAACTATCTACGGAACAAACCCCCCCTCGGAGATGGACGCTGCAATGTTGATGTCCCCCCCCCTCCAATATAGGTTTAAGTCCAAGTGGAAGCCTTGCATATTTCCTGTCTCCCATCTCACTGAGCAAGTTGTTTCCCCTCTAAAACAGCGAGAATCATCCACAAAAAATGCTAATTTGTCGTTGCTTTTCTCCCCCCCTCCCCCTCCCCACTGTATTCTTTCTCCTCCGTTTCCAGGCTCCCTAACTGCAGAGGTATAGGCGATGGATTTTTGTTTGTTTTTCTTTTTGTCCAGTAATCCTGAGGTATAGGAAATACCACTGATGCAGAATGTGACTGAAGAAGGAGAGCAAAATAGATTTAAAAAAAAAGGGGGAAAGGAGACATGCTATCTAAGCAAACTGTCAAACTGTACAAAGAACATTTCCAGTCGAATACTCATTTCATGTTCTTCTATCACCATCTACTTCGTTTTTTTTTTCTGAATGTATCTCTTAAGCAGTAAAATAATTATATTATAATACAAATGTTTATAAAATAGCAGCACACTCAAGTGACACATCACAACTAGGTAATGTTATTTTTTGTATAAATGAAACAAATTCATAGCTTTTAGCAGCGCAAAAAGACAACAATAACTCAATAAAAATATTGACACTTTTTTCTTGATGTCTTCACACCTCCTCCTCTGTCCTCTCTTCACTTTGGAATACAGTATCTCTAAATCTTAGAAAAACCCTTTTGCGGGTCTGGTCACCCCATAAAATATATCAAACACAAATTGAAAAGGTGGTCTCAATATATAACACATGCAACAATAAATTGCAGGAAAGAAAAATCACAACCATTAAGTTTGGGAGAGAGCTTACATCAGGCAAACAGAGGCAAAAAATGAAGGGGTCGTATCAAAGATTCAGACGGGGATGTTTTGGCAACATGTGTCATTAAATTGCCCAGTTTTACTGAAAAACATCACTCAGACATTACAGATCCCCACATTTTTCTTCAGTCTGACAAAACACACACGCAGCAAAGTCACATGAAAAAAAAAAAAAAAACTCAAGCATTAAGTCGACGACACCTTGCTGTGGCAAAGCAACGTGTCCCATGAAAACAAAACAAAACAAAAAAATCATCCGTCTCTTGTTTTGTGCTGATGTCTGTCTGGCTGATGAACCCCCCTTGCCAATGATTTGAAGCAGCAAAGCTCACAGGGGACACATGTGTTCACTGACAGACACTGAACTCCACAAGCCAGCACCATAGAAAACTGACCAACCACTGCAACACACATCAGTTAAGGTGGTTTCAAACAAAGGCTCTGCTCTGTCTCAAAAAAATGCAAACCCCATTGCCCTCTGGAGAACGTGTGCAAATGTCGGATGTTACGACCACCTTATTGGAGCTCCTCGCTGCCCTGTGTGACTAATCTGTGGCTGTGATGCAGATAAATATGAAGAAAAAATTCAAGTAAAAACAAAAAAAATCATTTCTTGACAATATAAAAGAAAATCAAACAGAACCCATGGATCAGTGAACTCTGTGTGTAGGCGCTTTTTTTCAATTCATATTGGCGTTTTGCGATTCGTTCAAACTCTCCGAAATTTCAGACTCCCCATCAACTTGCTCTTTGCTTGAACAGGAATGTTTTTTTTTCTTTGCTCGGAATGTCCTCTCGTCGTAAGTTGTGGAAAGCCTTGTTATTAATGTGACTCTTGCTTGACAAGGGTATGTCTGATGATTGGGAAACCAGCCCTACAAAGTAAACCAAAGAAAAGGCTAACAAGGAAAAAAAAGAAAAGAAAACATCCATTCACCTCCAATCGCCACCCGACGCATTTCATTTTACTTATCTCCTGGGGAGCATGTTCTCAAAGTGCTTTGCCATTGAAATCATATAGGGGAGCTGAAAACAACCCTATGTGGGACTCCAGATGCATTGACAGTATATCATCAACCTGTACTCCTCTAACCCCACCCCCCCAAGAAAGTTCATGCTCACATGATCTGGCACTGTACAGTCTTAGTTCCTCATTTCATTTCCATGCAAATGGAAACCCAGAACGCTTCTTTTCACTTAACTTGAGTCATTGTAGACATCCATTCTGAGAAGGTAATGTTGATTCCATCCAAATATGTCAGATGGCAGATGTCAACGTTTTATTATGAGGCCTTTGGCCATCTTGTTGTTTGTTACATCTTCCAGCCACTGGCTGTAAATCATCCTCATCTCCTACACAGCAGCATGCGCCTGCACCACTCAGATCCTCTCTATCCTACCATCCTGTGCTTCCACAGTGACTTCTTGTTGTCCCTGTCTTTCTAATCCTTTCCACGCCGCACCCTGTCCCCACCCTGCTAACGAATACAGAGGAGCCTGACATCCTCCAGACTTTAAAAAGCAAAGCCTTACTTTCTTCAAGACATCGTCCTCTCCGGTTTTCACGTGAGCCATAAACGCTGGCACACATGAGAGGTCATTACTACTCTGTCCAGACTCGAAGCCTTTCACAACTAAGGAAACACTATATCGTAACAATGTGAAAAAGAATGAAGTATCTGCAATGTTTCATTAACAGAATGGCAGTAATTAACAAACACCTCACATGACCTCTGAGTCTGGAAAAATGCTTTTAGAAAGGTAAGGGGCTCTAAGACAAAGTCCCTTCGCTTAACTCTCTCATTCATAGTCCATGCACATGAGTTTATTGTTGGCCAACAACGAAACCATGAGACATTGTTAATGCATGGAGGCAGTGATATAGCTTAGATGCCCTGTTATACTGATGGACAAAGTATTATGTGTAGCCTCTGCTTGCTCCATAGTCTTTTAATATAGAACGTAAGTCTACGACTTGACTTTTGCAACAAGTGCCTCACGCCATAGAATGCACACTGCTAATATAGATACAGGATCACATGTAGCATTCACACCACACACGCACACAGACACACACACACGCAGACACACACACAGACACGCACAGGCGCGCGTGCAAGCGGGCAGACTCACTTGCACACTACACCCACAAACTGACACACACAAGCAGCCTGACAAAAGGAGCTTATTGATCTCTACTACTCAGTTCCAAAATATTCCAATAATAATATTAATAATAATAATAATAATTACTAATACTACTAATAATTATTATCATTCTGTCTCTTCCGTGGAATTGGGACCCACCAACTTATAGCACAATGTTCTCACGGCTTCCACTGTCTGTCTCGTCCTCGACACACACGTGGACCCTCGTGGTGCTCGAGGAGCTCGAGCACGTCCATGGATGTACTAGTGATAATACTCATATAACAACAAAACAGAGGAGGAAACAAACTGAAGCCCCAGTGTGATCCCATGTATGCATTTTTCTGAATGGTTTCCACAATTTCTACCATAACAGCCTCGTCATCAAGCTATGGTTAAAATATAACTTAAAGGACATACTATACAATCAGAGGCAGAATGCAAATATGATTGGCTTCCCTTCTGTATATCCAAGGCACCACAGAGCTTCATCGTATCAAATTTGTCGCTTTTAGACTAGAACATCATAGAAAATCTATTTCGTGGGCAGGTTTGTTTTTTGTTTCTTTTGACTTGAAGAACAGAAAATCTACACAAAAAAACTAGCAAGCATTGTTCTTTTTTCGTTTAAAGGGCTTGTGTTTTTAACATTTTTTGTTCTTTTTGTTCTTTTTTTCTGCTTTTAAGAAAATTGAGGTTTTTTTCATGATGCTTTTTTTTTCTTTTGTAAAATCCTGTGCAATGATGCCCCTCTTCTGGTGGTTCACAAGTTGACATCGCGGACGTCTGTCGGGGTGGAGGATTGGTCCAGCTCGTCCAGGCCTTTCCCGCTGGGGCCTCTCTGCGTCTGCTGCTGCTGCTGCTGCTGCTGCCGGCCCTCGCGCAGGCTGCTCACCAACACGCGCTCGATCTGCTCCTGGCACTCTTTGAGAACATCCTGCGGTGAAACAACAGAGGAAGGACAAGACGTAAGAAGATACCCAAATTAATGTGCCAATGGGGGGGCAGGAAAGTTCTCTAATTTCCAAGTCAAGAAGGCAAAACTTTGCTTGAATATTTGATTTAAATGTCTGATTTAATGCAGTAGATTTTAAGCTATTTGCAACACGTGTCTTCTGCAAATATTCTATGGTATATTCTCATTTTACCCATGTGATTGGAAAAGCTGGGCCTGTTTCAGTCAAATCAAAAGATAAGTGCCACAGTTTATTGGTGCGGAAATTGTTTTTTGCAACCATCATCATGAAATACAAGAGAAATCTGAAAACTTTTGTCAACGCGTGAAAAATGGGGGGCCCCCCAGTGTGGCAGCAGAGGGGCCCCTGGGCAGTGGAGGTCACGGGTTTTAAATGACCACCGACTTCCTAGCAGCTCCAACTACTGCCAAGGCTGCGCGCAGACACGGACCAGACCCAGGCATTACATCAGCCCACCGGGGTTGTGCACTGAACACCACCCCTATAGTGCTCGTGTGCACATACCGACACACATGCGTTCCCACACGCATGTCTGTGTGTACACACCCCCATCCAACCACCCACCTATCCCACACCACCGCCACCAAACAAAACCCAAACAGAAGTAGCCTTGACAACGGCGGCTGAAAACACAGGTAGTACTAAAGCTATGTTAATTACATCCACCTCCTGTGGGAACACAAAGGTGGTGCTTTTTTAACGAGAGCCAGTCTGTGTGCCTGCCTGCCTGCAGGGGATCCATCTGAGACCTGGCCGGCTCGCCTTTCACCATCAAAGGCCGCGGCGGCAATCTGAGAATCCACCTGGGAGAGGAGCCTCTCAACAGCGCTGAGCCCTCATATCCTTCCCTGATGGAGGGTTGACAGAGGGGACAGCGTAGCTCATGAAGGGGGGAAGGGGGAAGGTAAAGGGGAAGGAGTGCTGAATAGATCGTTAGCGAGAGTGTTTGAGAAGGAGAGGATTGGCCAACCTTTAAGTATATTCCAAAATAACAAACTAATGTGAAAGTTCCTGTCTGCAAGAGCTGATTAAGAGTTAGCAGTGCTCTCTGGTGGTGAAACACTAGAATACAACTGAAGCAGAGTTGCTTGCTTTTAGCTCCACAGACGCGCACACACACACACACACACACACACGCATAACCCGTTGCCTTGTGGGAAACATGACTGAGAGCGCCCCATGGCCGGAGGGATGGGTGAAAGTGTACCGCATGTGGAGCGGGGAAACATTCTTCAGAAATTTACAGCTAATTTAAACCTGATGGGCCACAGTTTGAGCCTGTGTTATAGCTTCTGGTGCCGCTGGGCCTTGATGAAATGAGAACTGAGGCCTCGCTCACATCAGAATTGCTCGTCGGGACCTCCTCACGGGTGAGCGACGAAAGGTCACGGTGTCAAAGGTCAAACAGCATGACACATTACAGGGTGAGACATGTACCGTGTTGTCACGGGGAAGCTGCGCCAGTTTTTGACTTTTAACTCAACTTTCAAAACTGGCAATTTGTTGAAATTCTGCACATGTGGACACTGTTATGGAGGATTTCTTTATGAGTGGAATCTCCTTAAAGGACCAAGAAATCAATTCCATTACATGACCACTGACAAAATGCCTCGGCCAACAGGGGTTTTGCTGATATCTGAAGTCAGCAGGAAGTAATTCCTGCCTTAACATCTCTTTTATTATGAGCTCTCCAGCATCGAGCGATGATTAGCTCGGGAGAGTTTTTTGGATCACAATCTGTCAAGAATGATTTGATGTTGATGAGGTTGGACCGATCTGGGCTGGGTGCCTCAGGGAAAATGTTTCCCCCAGCAATGGGTCTGACGTGGACGAAACCCGACCAGCGTCTGTCCCTTAATCTCCTCCAGAGGTTGGCCGCTAACATGGGCGTGTGCACACACACACACTAACACAAGATCTTCCCAACAACATGTGCCCCATTGGTCATAAAAAGCTCAATTCCTGTGAGAAAATTAAGTAAAGCGAAGAACATGTAAAGGAACTGCCTGTGTCTTACCGCAAGAATGTACGCCTTCACTTCTTAAAAGACATGCTCCCCCTGTCTCGGATCCCATGCCAAGCCTCATGGGCTTTATTCGAGAAACTTTAATGACTTCAATGTGTGACTACTGGAAACACCAATACTGTTTTCAGAGAAGCTCTAGGTACTTGGATACCGAGGAGGCCAACAGCACTGAATAAGTTGACCATGGGAGGTAGTGCTATACTCGAGCATCTTATTTTGTAGCCTCAACCCGGAAAAACACATAACCACCTCAGATCCTCCCTTGCTGTTACGGTCCTCCATCTGCCCCGCCTCAAACATACATCACAGTGCACCAATCTGTCCTTCTGACAAATCAAGGCATGCACATGATTCCCCGGACGGCCTTTGTGACACTGGCGGTAGGGGGGGAAGTCGTGCAGACAGACAAAACCAAAAGGAAGAAATGCGTGAAGCCATGGAATGTGTTTTAACTGCTGACTGTACCACACAAGACAGCGTTAGCTACTCTGGGAGGACTTGGTGGTCAGACAGCTGAAACAAACACACAGGCAGACACACACTACAGATCCCAAAGAGTCTTAAGAAGAAATATCCGGAGGCTGACACTGGAAATGAGGAGTCACCACATGACTCGAATTTCCACAAGTTACAATAGAAAATGTGACCTTTCTCTTACTTTTGCGCCGCATGCCGAAACACCACAAATGGTGACGCCACGGGCTGTGTCAATAGAGATCATCTTTCCTAATAGACGCATCTTTGTTGCAAGCAACATATTACTGTTCCCACTCTAAAGGCTTTAAAAATTCACATGCATCCATCGTGCAGCTTGAATGAGAACATCTCTGTGATGGTTAGGCCACAATGGAAACCAAGGTGATAAAAAAAAAAGAGGAATGAAAACAGGACGACAGGGAGAAGTGGGAAAATGTGTTTCCGGTGTCTTGGTGAGTGACCCTGACCGAAAAAAAAAAGATGAATGAGAGACGGAGAGAAAATGAGATGATAAAATCTAGGAAGTGGTGTTTTCACATCGTTGCACTTCTTGAACCTCTACTTCCTGTATTAATCATTCAAGAATAAAGCGAAGCTCTGCACATTCATGTGCTCGCTATTAGTCTAAATTGTGTATTGTAGCACAAAGTGCATTCCAGCTTGCTTTCTGTCACTGCAGATGACCTCTGCAGTTCAGTGAAGTCACAACTGATTAGTCTCCCACCAGAAACTCAACACACTGTCACAAATTCCATATTTTCTCCCTTCACATTATGACTTGGCTCTTAGACACTGCTGTCCCTAACAGGGAGCCCCTCTTGGCCACACCAGGTGCATGTGAGGCTGCACAACATTCTTCCAGCGGCCCAAGATGGTGACTTGGCCCTATCACATTTCCACTGGAAAACCACAGCTTCTGGATACCACAGATGCCAGCAGGGTGCCAGGGGGGTGGCGTTGGCCATGATGCTGTTGGCAGCAGCAGCTGCAGAGGTTGGCCAAACTTGCTTTGCCTTCATATTTTGCCTGGCTCTTTGGCCCGGCTGGCTACGGGACGCCGCTCTACCATCTTGTCGAGCCTCTACACTGCCGGCCAAAACCAAAGACAGTATGTATACACATTTAGACTCAGGTTCATACCTCCACCCTGATGCCTGCAGTCGAAATCGAGTGCGAGGGTGGGTGTCGAAAAGTATAAAGAGATGCAGCTTTCGGGTAAAGAAGGTAGGGTAAGGCTTCCAGAGATGTGGTCACTGATCACCATTTCCTCTTTTTTATGTGTGTGAAAGCCTTAGCCCTCAAACAGTGACAGAAAATAAGTAGCACTGAAACCACTTATTAATGCTTTTGTAACACAACTGGTGCACAAGTCGGATGCAGACCAAAAGATGCACTCCGAAAGTGTTCAGTTCTGGCTTCATCGTGGCAGTTTATACTAAAGCCTCCTCTATATGTTGAACAGGGGAGGGTGCCCTCTGCTTTGCCTCCCATGTTTACGGCGAGCCATGGCTTGTCTGAATCCAGGAATGTGAGGAGTTGATCAGAGACACAGAGCGACTTAATTCCCTCAAGTCGAAAAGACCTCGCAGCCTAAACACACTGAGGCCCTGTGCTGCTGAGGTCAGCTATTTGTTTTTCCTCAGCTGCTGAGCGAGACTTCACACAGCTCGCACCAGAGGGAGCCATGCTTTCCAGCGGCGATGCACTATGGACCGTAGGAGGAGACGAGAGAGGGCTGATTGTCGCGAGGGAAGGCATGACACCCCCTCCCAGTGTCCTTTTCACACTTCAACAGCTTTCTTCCACCTCCTCCTCCCTCTTCGCCTCTTTTTGGGGACAGAATTGAACATACCAGGGCTGAGGCTCGGGATCTGTGTCGTGCCCTTTGATCCGCTCCCTCCGCCGTGAGCACACATGAACTCTAAATGTTCATGTTAAGATTAAGTCTGCTGTTACTAACTAAAAGCCTTTTTTTTTTTTCAACATGTTTGGTAATAGGCGCTCTTTTGCCAAGGCTACAGCCTCCGAGCTGGAGCTGGTCCCTGCCCACTGCTCCTGAATAGTTAGGATGGGTCAAATGTAGAGGACTAATTTGTCCAGAGAGGCTAATAAAGAATGACTTAATAAATCAACCTATGCTGCAGCTTTGCCCACCCTCACAGCCAGCTACAGCGAGCTGAAGCCCTCTCCCATCCACGTGATGAAAGCCAGGCATCTCCGAGTCAGTAGAGGCCCTGCCTGTGTTTGGACTCAACTCACCCACCACCGCAAAACTCACTGTACCCAGACAGCCGCACAACGGCCTGGCCAGCATTCCTGTCAGCGACAGAGCATACTGTATATGCTCTCAACCTGGCTCGATTTAGAGGATTCTTTATGTGAGGGGGCCCTGAGCAGCCTGACCGGACGGATGGAGAGGGGGGAAAAAAACCTGCCGCATGCCACCTCTCAGTCCAGTCAAGTGTATGACAGAAGAGGCTGCGTGTAAACTGATGAGCTTTTTTTTAATGAAGACGTTTTTTGGTCTCAGATTTGTAGTTTTTTTGTTTTTTCTAGATTGGCAATAAGATCCCCTCAAAATGGGTTTGTGGAATCCCAGCGAAGAAGCCAAACGCGAGTCTGTCGCAAACACACAACCTCAACAAACATGTGGCATTTCTTAACTTTTGACATAAATAACAGGGATATTTCCCCTCAGAGAAGTAGCTAGTCTCTGAGACGAAAGCAGAATGTTCTTGTTAACACTCAGAGATCGTAAAAGTGTGCGTTTCAGGGGCAGCAAGATGAGTTAATTGTGGCATTTCGCTGGAAATGTAAACCAACTAGAGAGGTCGGCAGCTGATTCAGCTTTGAATCACAGAGCAATAATTGTACTTATCTAAATACCAGGGAGCACCTAACTAATCTCACAAGATATACTCACACTTATTCCTCCTCCACATTCAAAATTACTCAGAAACATCCCCACTCAAATTTTCCACACACAAGTATCAAGGTCTCAGCTCAACCCTTTACTGACAAGACCACACTGGAATGTTTTAAACTCAGTTGTTGTTTTGGAAAAAAATGTGTGTGTCCGGCCCAAATCAGTGTAAAACAAACTCACCACTTCTGTGTTTGTGATTTTGGCCAGCAGGTCTGTCAGACTGTCGCCCCACTGTGACTGGTCGGTTGAGTCCAGCTGTAGGCCGCAGATTGCTGCCCCCACACTTCCTGTGGCAATCATGGAGGGAGGGTACATGGCGAATCTGAAATCTGTTAAAAGGAAGGAATGAACATTTTAGTTAAATGTGTCCTCGGTGCTTAAATTTTAAGTTCAGTGGATAAATGACTGGAACTGTTTTTTCTTTTTCATTCTTTTATTCACCTGGTGCCGTTCCTAAATTGCACTTTTCAATTCATACGCTCCACAAATACGTCCCTCCCAGAGACAATATGATTTGGTAATCTAGCAGTCAGCTAATAAATAATCCCTCTATTGCACCGGGCCTGAACGCAGTGCTCACTAATGACCAGGGGCCTGGATAATGAGGGTTCACTTGGCTTGTAAAGGAGCTGAAAAGCAACCACCCTCACCCCGCTCCCCACCCGAGTCCCCCCTTTCCCCAGCCCGGCCCCTTTTCTTCCATCTCCTGAGTAAATCGTGTGCTCGCTGAAAAAAGCCCCATAGCGCTTGGAAAGGGAGGAATAAAGAGGCTCAGTGCCTCTGCCAATGCTCACTGCTGTAGGTCCTTTTTCCACGTGTGGTCACAGGCGTGCGTCTCAAAGACCAATAACCTTGTTAGCTCCCCTCACTGTCATTCATAATGCAAATGAGACAGCTTGTGAACGGGCCAGAAGCCCGAAAAGGCAAGGCAACTGGCATACAGGGGGAGAGAGGGCGAGAGAGACAGGCAGGGAGAGAGAGAGTTTTTCTCTTCACAAACAGAGACATGCACACAAACAGACACACACACACTCGCGCACGCATGCACGCGCACGCGCAAACACACACACACACGCTCCTTTCTCAATTCTCTCTTTATGTCTTTCTCAACTTCTACCTTTCTTTTTGGACAACACATGGCTTGCTTAGATGGGGCCAGTGAATGGCACACATGCCCCAGTCTTTGTTGCTACAACAGGCAGCGGTTTGCATTGGCGGCCCTCCTATCTTTTAGCATATTAATAGAGTGGCGGGCCCGCGAGAGGGAAGGCAGAGGAGTGTGACTCCATTGTCCAGAGTCATCACCTCATTTCACCCAATTGAGAGACACAGCATCCATCCCTTCTCCGCTGATACCAATTCAGCGAGACAGGCTGGACAAAGAGCATGGCTGGACAGGGGAGGGGGCAGGGGGTCGACTGGGGGGAGGAAGATGAAGAAGGAGGGATGGACGGTGTGGCGACAAGGCGACGAGGAGAAAAGAAGGGGAAGGTGGTGGGCTTGGTGGGAGAGGAGAGGGGGTGGACAACTCCGATTGCACATCACTCTCAAGTCTGTGTCCAGACTCTTGTGAGGCTTTGGAAGAAGAAAAGAGTCGCCCTCCAGCGACCCTCACCTCCTGCCTCCCACCCCCCCGCCTCACAAGTATGCCTCTGTTCGTGGGCCACCTATGGGCTAGAGGAGTGGGCAGTGGGGGCATAGAAACAGCCTGCACATTAACATATTGCCATATTCAATTGCAAAGCAAACTGCGTGCGATGGCTCTGAAGGAGATTTTTCTTCCTTCTTTTTTTCAAAAATCTGGAATCAAAGAGGTAGGCCCTTTGATAGCTGTAAAGGCAGCCCCTCACTGCCTTTTTAACATGCACAGCCAGGCGCTTTCTCATCTTGTGGGCTCAGTGTTGACAAATAAATGAACTTATTATACACCCCTGTGTTAGCCGCTGGGCCTCTGCCAAGGGGCGATTTATTAAAGGCTACCTCGAGCCAAGAGGAAAGAGCACACAAAGCCCCTCGGCATTACATCACTGCTGTAAGAGCACAACTTTCTATAGAGGGCTAAAAGGACAAAGGCATACACGGATTTACTGTACGTGTGCAGTGAGCGCAGACTGACAGGCGAGGAGGCAGACACCTAAGAGACGCGAGGGGGAAACAATGCACTGATGCCTGCATGGTTTAAGATGCAGACACGCATACACAAACACACAAACACACACACACAGCACAGACGTAGGTTTGTGGGAGAGCTGAGTGGCGGGCAGTGGGCAGCAAGCTGATTTTTCGCACTCAAGACAAGACAGGTCTGTAGCAGAACAAGGACGTGCGCGTGCAGCCGATGCGGGCTGACACTCGGGCCTGGTGGCTGCTGCATGTGGGGCGAAGAATGGCCGTATTTTAGGAGGCCCTCATTGATATTCATGTTGAGGATAAACAGTGTATGTAGCTGAGTGGGGACGCCTGCGATGGAAAGCTCCCTGTGAGCAGCGGCTGGCTGGCCTGGCCTGCACGCCTCTCACCCCCTTCAATGGCCCTTTCTCCTCCCTGCGCCCCCTCATCTCCATTCCTCCGTGTTCCTAACCCCCTGAAACACCATCCTCAGGCCTCCGGTCGCGCAGTCTGCTGCCCCGCGCGGCCCACTCCTCCTGGGTGGCTGAAATGCACGGTGTGCACATTAAACTTGTAAATTAATTAAAGTTGGAAAGTTGAACAACAGCCAGGAGAAGAAAGAAAAAAAAACCCCTCTCCTTCTCACCCTCGACTCTCTTTCCAGGGCTATAAATCAGGGTCTTGTGTTGTATACATGTAGCGCTTATTGACCTTGTTTATTAAAGGAGTAGCATTACGAGGACCCAGGGCCTGTTGACTGATTAAGGCCAAAAACAAACATAATTTCGGGGTTGGCATGACAGTCAGCTTCACCACTAATGCAACACAGCCTGGTAGTCCAAACATGGCCTGTAGAGAGCTGCTCAGACACACACCAAAAACAGCGTCCCAACTGGGCTCACGGCGCTCTTCCACATGCAACAAGGGGAGAAATTACTGATTAATAACTTGATACAGATATCTGTCATATTCCATTACCTCTTATCCCCGGCTGTCACTCCGGAGACAAACAAAAAACAGAACTTTGAGGAGAATTTGAGTCATGCACCCCGGCTCAAACTCATTTGCCAGAAAACAGAATTCCTCCTTAATTGCAGCATCCTGTGACGGCTCGCTTCACTCTTGCACCATCAAATCCACTGTCACAGCTGCACGGGCAGTAATCTCAGAAGTATCAGCGATCAAATGTGGGACGGAGGACACCCCGGTGTCATGACAGGTCAAACCAGCTTCCACTAACATTTACTTTGCTTCAGATCACAAATATTAGCCTTTGTGGTCAGCGTGACCTCCGAGGTAAACATGGAAGCTTAAAAACATTATGATTCCTAAAACTGTTTTCGATGGGATAACTGCAGCTTTGAACGCCAAAAAATCTCGGCCTTTTGTGTTTCTGGTGTGACTCAGCAGGCCTCAGTATTTATAGTGTGGTGCTGATTACACCAGCGAGGTGAAGGAGAGGAGGAGCAGGAGGAGGAGGAGGAGGAGGGAGGGGGGACTCAGGACATGCCACTCGATGATTCACTCTGCGTGTCACATTTTTGGGCGCATACTGTCAGGAAGCTTCTCCCCGCTCCATGTGCCGACGGTGCAGTCGGACCGGACGTGACTCCTCACATCAGCGGAGCTTGCGGAGAGATGATAATTTGTCGGAGGAGGCGGCTAATTTGTTAGGGTTCTGACTCATCAAACATGAAGGGGCTTTTATGTAAACAAACACCAGTAGAGACCATTTCATTGACCACGTCTGAGATGAATCATTCATCTCTAGAATGCGGAGTCTGGCCTGGAGGGGATTCTCCTTGCGGCAGCCACTTGGAGAGGAAGCTACAAGGGAACATTCCTGCCTCTGGACCAGTGAGACGTAACAGCTAAGATGAAAAGAGGTCCTATGAGTCATTTGAAAACATTTTGACGGTTGCATAAAAATGGACACGTTTGCAGATAGTTTGTCTCTTCCTGGAGACGAGAAAGATTTGAGGCTCCCTTCTTGTAGGATACAGACAAATCTGTCAGCTTTGGAGAGCTCTGAGGATCCTCTGTGAATATCTTCGTTACTTCAAAATAAAAGTTGAATACAGTGGAGGAACTTTATGTATGTAAGCATGTCATCCAACAGACCAAACAGTGGATTTTGCTGTATACTACTGCAGTGTGTACAGTTTATGAATCCAGGTATAACTGTGTGAGAAAACTTCTTAAAGTATAGGGTGTTTATCGTACATGGTCCACTTTTAAAGGGGCACTATGTAGTTTTGAGGAAGAAATTTTAATCAGATGAGAAAAATCTTCGTTGACAATTTTTTATGCCTAAACAAACTAAATAAACAAACGCCCTTTGATTTTCATGATTGAATGAACTGAACAATCAAACTGACCTTAAAGGACAGCACAACTTCATACAGTTTTACTTTGTTTATCTTTGGCGGACCCTGCCACCTTTCTAGCTTCAAACAGTGTTCTGGGAACCTCATTTTCCTCTGAGAACAGCTTGTTTATTCACCAATGGAAAAAATATATATATTTCTTAGTCTGAATTTGTTCTCCAAAACAACAAAGTGCCCCTTTAAATACCTTAACTAAAACCTCAGCTACAGGAAAGGCCAATAACTTCTTTCATGACAATTTTGTTGAAATTCTACGGTAGATGGTGCCGTTATACAAGAGGGATAATGAAGCCATGCAGCGAAGCCTGACTTCTTGCATGCTTGTCGGCTGGTGAATCATTAGTTTGTCTCAGGGAAACTAACCAGTTAATCATCAAGTTACTTCAAACAGTCCAAAGACACTTCCACGCACCAAAGAAAGTAATCAAATAACATTTGGGGAGTACTCAGTTACTTAAACCACCTGTTATTTACATCCAAACTTGTAGCAAATTCGTCATTGTCTCCTTCGGGACAATTGACTCTCTCTTGGGCAGCTCTGTTGGCCCTGCTCCAGAATTTTCTTTTGATCCACTTCTATTACTATTGTCACCATTCCATCCATACCATTACAGAGAGGGCTATTGGAGCCCGTATGAAAAAAAAAAAAAAAAATAGACCATAATCCCTGCCAATATGGCAAGAAGACGGAGCTCAATAACTGCAGCAGACAGGTTGGGGTGCATCTGTCTGCCCCCTGCACCCCGTCCTTTCTCCCACTTTACCTCAATTGAATAAGAATAGAAGAGGAAGCTCGGAGTGCTCGGTGTCTGTGTGGAGGAATGGAGGTTCATAATCTCCCTTAATGAGCTTGTTTCTGGGCTATTATCCGGCGGCCTGCCTGAGGGAAACGCTGGTGTTTCCTATCAAGTGGCCCCGCAGCGCTGACCCTCGCATGGCTCTGCATATGAAATGTAAGGGCCAAGCCTTTTGTCTCCTTTCTCCCAGCCTCTAGCTGAGCTCCCGAGCCATTTGCATAGTCCTGAAAGGAGCGGCCAATGTTATTAATTAATACAGAGCCAGCCTGCGCCACCTGACAAAATCCCACCGAGTGGCCCGAACGGAACTGTTTCATCAAAAGAGAGGAGCCATTAGGAATGAGAGGCCTTATTCTCCACTCCACTCTTCTCTCTCTTGTTCCCTTGAAAACAGAGAGCCGTGGTTTTATGCGTGTTTTCTTTTTCAGTATGGGGGCAGCGGTGGAGGCGGCGGCGGGAGCAGTGGTGGGTGGTGGGGTTGAATGAGACTGTATGAAATAGGAAGGCCACAGGTGACCCGTTGTCAACTGTCTTGCAAATGTAAATCCTCCTGAGAGATCTCCTCCTTCTGCGGCGTCTTTACCTTCTCCGCTCCGCTCGGGTCGGAGGATGTCTCAAGGAGGATTCTCACCAGATAACCCGAAGATTTACGGCTGGGAACGTTCCACAAATGGGGTTTCGAATTCCCAGAGATCTTCAGATGCACCAAATTGTTGACTCACCCGCGCTCTCTCTTTCTCTGCCTTGCCCTCACTCTCAGTGTTTGCCTGGATACAAGTCTGAGGAGAGCATACACAGATAAATGGCCTGTTGCTAATCCAGAGCTATCTCCAGAAAAAGCTTCTCTCCTAAAACACAATGTCAGGGAGGACGACTCCTGGAGGCTCGTAAATTTATTTCCACTGCCTCATTGAAGCAATTAAGGACAAAGTGCATGCTGAGTCTTTCACAATGTTGCTTTGGGAATAGGTCCGATCACTGACACGCTGTCATTCCACACATTAATCCGCTGGCACAAAACAAGGGGTGAGAGATGCGGGGTGAGACAGGGAGAGGAAGAGAGCAAGAGATAGTGAGAGAGGGACGGGGAGAAACAGAGAAAACAGGCGTTCCTCCTTCAAAAATGAACTTTTGCAAACTTTTCTCACCCTCAGATCCATTGCACAATCAGTGCAAGGGGATTCCATCACTTTATATTGTAAATACCTGTCACCTCCCCTCGTATTTATTCATCCAACTACACACACAGACTCCTCTGAATGATGTCAGCACAAGAGGCTGTTTCCCATGGGGGGTTGGTAGGGGGTGTAGTTAGCATTCCTGCAGAAAAAAGGAAGCTGGTGGTCGTGGTCACCCAGACAGTGTGAAAAAAAGGAGTGTCAAACAGCCTCATTGTGGGTTAAATGTGTATTTTGCCGCGTCACTATCAAGATAACACCATAAACACGTTCAGGACGGGCGACAACCGCCGGTTTCAATCAACACCCTGCATTTATTAGCAGTCTGAATGCGTTGGTGGCAGTGACAAAAAAAACAGGAGAAACCTGCCCTATGGTGAATCTCAACATGGGAAAGCTATCATGTCCTCCAGCTGTAGGGCGGGGAGGCGTGAGAAGTTATGGGGGAGAGAAAGAGGGAAGGAAGGCGGCAGGGGAAAGAGATATGAAAACATGACATGCCTCAGAATTGGCAGGGCAAAAACAATACACTCCTCTGGCTTTTCCCTCACTCCCTGTTCCCTCCTGCATCTTCTCCGTCTCCGACCTCGCCGTCTCTTCAGATCATGTTAAAGGCTCCCTGTCCCTCCCACGACTCGCTGGATGTTTGATCTCGGGGGGAACAATTCACCTCAAGAGCGAAAGAGACAATGGCCTGCCTGCCTCCACCCCTGTCCATTCCTCTTCTCGACCCTGTGCGACATGGGAATGCCCCTCAACCGGGCTCAATCTGCTTTGAAGTGTTACTGGATGCTCTGGAAGCCACTGATACTCAACAACATGACCACATACCAGCCTGGGAGAAGACTAATGATGGACGTGAGATTTAAAGAGTCTAGCGCTGAAATGTCTTCCATGACACATGCTTTTCTCAGGCCGAATACTTTCCCATCGGAGGTAATGCTTCTCACTTCAATTACGGCGGGCCGTGACTGGCCCGCAGCACACCTCTGAACAGAGTTGTTGCCGCATGTTATTGAGAGAAGAGGGCGAAGAATGTGTGGATAAAGACATTTTGCAACATGAGAAAGTATGTTGTTGCAAGCCATTATCGCTTGGTTTGACTTGGCAGCTTGTCCGTGATCAGTGTCACTTGCAACACCAATAGAAAGAAAAAAAAAAAAAAAAAGAAGAGAGAAAAAGATATGATATGAAGATGACATCGCACTCTGTATTGTCATCCGCTGGAGCTGTTAAAATCTCACTTTATTCGGACAAATACAGCGGGACCTCAGACGTGTCCGACATGGCGTCCTACCTGTGGCGCAGAGGGCGATGAAGGTCTGGACATGTTTGCGTATAAGTGCCAGCTTATCCTCAGGCAGCGGCAGCCTCCTTACAATGTGCTCGATGAAGTCGTTCGGTGTTACTGCTGCCAGGTTCCACTTCAACTTCCCCAACACCACCAGCTCCCATTCCTTAAGAGAGCGAGACAGAGAGAGACGGACAGAGAGAGTAGCGAACAGAGAGAGATAACCGAGAATGAGACAGAATTAGAAAGATGAAATGACACAAAGTACCACCCCGTATTTGCATACATATTTAACACTTACACTACAGCCTGAAGTGAGTGAGCGTGTCTCTGTGGGCCCCCGACCCCGTACATTATATGTGTGGAGGTTAAGCGTTATTGTTATTATGTTAGTCTCTGCTTGGCCGAGCTTGGGACAGAGAAACACCAGCAGCGCCACCAACCCAGGTGACCTCACAACACTGTCTCCCTCCCCGTCTGTCTGTCTGGCATCTGGGGACTTTCCTAAAGAGGCCCACTAGAGGTTCTACTGTGTGTGTGTGTGTGTGTGTGTGTGTGTGTGTGTGTGTGTGTGTGTGTGTGTGTGTGTGCGTGTCTGATTGTACAGTGAAAATGGATAGGAAGGCTGTGCTTGTTGAGCAGGATCAGCGATAAATCTCCTTTATCAGTATCTAAAGGGGCACCGTGTAGTTTTGTAGACCAGATTCAAACTCAGAATTGTATTAGTTGCAATATCAATGAGATAATAATACAAACTCAGAAACTTTCCATAACTGACTAAACAAGCTGTTCTCAGAGGAAAGTAAGGTACCCAGAACACTGTTTGAAGCTAGAAAGATGGCAGGGTCCGCCACATATCAACAAAGTAAAACAGAATGAAACTAATTTGTCATTTAAGGTCAGTTTGTGACCTTAAAGGACATGAAAATTAAGAGTTTATTTAATTTTTTTGGTTAGGTATGAAAAAAGACATAGTGCACCTTTAATGTCATCTCATTCAACTCATCATTGAGTCAATTAAATCTTGCAACTGGTGATGTTTTGTGACTTATTCTTCAAATGAACAACGTGAAGTGCCAAATTTAGTCAAAGACTTTATTTTAAGCAATCTACAGCATGTTTCTGGCTCACAGGAAACGTAAACTTGGTGCAGCGTTTGACTTAAACCAACGTGAATCAGTTCACTTTGGATCTCTCTGCAAAATGTGATGACATGCTGGTCTCGATGCCTGTCTGTGTGAGCGTGTGTGGGACACTAGGTGTGGTCTTCTCTTCTCTTAGAGTGTATTGTTACTTTCACTTCCTAGAGGAGGAGGTGATTAACCGAAGAGTTGGTGACTAATTTGGGAAAAAATGTCGTGGTTTGGTTCCGGACTGCAGCCTTGTGACTGGGACCACGGATGCTCTTCATTTTCCCTTTCAAAGCAAGCGAGAGACCACATGGACTCATAGTCATGAGACAATTCAACATGGCTGCCACTGACTTGACCCGCTACCAGCTGGTAATTTTCTAATCAAAGTGACCTTTTTCAGCCTGGCAATGCTTTTCTGATCTCCTTGATGCCGTGGGGCAACGGGAGGGGAGAGGAAAGGCTCCATTTAAAAAAAAAAGAAAAAAAAAAGTTGTTCTGTAATCATGTGAGAGGAAATGAGAAAATAAAAGCATTTGAGTTAAAGGTGAGAGACATCTCCCCATGTTTGCTTGGAGATGTGTCACCAGTATCGCAGAGATTCAATTATTTGATCATATGCAAATCACGATGACAGGCTGTGTTTTCAGGGGTGTAAATAAAGACACTGGGGGTGGGTGGGGGGGAGGGAGCAGCCCCTGCAAAGACAAACGCCCTTGCGATTGATTCGCATTGCTGCCTTGGATACACGCCTGTGTTCAAAGAACAACTCGCAGCGTTGCGTTGTAAACAGCTCCATTTGTAATGTGGCCTTGAAAAAAGGCAAACCCATCTCCATCATGGTTTTCATAACAAATTTTGTACCAGAATGATTTGCTTTCCCATGCAGTAGAGCGGCCTCAGTGGGATCTAATGTTTGCAACATGGCTGCCTCCTGCTCCCAGAAGCCTTCACCATCAGTGCCAAGCTAGCAATATTCAAGCCTACAGCAGAAGACTATGACAGACCTTGCAACACTGACTCTGTGCTGACAGAGTGGCAGGCAGGCAGGCAGGCAGGCAGGCAGGCACCCACTTCCTTCTTCTACTGCCTTCCTCTGGTCACACCTTCTTTGAAAAATTGCGGTTCTCTTTACAAGAAATTGTTACCAAAGACGAGGACAAAAAAACGATCACATGCCCCGAGCAGCTGATCTCTGTTTCCTGTATCTGCGTGTCAGCCAAAATACTGCCTTATACAGAGACACTGAGAAGAGGCCCCGGCAAGCCAGTTCAAGGACTGGAGGCTTTGTCTTCAGACGTGCACATAAAGGTAGGACGCACTCAGTTTTTCTTGTAAAAATGCAGCGTGACGTGCTGCTTTATACGAGCCCACCGCCGGCTGACAATGCAGCACTTTTTTCCCCCCCTTTAATGCACATTCTGTTTACTTGTCGCACTGACCGTTGAGGCCCTCACTTGCGGAGCGTGGTAAGCGAATCTGACACAATATTCCCGAGCAGAAACACATTCCAGAAAATTATCAGCGACCAACAAAACCAACAGGAACTCGAATATTCTGCAGCAATCAACCAGGCGAGCCCGAGAAAGAGAGCCGCCAGTCAGGCAGCGGAAGGCAGGCCTGCAACCATCAGCCACGTCTGAATCATAATATGTGGCCTCTTTCACAACATGGGTGGGATTGGCTGTTGTTTACTGAGGAATGTTTATGTAGCACCACAGAGCAGTGGGGGAAACACTTATCTGATGGGAAAACTGAGTTAATTAATTGGTTCGCGCTGGTGAAGGCAGCTGGTATTATCAGGACCGAGGGGGCCTTATCAAGCACAGGACACAGAGGAATGACATTTTTGTGCTCCAGACGACACACAGCGTCCCCCCCCCTGCACCATCGCTCCTGACTGCAAGCCACATTTCTGAGCTGCAGAAAAAAAAAAAAAACCTTGCGAGAGTCTGAAACAGCGCAGCATGACATAATATCAGAAATGTGTGCATCCACGGTTATTTTTGGACGAGAGCTGAACTGTAAAAGGCAAACTTGAATTTCTCTGTGTCTCTCCCTCTCTAGCCGACAGGAACAGAGTCAGAACTTTGGCTGGAGTTCAAGCTGACCTCGTTGCTCTGTGCAAATATCTGCCACTAGATGGCGATGGAGACCACTGCACAGGACTGCACAGACTGGATGGATACTGTAAAAAAAGCCCAGAGGGTCCTGTACAGTAAAGGGAGCCCTTGTGGAACAATTCACTGCAAAAAAGGCTTTCGCTTTTTAATGATGACGGCGCAGTCCAGACCGGAGACCGGACATCGGATGGGGCGAAATGACAGCAGCACCTGTGTTTGTGTGGGATGTGTTGAGCATGAGTGATTAAAAATGAATGTATTCAAAAGTGAACGTGTTGCCCCCCTAAAACAAGTGAAGTCCCCCCTCCAAAAGCACGATATGTAAATAAATGACATTCATATATCATGACACCATGTTCAAACAGCTGGCGAGGACAGCACAAATCCTCAAAAGTGTGAATTTTGTGAAACCAACTGTTGCTTACCAGCAGCTCTTGTGGTCTGATGGAGTTATCTGTGTAGATGCAAAGCTTCTCTGCAGTTAATGGACGAGTCTCTTTCAATTTGGATGCAAGAAACATGCACACTGCTCCCAGCAGCTGCAGGTTACACTTTTTGGTGGGTACCACGGCTAAAAATCTGTCTAAGTAGTTCATGGCCAAGGGAAAAACTTCTTCCTCGCACTTCTGCTCCTCACAAACCTGAATAAAGAGAGGGCAGACAATGCGGCAATGTTCAGCATTTGGAATCAGTAACCCACCCTGGGGTGACCTGACTTGTTTTCCAGCACTTGAAATGTATATAAAACTTTTATGAGATAACGAAACAAAAGTCTAATCACATAAAGAGCACATATAAATTCAATGACACACATAGTTGGGGCACGGCCAAGAATTTGCGCCCAGCCCTAATCGGTTGCGACATCATAAATTAATTCGAAATAGATTATTTTACTGGGAATGAAATAAGTCCCGGACACATACTGTCAATAGAGTCGCATTCCTGCAGTTCATTCACTAAGAAATGAATTCAAGTCACAATCAGCCGAGCCAAAAAAACACCCCGACAGCGCAGCACACGGAAACACACTTTTTTTTTTCATTCGTCATATTTTCATAAAATAATTAAAAATATAAATAAATTATCTAGAGCGATTTTCTTCACACCATAATGTTCAGGGGGGTCTTCCACATAAGACCCGACAATTCCTATCCAAATGCACGCGCGATAAATAGGAAGAAAATGTCAAAATAAAAGGCGAGTCGCGAGAGGTTGGTCCGATGTGCGTCACCGCCGAAGCGATATATATATTTCAAAAATTAATTAAAAATCTCCAGTCGCTCGGATTCTGACAATATTTACATGAAAATAAAGCTCGGGGGCTCGAGATTGTTTACAGAGGGACGATGACCGGAAATATTCGACCGAGTGTCAAAAATCGAACATAATTCCAGAGAGAGGCTTTGCGACGGGGGGAAGACCAAAACGACAGATAAGGCCCTCGCCCCTTCCGACATTTAAAATAGATACCTCAAATGTTCGCAACGCTTTTTGGGATCATTTCTATATTCAGCGGACACCCAAGAACCTCCTCTGTCATTGCCGATGGCTTATAACCGCTGTTATTGCGTTTATGACACTGTAAAGTCCTCTTAAAAGCCCAAGCGCTCCTGTAAAAAAACCAACATGGCGATAAGCAGCGCAGGGCAAGCATTGCATCGGCGAGTGCATACGTGTGCATGGAAATATTCAGGCTATCTAAAATAATAACATTAAAGAATCAACGGGCAGCCCGTGCGGCCGACGTGCGAGGCATGGAGAGGAAATTCTCCGGTGTCGCCGATATCACAGCTCCAAGTTTTTTTCATAAGCACCGTCGTTCGCGAGGCGGACTTTAAAAATGGGAATATATCGCGGAAAACGACACATTTGCTTAATACGAGCAATAAGCAGTCGGAAACGAGAGCAATAAGTGTGATCTACTGTCCAAAAATTGCAAACAGCGCTCGCCAAAGCAGCAATAGAAAACAAATCAAGAGGCTTTAAAGTCGAACCACGGAAATAATAAGACTTGTGTTTCGGTATATACCTCCAACATCCAAGTCGCGACCATCCTCCTCATAAACGGCTGGATATCTTTCTGGACGCCTTTGAAATAGGAATATTGGGGTAGAAACCTCTCCTCTATGGTCAACAAGCTCTGCAGGACTCTGTCATCGCACAGGAGGTTCGGATCGGGGCGAGCTCTTATGATGGTGTCCATTTCGAGGCAGAGCAGCTCCATGGTGCTGGTGCTTTCACTTTAGTGAAAAAGTAGGATTTCTCTCTCGGAAGCGTAAAAGCGGTTTTGCGGAGCCAAAATGCAAAGGGGTGGCAGGGAAAGTCTTGTCGAGGCATAAAAAAGTGAGACTGCAGGGGCTCCGTAAGAGTAGTCCTGCCTCTCCTTGCTGAGAACTTTTTCCTCTCTCCCCACAGTGCGCCTCTACTTTCATCCGCCTGGCCAGATCAGGCGCACTTTCAAGCCTGCCCTGCATGCGCCACTGACGCAATTCACTTCATTACCTCTGTATAGACCAGACGCAACACGCTGCAGTCCCGTCCCTCTTTTCTTTCAGGGCTGACATACAGGACAACTTTCAGCAAACTGGTTTCATTTCTAAATGTTAAAAGGCTCCCCACAGCAGATGCACAAAAAAGGTGTAGAATAAATCCTAAACTAAAGTTCTACCTGTTTTTTTTTTTTCGCACTTTCCGACCATTTAAGGCTGAGATAGACACATTAAAAAAAAAAATCAAAAAAAATCTTGGGGTGTATTCAAGTGTGTGACTGATTAATGTTCACTTTAAACATGCTGCCATCAGATAAAAGACTTTTTTTGTGTGTTTTGATAGATTTCTATCTCCATGTTGGTGCCTGGTTGCCTTATAACGAGAGAGGACACAATGATATGAATAAATAAATGAAATGCTTCATTCATTGCTGCGTTATTATTACGCACATTTTTCAGCTTATAAATAAAAGCCTTCCACAACGTTTGCTGGCTGAAGTGCAGCAAGTGCCCCCCTTGTGAAAGTCATTTGAATATTAGTTTTGGAGAAGAAAGAAAGACAAGAAAGACAGACAGAAAGAAAGAAAGAACCTCCAGAGGAAGCGACTAATTGCTGCTCGCCTGCTTCTCAAACCAACTTGTCTGTCAGCTTTTTTTTTTTCAAACGGACTCGCTGAACCTCGGCGCGGAGCATGACGCATGTAGATACTGTATGCATGTGGCCATAAACACTGCATATTAACTCGGGGGGGCGTGCGCGCGCACGGACACGCGCGAAGGACAGAACCACCCACCCACTCACTCACTCACACACACACACACACACACACACACACACTGACACTCACACATACGCACACTCACGCATACACACACTCACACATACGCACACACACACACATGGTCTTACAAACTTTTTTTTTGTTGCAGCTACACAGCTTGTGGTTTATGAGATAGCTTTCTAGGAAATTTGAGGCAGCGTTGAATTTTTTCTCCTTGCATAATCTTCTGTTGAAGATAACACAAAGATGAGACTCATTGACTTTTCTCGGCTCGAATAATATCAAGCCACTCATCAATTCCTGCTTATTAATCTTTACTTTTCTTTCATTTCATCTTTTTTTTTGGGGGGGGGGGGGGGGTGATCAGGCTTCTGTAAGAATCGACGTGGAAAAAAAAAACACAACAAAAAACAAGCAGATGGAAACGGAGCCGAGAGTGTAAGTCATTGAGATGGATAATTAAAAAAAATGACTGCCAAATGATTTAGCCTCACATACAGTCACAAAGAGAATCTGCATGGGTAAATATGTTAATCCCCCTCCCATTCTTAGTCGACTTCAAAGACGGAGCCTTGAATGAAACGAGACTCGAGTGCGTCAGGGGAAGACTGGGGACTGTAAAGTCTTCACAGCTTTGGAGCTGTTAATTTCCCTGAGAAGCTTGTTGGGTATATAGCAATACTGGTGAGAAAAGTGGGGGAAATGTCTCTTTAAAGTTTTTTTTTTTTTTTCCAGTCTAAGTCGTTTCCTCCTCCCTGTGTGTCTATTTGCATAGCCAATAGTTCCTCAGCGCTCGACCGAGGCTGTGCGATTGTTACCGGGCAGAATTGACTTCTTCTATACCTTCCTCCCTCTCCCTCCCTCTCTCTCTCTCTCGCTCTCTCTCTCTGTGTCTCTCACTCTCCCTCCCTCCCTCCCTCCCTCCCTCCCTCTCTGCTGTGGTCATTTATCAGTCTCGCCCCTAAGAGGATGGCGCTGCTGCTATCTGACACAGGGGAGAGTTTTCTTGAACAGCATCATATAGGTTTGAAGTTACATGAGCTCGTGTTGGGTCGGAAAAGTGTCTGAAACTCCCTGTGTTTTCATTCTTAGTGTTAAAAAATATAGAGGAGGGGAGAAACTTTGCGTCTGGGGTGACGCATCAGTGCAGACACTGGGTGGATGATGACACTGCCATCGACAAAGTGACCCCCTGACTCAAGAAAATGGCTAAAAAAAAACTTTGAATTTAATAGAAAAAAATAAGAACACAATCGAAATTGCGTCATCCTTAATGACAAACGTTGTATGCTGAAGAAAGTAGAAGTTCTAGCCTCTCAATGGTTTAAAATCATTATTGAAACTGCAAGTTTTTCAGTTCATTAAATCACCAACAAGTGTGATCCTCTCCTGGATGGAACCCACCTCACACAACCACGTTTCTGCTGAGATGAGAAATAAATATTTCAAATGAATCGACACTAAGAAGACGTGCCATTTCTCTTAATTAAATGG
This sequence comes from Diplodus puntazzo, assembly GCA_963678695.2. Lineage (NCBI taxonomy): Eukaryota > Metazoa > Chordata > Actinopteri > Spariformes > Sparidae > Diplodus > Diplodus puntazzo. The sequence goes on along the minus strand of OZ023161.1, from coordinate 11,364,525 downwards.
ACTCCTTCACAAGAGTCTGAAAGAAGCCAGACCGAATCAAATGTGGCTGAACGGGGCTGCTGCTGCTGCTGCTGCTGCTGCGGGAGAGGCAGGTGCTCCAAATCCTCCCTCCATGCACAGCCCAGCTCTATCAGCTGTCCCCAGCTCACCGCGCAGGATGCGCAATTACGCATCTGGCATCCAGCGCCTGCGACATTTCATCACAGGCTGATCGCCACCGATGGTCACTTTGTGCTTAGTTACGCGGAAGTGAGTAATTCAAAGTCACAATAAACAATAAGGATGTGCAGAAAACCCCCCAGTGTGCCATGCGCTGCAAAATGTCTACACGCGACAAACATAATCTTTAAACCACACTGCCTTTAAAAAAAATGGAAAAAGCAAACAGTTTTTTGTAGGGGAGTAAAGTGGCAGCTTGTTGAAATAGTAAATTCAATTTGAAGGTGGTTTATTTACCACGTAAATTCCTAAAATAAGACACATAACATAGTCGAGAAACTTTCCAAAAAATATGTAAAAATGTTCCTCCTCTTGAAAAGACACTTTCATGATCAAATAACTTGTCGGGACTTTATTCAACACACTTGTCAAGCAGTTTTCTTTCTTTTCTTTTTTTTTTCCCTTCCCCTGCAGCTTCTGCGGAGGAACAGTGACGCCAGCGGCTCCTCTGAGATCAGAAGCTGTTGCGGCGCATTCTCTCCCCGGAAGCATTCAATTACCATATGACAATAAAGTCGGAGCACGCCCTGTAGGTTAGAAAGTTGTCACAACATACATTCAGATGTACACTGGGAGGGGAACCGTCGAGAAATGAAGTTTGAGGAGTTTGGTGGAGTTCCTGCGCAGCACACTGCAAGAAATATCCGTCGGGTTGGAAATGTTTCTCTGAAGTGTCGGCTTTCTGAAATGTTTATTTTCTTTATTTAAAGTTTCAAAAAAGTCAGCCGAACAGTGTGAAGCGGGTCCACGTGTTTCTAGCTCATCAAATGGCGCTCTTTTCGAAAACAAAAACAAAAACAAAAAAACCCAAACAAAAACGGTGACATTATCTGCCTCCACCAAGCTTTGTTTTATGACAGATGTGCTCCAGAAAAAACGCCCGACACGGGCGCATAAAAAAATAAATAAAAAAATGTATTAACCCTTCCTCGTGTCGCTGCCGACGCTCAAACGAGATTTAAAAGGCGTGAATAAAAAGTGCAAGGGTGGTCTCTTTTTCCAGCGAGGACCGCACCTTTCACTGATTAAATCACCGTTACAACGACCCAGCGACAAGCAGGCAACACCCCGGGGTGTCTGCCGATGGTGATGAGTGGGGCGCTGCCTTTTTTTTTTTTGTTCTTCTCTTTTTACCGACATCAACATTGGAATCCTGAGCTGAGAAAAAAACAAAAAAAAACCAAACAAACAAAAAAAAAACTGTCCCACATGAGACGAGAAAAGTGTCGGAGGGGAATTTGGCAGCTTCCCTATCAGAGCACAGACGGTTGTGAGATGACAGCAGCTCAGGTCTCAGTGTGTTTGTTTGGGAGCAGAGCACAAACTGCTCTGCCTGTCAAACCAAGAAACCCATGAGATCTATTTTCTATCAATTTATCAGGCACCTTTCTCAGCTCTCTGAACCAGTGGGGACACTGATTTTATATGATATTTATTAGCAAAAATAACGCAAAATTGTGTGTTTTAATTTCATATTTTTAAACACACTAAATGTGGAAATATACGCATTAAAAGAACAATCAGCTATCTGGTTTTCCAGTGAGACTGCAGCCCCATGAACCTAAAAGTGAAACTAAAAAAATGAACAAGAATGCTCCATGCAAATTACATTTTTTAAACACAGCTTATCTAAACGGTGGCTGAACTAGTTTGAATAGATAAGATCTGCTCAGGTATGTGAGTAGAAAACACCTCAGACACAAACTGAAAACAACACACCTGCACCAGCAGGTCAGCAATGCAGGAAACACACCTCCTTGTAAAATAAAATGAAATGAAATGAAAAGATAACTCTTATGTGTTTAGAATGTGACAGGATCTAATTCTTTGTCGTGTTTCTTTTATGAATTCAAAGAAACAGAAAAATTAAACAGAGCGCAATGAAACAAAGAAACTTTGGTGCATTTATGTGAAACTCCACCCGTCTCTATTCAGATAGAATTATGCATTAATTCTTTATGTATCCATTTTTAAACTGTTTATATATATTTTCCTAATTTTTATCATGTTTTATCTTAACAATAATTTTTGGAAGATTTTTGATAAAGGTATTAACACTCCAACTAGAACAGATTATTGTCAAACGGCTGAAGATCTGCTTCACTGACTGACATTAATTCAAAGATTTAATTATTTGTGAGGAAACGGCGTGAATAAAACGAAACATTTCATTCTTAAAATTCAAATCAGCTCATTTCTTAATTTTTGTGACAAAAAATCTGATTGATTTCTTTTTTGTTTAGATTCTATAAACATATAAAATGTTTAAATGTGGACCAAAAAATAGAGCAGGCAGGGTCCAGTGTTTATGAAGGTGGAAATCAAAGGAAGAGAAATAAATTCAGCGTATTAAATGTCAAAATATTGACTCTAAAAATACATCTTTTCATGTCAGATCATAATAGAGGGGATCACAATGTGACAAAATGAAGCAGTTTATTAAGCTATCAGTTTATTTCCAACAATCAGGCAGCAGGTGAGAAGACTGCAACAGCCCGAGCATGAACATTCAGCAGCCTCCTCCCTTTCTGCTTCAATTTAGGGATTCATCTGCTGACCAAACCACTCAGCTCACATCCTGCCAGTTGAACAATGAGCAGGATCACAGAGGAACATGGAAACACGCCAGAGAGGAACGTCCAACAGCACCAAGACGCTCAAACAACCCGAGCAGCTTTGCCACGAGCGATGTGGCGCAAAATAAAAATGAAAAATGAGAAAACAGCCTTCACACGCTGTACAAGCTCCTAAACTGATCTTGAGCAGCTGAGCGGTGAATCACGATCAAATTCACATGAAAACACCACTCCTACATACAGATCATTTGTTTATCGTGCCCACATTTCCCCATTTTTACAGTATTTTTCTGTGGTTGAGCAACTGCAGGTGCGTGTGCCAAACAACAAAATGGAGAAAAACCTACTCATCCACGATAAAAAAAACACCAGACTTCATGCAAAACTTTGCTGGAAAAGCAGCTCCAAAGATCACAAACGGTAACTTGCAGGAATGCAGAAACATCTTTGCGCCCTCGGTGTATCAGAGCGCTTCATCGCCTTCTGCTGCACCAATGACCCACGAAATGAAGAGTCGTTAAACAGAAAAACACAGAGTACTGCGCTTTTACTGTCTGACATTTTAGATGGTTACAAGCCGTATTTTTGCTGCGATTAAATCAAAATGAGCGTGCATCCCGGGCGAAGCAGCACAGTCTGAAAACGCTCAGAATTCTGCATGAAATTCTGTTTAGACGGTCAAACCGGGACATTAGGTCGTCACATACCCGACAGAAACAGGTCTATTTGTATCAGATTAACATCAAACAGTGTTAGGAAAAAAGAAAGCTAAATACTCTAACGTCTGAAGAAGTCCAGTTCATGATCTTGTGACTGTGCGCACAGAAGTTCCAGCTGCCTTTAGACATTCAGGACAAGCAATCATCTGATTTGATCAAAGGCACTTTGTCCAAACAAACATGAATAAACCTTCAGTTTTTTTTTTTATACCTCCAGCACTGTCGGGAGCATTGCCCCTGCTAAGATACTGTGTGATGTGAGTGTTTGCAACACTTGCGCCCGACATCCCCGCTAACCACCTGTGGGACTTCTCTGATTCCCCCTCCATGACTGATGTTACAACAATGCAGCTTTGGCATTGAGCGCTCGCCCTGCAGACTTCCCTCCGACTCCCTCAGAAATTCTTTACGGAAACATGTCCTCCCGAATTCTTTGAGACATGCCCTTATCTCATTAACTGGAAAAGAAACAAGGAGCGGCAAACGTACAGAGCAAATTCTTAATTGTCGTCTGCCGACGTCCTTGGGAGGAGATGTTGGGAGTGTGATGCCGGGGGGGGGGAGAGGTGGGAGACATCTAACTCAGGTAGATGCCTTTCAGAGCCTCTGGTGGAAACACGTGTGCTGTGCGGTGCTACAACAGGCATCACGCCGCCTTCAAGGGCAGCTACGATTCTTAACTATAATGCGAATGTGCGACACGCCTCTATTAATTTATTTCAAAGCTTTAAATTGAGAAAAGACCAGTTGCACGCAGCGTCGTGCTTGACAAAACGAAATCTCGAAATTCATGGCTCTGCAAGACATTCTGGTGCATGTGGGTGAAACCTTCACATTTTTGGGGTCTAGACAATCATCCCATGCATTTTCTTTAAAAACAAATCCATGAGTGAAAAAAGGTCACGCTAGAGGACAATAAAGAATGAGTCAGGAACTAAAGTTCTCTGCCTTTGGGAGCAGAGTTGCAAACACAAAGGCTCCTTTTGGTCACAGATGCATCCTCCTCTGTGCAAACGACTTTCTGTTGGCTTGTGGCTTTTCTTTTCAACAAAACGTAGTTTGATCAAGTTTGCGTCAGACAGCATTCGAAAAGAAAAACATCCGAACAACACTGCAGTTTGCCGACGTTGTTTCATTGAGCGTGCTCGGGCCGCTCACCAATAAACAAGGTGCGTTTTCCTCTCATCGCCGGAATGTTCTCGACTATTTTCGAACAGAGAGCGGCATTTACTCAGTCACAGTGTATTGGCTGTGTTCTTATGTGAAGACCCAATCTGCCAAATGTTGCGCTTAAACACTTCTTGTCCCCGTATCATCCAAACCACAATCATTTACTCGGGATGTGTGACGGAGTCTGCCGCCATGTTTGGTGTATTCTTCAGGCAGCGGGCGATTTCTTCATCCCCCTGATGGACTCTTCGAACTGACTCTTTAGGTTGTTTTGGTTTAGGAGCTATGGTCAGGGTTGTAGATTCTGACTGGCACAAAGCTCATTCAGGTAAATATATAAATGAGTCAGGCAGAAGAGACTTACGTATTCGGTCCCTGCACTCTCTTTTCTACCCGGGAATCAAGAAAAGGAATGGCAGGTTAACAAGGGGGACGGCATCCCACTCTCTTCCTCCTGCTGCTTCACATCATAATTTGTCTGCTCTGCCTCCCGACAACTATAAAGAAGACGCATTAACCATGAAACCCTCTGTAGCCAATGACTGAGTGCAGCAATGGCACCTCTGACAAGAGCTGTTAAAGGGAATGCCTTCTGCTCCCTCCTCCTGCTTAAACGTCTCTCCCCTGAGAACTCAGATATGCAATAATACGTAATCTAAAACATGGCTGCCCTGTTCCTTGAAGGGAAGGAAACAGCGGAGTAAAGGCATGTTAAATGAAAACCTGAAGAGTGCAGATCTGAGCCAGGTGAGTCTGGGGGCACGTAGGTGGGGAACAGGAAGTGCAGGGTGGGCCGCGTGTCCAGCGTGTAGGCGCGGGATTAGAGGAATGAAGGGCAGACAATGCCACCAAAAGAGTCAGCCAACACTAATGTGACCGCCGTGTAAGCTGTCCCGAGTGCCAACAAACTCCAAAGGGAAGAAGTTGTTCATCACTTGCAGCTGCTAATGACTGGTTTAGAGAAGCTGTCAATAAAACAGGTTTATTTCAGTAATGAGTTGGCAAGTCACACACGTATAGGCTGATGTGTACTGCAAGATAACTGACAAACAGATACACACACAGAAACACACGCAACACCCTCCGGGCCTATGTCTGATGGAGATAATAACCACAATTGCCAGTGAAGCTACTGTGTTACACTGCTCTATGGTTTTGTCCATGCCACAGGTGCAACTGCCTGTGGGAAAACAGACTTGTATCACTTGTTGCACTTGCTTGTCACAACAAAAGGTCCAAACCTCCAACTACAGTAAAAGCCTTCCACGCACACAACCAGCCCTTCAGGAGAACTGAAAATGCAACATGAAAGCACCCTTAATAACTAAAGGCAGCCTTGTTGCTACGTCTCAATCCATCACAGGTATTGGCGACAGCTTGCTGAGAGACAGACGAGCCGCTCCATAGACTGCGTGCTGTGGAAGGAACAATAAGGCCTGGTAGCTCTGGCCAAAGCTTCAGTTAACACAAGGAACAAGGCGTCTGGTATTCATTTACCTTTCTGCTACCCCTCCACCCCATTCTCCCTGCCTCCATCCCTGCCTCCATCCCTCCCCTCTTTCGAATGCTCGACCCTGTCTTTTGAACTCCACCAACAACCTTTCATGTGGTCATCGAATCTGGGGCCAAATGAGCCCGATAGAGAGGTGGCGGTTTGGAGCACCGGCTGCGGAATAATGTCAGTATTTCCCTGCCGTAACAGAGGATAAACTGCTTTCTTTCCTGTTTCTTACACTTTTTTTTCCCTGCACAATGAAGGCTGCCGGCTCGCTCCACACACAGCGGTGCAGAGCGGCTCAGCTGCTGCTGCTGTCTCTTCCCCTCCAGCTCCTCCAGGATTTTCCCATGTTCATATCACTAGCCCTTGACTTTGTCACTCATGCAACAGCTGCTCGCTGATACCACACCACAGTTCCAGCCTATTGCTCTCCCCTTCTTTCACAACGCACACCAAGAACAAAGACATTGTTAATCCAGCCGAGTCCTTGGTGCAGAATGCAAGGACTTCCAGGGAGAGGTTGTGTATGTCAAGACAATAAGCACATTTTTGCACAAAAAAAAATCGCCAGATTGTTTGAAAATTGTGTCTCGTGGTGCTTTGGGAGGATCAACATCCTGAGGACTTCCACCTGGGATCACAACAAGCTCAGACTAAAACACACTGAACTTGACGTCAGAGAGATCTCACAGCTGGGTAAAAAAGTTTACTGGCATCCGAACAATCAAAGAAATCAACCGATCTCGTCGCATGTAACTCATTAAAGGAGACATTTTTTGCTCGTCTGCACGTTGATAATTTTATTTTGGGTTACTGCTAGCTTTACATGCTTTAATTCTAAAAAACACAATGAGCCAAGCCATTCACAGAAATCTTGTTTAATCTATGATTCACACACCACTCCCATGAATGAACAAAAGAAACACTGCCTATTTACATGGAGTCAGTCAAACAGATGGAGAGGTGTGCAAACATGGAGAAAGCTAATCGTGTAGTCCCCAAAATAACCCGTGTCATTAAAAATAAACCCCAAACACCAAACACACAACACCTGAGCCCTCACATGCACAAATGCATGCACTGAGCGGTGCTGCTGTTGCCCTTGTTTCCATTATCTCTCCCGCAGATGGTAACAGATGGCACGTAGATGAGAACAAGATTACCTCAACAATTATAGAGGGGTTCCTCCGACTGTGTCAGGTGCTCACCTATCGATTGTCTCTAATAATAAACACTGGGTGCTCTGCTTTGGGACGAAAAAGCTGAAAATAAAGAAATCAAACACGTGGCGGACGGAAGGGGAAAATGCAGGTGTATCGACAGAAAAGCAGAAAACACCTGATCAGAGAAGCAACATTTAGCAAAGAAAACACATGCACACTCCCACACACCCACACTTTCTGATCCTCTCACTGATCAGTGATGAGGGGGGGGGGGGGGCGGCACCACAGTGGCTCCCCTGGCAGACGTGTTGCTTCATTACAGCACCGCGCATGAATGTGCGCCATCCTCCCCACCTCCTCTGGATCACGCCACAATAATCTGATCCTTTTGGGAAACTGAGGTGTCGGACTGTAATTTATAGGCCGTATCTTTCAAGTTTTTCCCCTCGGCTCGGCTGGTGGCGTCAGCCGCTGAGCCACTGTGTGTGTTTAACGGCTACATGTGTCGCTCCCTATCTCGCTGTCTGAGTGGCACAAAGGTAAAAGGAAGCTTAACAGCCTGGGAAAAAGTTGAACAGTGTGAAATTACCTTGATCCAAAGATTCCTGCCACATACCAGCCCAATGAACCCATAACAGAGCAGGCACTCAGTCAGAGAGCCCTGCCTGCAGGGAACAGCTGAGACATTACAGAGAGAAAGAGGGGAGGGGAGCGGGAGGGTGGGTATGGGAGGTGAAAGAAAGAAAGATAAATGGGAGCAGGAAAGAGGCCCACCTCCACTAATCTTCAGTCTACAGTCAGTGGTAGGGGTCAGAGTATCTCTATGTACATCCTATGATAACGCTGGACAACTGGTACAGTAGGTGGGGTACCACTGGTTCAGTCAGATTTCGCACACAGAGGCCCTTCTGGGGGGTTAAAGAAGCCGCAGCTGTAGTTCTGTACGATGGTGGACACATCAAATGATGTCGCGAAGAATGGATTCAGTTTCAATGTATCATTATCATGAAGCAATATTACACAACTTATGTTGAAAAGTGCATTGACTCTCATTCCAAACAAAACCTATAAAAGACACAAAAACACAAGGGCTCTGTGATGTCCGAGCATTCAAAAGAGTTTATTTAGATGGATTTAGATGTTTGTTGACTGACCTATTTGCCTTGACCTGAGGGACCGTGCTTTGATGCCCTAGCTGGTACAGGCATGTGAGCCAAAATGTGACGGTGAATCATCTACAGTAAATAGACACTTTGAATAAGTTTCACTTCACAAACCCAAGCCCTGTTGCGTAAAGCATGACTCTTACTTTCTGCTCTTTTGCTGCCCTTCCTAAATGTTGGTCACATAATACCCTTCACCAAAGAGTGGACTTTATTGAAGTTTACTGCTGCAGCCAAAAACGTTTTATCTATTTCAGTCACAACTCAGTTCGATGCTCTTATGTTGGTCTAAATAGATTTTTTCCTGTATCGGATGTGTCATATATTCAGGCCTGGGGAGTGTGCCAGGATTATGTGGTTTGGATACAAAATAAAAGGTTAACTGTATTCCAGTAAAGTCACAGAAAAAATAGAGTAGATTACAGATGCATTCAGTACCTTCAAAAACAATGATATACTAGTCTGTAACCAGAGGACACACTTGTTATTAAGACTATATAAAATTAATCTTGTTGATATTTCTTTTCTCTTGTCTTTATTTACATATGTTTGGTGCTGAAGTAACCCAAAAGTAACAGCAAGTAATCAAGTTACTTCAGTTGAATGTTGTAATACTTGGAATACGTTATTGATTCCATTTAAGTTAATTAATAACTAAATTGGAATACATTTTAAAGTAGCCCTCCCATCCCTGCTTACACTAATCAAGAACATAATTCATGGATAGGTGGAACTTATTGGTAACATAACACAACACAATCTTGTAACCAACGCACAATGATTAGCTCTTCATGTCTGTTCATGAGTAATAAGTAGCAAAAAGTAAAGAAAAAAATAAAGTTATCTACAAACTAAATGTCTATAAAATCATTATCAAGCATAACGTTTTCTATTTACTACAACAATCCGGCTGTTGGTGAAAACATGAGGCTCGACAAACTTGATTTTATTCAGCAGTAGACTGGTTGGTTGTACTTGTTTGATGACAAAAACAACAAAATAATAAGCAGGGATCACACAAATCAGTCAATGTTAAATCACAGAAAATGAGCAGGGAAATTAACACTCATTTGGATCATATTTTGTTTTAGTCATTTTCACTCAATTATGTTGGATTTTCCGCTCATGCAATGGCAGGTTCTTCTGTAATTACTAAATATCTAATTATTTTTTTATTTTTTTTATTTTTTATTTTACTTATCTGTAGATGTATTATAAAGGCTCTGCAATCATGACAAGAATTATGAAGTTGTTTTTATTACCAAAAATCAAACCAGGAACAAAAAACCCTGTTGGACAATCACACCAACCAATAAGCTAAATTAGCTGGCGTGATTGTTGCCTCAGACACAACAATGGAGAGAGACATTTAGTCTTGATATAGTAACATTCAGTTGCCATCCAAATAAAATCATATCTGTGGGCAACAGTAAAAAAAATCTCAACTACAGTTGTTTCTAGTTGTTGGTAATAAAAACGTTCCCTGCTGATTTCTACAGGAAATCCCCGCTTCATATCTTTTTACAGTTTCATCGAGAAAGAGATATTATGGTTGATTAAGATTAAGTGAAGTCGAGATAAAAAGGAAAACATCGCAGATAAATAATTTCTTTCGCTTTGGCTCTTTAGTTATGCAAGAGCAGACCGTTTTTTATCGCTATTAATATTCTCATTTATCTATTGAAATGTTGGGGAATTTCGTCTTACACTGTTCAGCACTGTGGGGATTCCACACTTGATGAATTACTCTAACTCGACATGGCGGCATTCACTAATCAAAACACCAATGACAGCTGGAGGAGGCAAACCCGTTTCAGGGTAACTCAGAAACGACCAGTTCCTGTGTTTGTTGGTTGCACCTGTTGGTGTTGTTGTGTGCCAGCTTGTGACGAGTCGACTCTTATCAGAATATCTGCCACTGCAGACGTGCTCTTTCTGGGTTTGGAAGTGTGACAATTGTTTATACCCAATTAGAGAAACTTGCCTCAAATGTCTGACTGTGAGAACGCCGGATATGAGCAGAGGTGCACTTTGAGCCACATGTAGAGCAGTGTAACCTGAGTGCTGATGGGGAGTGTGTCATCAGGTTAATCAGGTGCAACGCTCATGCTGCAGAGCTGGAAGGCATAATCAAACTGTCTTTTGACTGCTGTTGTATGTGCATACACGTTAACATGTCTGTATGCAAAGGGAACCGATTCCCACTGTGTCACATGCCATTTTACTGAAATATCAAGTTCATAACAGCCCCAGCGCTCAGTCTGCACAGTGATGTTGCTGCATTATGGAACAGGTTTATCAATGACTGCGTTATTACAAATATACTGGTCGGGTGGGTTGAAGCTTCATTGGAAAATTAGAAAACCGACATCACCCGTATCCAAAAATAAAAGTAAACAAATATGCTTTTAAAAACAAAACAGATATTGTTTGCGTTCAGGCTAACTCAATTTGATTCAGTCAAGAAATTTCACAAGATTCAATTCTGCCTCTGACAGTGTTAATAAAGTGAAGCCTGTCTTCTCTTTCATCTGAAAACAGAGATATATGAGCGTGTGGATATCCCCAAATGTCCTGGGCGAGCTTTCACGAGAAATTAAACCTTATCTGATTGATAGTTCCACTGACTACTTGATGTTTGATGTGTTGTTTCCCTTGTTCCCTGCTTGATCTGTGACTGGAGTTAAAGGTGCCCTGCAGATTTCTAGACAAACCCTGCTTTGTCTACAATACATTGTGTGTATCCTTAAAGTAGTAACGCAATGCATCCTATCAAAAAAACATGTTTGGAGCTTCACGGCAAAACAGCGCTGCAGCATCCTCCTAAACAATAGAAGGTGAAACTTGCAAAATGTACCAAAAAAAACAGCTCGTCTGGCACAATCCACTCATGAGACTCCGGAGGCCCCAAGATCCCAAACTGATTTGATTTTGATGCGTGCTGATGTGTGAGGTTATTTATATCCCCATTTTAAAGCTGAAATCATCAGTATAGCTGCCAAGCTAAAAACATTAGCACACACCCTGCCTGGAGTGCGTGTACAAACTTGACCGCCCAGTGATGGTGTAAATATTGTCTTTCTATGAGGGATCTCCGGACTTCTGGAGATTTGGATTACGAGATGAGCCATTTTATGCCTCTTTCTTTTGCTGTCCCTATCTACTTCAGTTGTTTAGGAGAATGCTGAAACATTGCTTTGCTGAATAAATAAACTTTTCAACCTGAGGCTGAGTAGTTAACGACTGAATTATCATTTCTGGTTGAACTTATCCTTTGAGGGCTAACAAACACAACAATGCACGGCAGAGATCTCATGCAGTCTTCTTCTTCTCTAACCCTTTTATTGGCAACGTGTTCTCTTTTGTGCTGCATTCCTGCCCACACAATTTACACCCTCTGCAGTAAAGGAAAAAATTGTATCCTGTGCTAATGGCATGCGTGTGCATGTTGGAAGGGCAGAGATGCAAACAATGCACAGTGTATGATAAATGGTAATTAATGAATGGTTGATTTTAGTGTTCAAGAACGGATATAATGATTTTGTTATTGTTATCGTATGTTTTCTAGTTGTGTCATCACTGAGTTATGGTCTTTCTTGTTCACCAATGATAAAACTTGCTGACTGACATTCAACTCATCTCACCTGTTAATACATGTTTGCTAATTGTAGTGCAACCTGCGTTGCCACTTCACCTCACTAACTCCAGTATCCAGGATCCCGGCTTTGAGGAACGAAAAGACACGAAACAACTAACGAAAAACCCATGATGACAAAGATCTCAGAATTGGCGGCAATTTCTAGACCTTTTTAACTACTAATTGTACTTTTCAGCGCTTAAGATCCTTTAAAGTATTAAAATATTTGTACCCTGGGATTGGTGTGTATTAATTCAAGCGTTCTGCAAAGGTCAAAATTGTCTGCTCCAAACGACCCTGTTGAAAACTCCCAGAATCGGAAAAACAAACGGCCCAATCTGAGAGAGACCCTGGGGCAGTTCAACCTAATCCAAATAGATCAAAAGATAAACTGACCTGATCAAAAAAGCCTGTTCCTGACAGCATCAGTCATTTCAGCCATTTTCCAAACAAGACATGTTTACATTGAAGAAACAAAGACCTCTTGTTGGAAGTATGACTCCTGTCAATCAGGTGCAAAGGAAGGTGGAAGTAGCCACAAACTCCACGTAGGGAGGGGGTCGGGGTGTTCGGAGGGGTCAACAAACCATTGGAGTACGACGAGGGAGATCATTGGTCGCTTCCTGTTTCCTACCGACGGTCAGTGATGGTTTCTTGACCATGACCAAGATTGTTCCCTGAACCAAAACATTTTGTGCAGAGAAAATGCTTATTTGTGTATTTCTGGAAGGTTTTAAAAAGACATGTTTAATTGTTTAAAGGTCCAATTTGTGAGACTGTTGATTCCCAACTTGACTCTTTGTAACTGTAGGAAGGGTTGGCCACTATCCCAAAGCATCAGTATTTGACAATGAAAACTTGAAAATCGAAAATCAACAACCGTTAAATTAGATGACTCGTTGGAAAAAAATCAACAGGACTACAGTAGAGACAAAAAAAACAACATTTGCAGAAGCAAAAAGAGTAGTAAGACCTCACAACAGGACCCTGCCCAGCCCATTGGACCTGGACTGAATGGTGACGATGGTCCCAGGTCGGTCTTGGTCACTGATACGAGTGAAGACCTTAATTCCCAGAAGCGACCAAAGCAGTGTAATTCTCCTAAATTTGATCGATGCTGAGTCTTCTATCTCAGGAGCTGGCAGGACATAAACTCAACTTTGGGTCACTCTCCATCGGCATGAAGGCGGCGGACTCATTCATGTTCCATTACCTCTGGAATGTCTACTGTGGAATAAGGGAGCAGTCGCACATCACAGGCTGGTATTCACCTTTCAATCACCCCCCCCTCCTCTGCCCCTCACCCCTGTAATCATGTTAGCTCATACATAATCGCATTTCAATTACTGACAGGAGTGTGACCCTTGCCTCCCAACATGCCTAATCTAATACATGTGTTTTACTTCAAGACAGAGGGATGCCTTGTTTTGGTAGACGGAGGAGAAAAAAAAAAAGGTTGAGGCACGCATGAACATGCTGTGTCATGCCGTAACTATAAAAAGGGATGTCAGAAGTTTTCTGATTCAGCCGAGGAAGTCCACAGCTATTTTTAGCAGGACATATACTGTCCATGGCGCCTGGAAGTGATGTAAACACGCCGTCCGGTTTGGATTGGATAGAAGAGGAGAATGAAACGGAGAGAAAGGGGGACACAACACACGTCTGTGTGTGAGAGTGTCTCTATCAGCCTCTCAGTCTGCATGTGTCTGTGTGTGTCAGGGGCCCTCTGAACTCTGCAATCCCACCGTTCAGGAGAGTGGAGAGAAAACACCAAAGATACCCCCAGTCATAAATCTACCTCCCCCTCCTCCCCTCTCTGTCTGTCCCACTGGGTAAGGTAATTCTTTCCTCCAGGACTTTTTCATCTTTTCTCCGTCTTTCTCTCCGTCTATTCCTTCCCTTTCTGCCCGTCTGCTCTTTCGCTCTGCAATTCCCACTCTGTCACTCTGTGTCTGTGTGCTTAGCAGTCTTGTGTCATTATTATGGGCCAATTTGTGTCAATGCTAACATCCCATTCATCATGGGGGGAATGGTTTCCGCCAGGGCTCGGGGGGCTCGCATACCTCACCTCTCACATTTTCACCATGGTGGCATCCGCTCCGCTATGGGGTCAGAGGTCAGAGTTCCAGACCTCCTGAGTGATCACTGACTTCTCCGACTTCTCTGCTTACCCCCCCCCCAAAGCACCCCCAAACCTCCTCCCCCAATCAGTCCCGCTCCCAGTTCTTCCAGCTCGCTTACATTTCCAGGTCTTCCCCCCTCCTTCACTTGATCGGTTGTTCTCATGCTCTCCTGCGGTGCACTTCTTCTCGGTCCTAAATCTCTTTCTGTCTCATTTCTTCCTTCTTTTTTTCTCACTTTCGCTGTGATTTTACACCAACTGCCCAACCCCGGCTCCTACCCTTGGGGAGTGTGTAACCAAAAAGCCAAATCGAGTTTGATCCATTGTTACTTGTCTCATTACCCTGATGTTTCTACAGAGCCGTCTGCACCATGCTCCATACATTATGCTCCTTTTCCCAAGCCTTATCCCACCCACCCACCAACCCTCTGCAACCCAACCCCCTATCACATCAATGGCTGACAGCCCTTACGCTCACTAAAACCCCTGCATGTGGGTCGATGGTTTATTTCTTATGAATGAAGGGCCCAAACGAAAGTGCATTCCTGTCTCAACTCTGAGAGGAAGCAGCTGGCTGTTTGGTGAGTTCAGGTCAGATGTCGGTGTTTTACATCCACGTCCTACACAGGGGAATATGATTAAGTACAGAGCAGAGAAAAGAGGAAGAAGTAGAAAACCACCGAACAAGACGAACATCAACAACAAAAATAAAATGGGGCCCAGGAGGGTGATGTGCAGAGAGTCGCTGTGGAAATGCTGCCACACCACCTCAGGTTGCTCGTCCTGTGAACTGCAGGCCGGAACAAAGGAGGAATTGAAGTTGATGTGGAGGTGAAAGGTCAGAACGCAGAGCTAATATCTGCTGTGATGGTTTGGGCTTCTTTATCTCAAACAATTCTCACATGTCTGTGTCAAAGCCATCTCATGGACAATTTTGGTTCCTATTTTCAGAGCACGGCAAACGCATTAAGACGTGTGCAGTTGACCCTCTTGTTTACATTCAGAAAAAGTCTGCGAGTTAGGACCTTTCCTGCTATGGCCTGAAAATAAGCAGCTGAGCTGAAAGGATCCTTGTTGTTGTGAAGTTTCCCTTGCTTGTTTAGAGATGGTATTTGCTGTAAATCTGTGCAGTGAGAGCTTGGCTCCGGTGTGTCGCAGGCTGCCAGACGGAGGCAGGCATGGGGAAGGAAGGCATGTGGGGCACGCAAGTCCGTCTCCATTTCTCTCTCTGCCAGCTCCTAATTATGCTCAATTACACCTTTAACACAAGTGGGCCGCTGTGGACATTTCTCAGGGTGTGAGGTCAAGCATTTCCTGTGTCTGTGAATGACCCAACGTCAGGGGAATTGTCTTGCATGGGCCTCCCTCTCTCTCTCCCTCCATCATTCACTCTCTCCGTCTTTTTGACCCCTCCTCCACTAAGCCCCGATGCCAGACCTCCACCATTCACCAATGAGTCAGATAGTTGGGGCTTAACCCCTGTGACTTGTGAGGGCTCTCTTCTCTCAAACACAAACAAACAGGAAAAGGCATGCACACCCTGACTACCTCACGTACACACATGCACAAGCGCACACGCACACTCATGCATGCAAACACAACTTGCATAAATATCAGCATCTCGAAACACAAAACTCAATGACGACCGAAACTCAAATTCCATTCGATTTCTTTGTACGTTTCTAAGTATCGTATTGTGCATCCGGTTTGCCACTCGATCCTCTCCAGCTGGAGTTTTTTCTGTTTCCTGATGGTCCAGTTCAGTTCTTAACCTTTCCGTTGTCAACAAAACACCTTAAGGTGGCTTTTGGTGCGGGCTTGAATGTTAATTACAGATTCGATCTAATCTTATCTAATCTAATTGACTGTGCGAGTGTTTGAGCGCGCCAATGTGTGTGAGTCACAGCCTCAGAAGAAACAGCAACCCGCCTCACAATGGTGGTGTACCAACAGGTTGGGTTCCCACACCCAGCAGGAAAATAAATACTCCATAATCACCGCCTATCAAAACAGGCACCGTACGCAGGGTGAAGCGAAAATGGCGCATTCCATGGGAAATCCATAGCGAGCAAGTACATGCTCGCTCCTCTGCACTGACATTTCAGAGGCACAAGGGAGAGATTAGAGGCACATATGGGAGGGCCACAAAACCAGGATGAAAGATGGCTGAGGGAGATGGGGGTTAGGCCCCCTATTTTTATAAGATGAATCGACAGTTAAAGTGACACCACAATGATTGAAGGTAAAATCTGCAAGTGGCTCAAGTGAGCAGACTGGACTTAGTTGGATGACTTATTTCACATAAAAGATCTGGAAATTGCACAACCCCACCGTTAGTCCGGGCGTATGTAGGAGGTGACAGTTTTGCAACATGTATCAAATCACAGTTTTGTGACATTTTTTAGCTCAGCAGCCCAAAATAAAACCCAAACGGGTTTCTTTCCAAAATACGATAGTGGGAGTAACAGATTGTTTATATGGTGAATGAAAAACCTCACTGGCAAGAGGATGTATGTTTTGAACATCTTTAAAACCACCTATCTGCCCACCCACCACCCCACACAGTCCTGCAAGCCACCACGCTGTGGATACAGTTACTGCAATGACCTAGCATTTCACTCTGCCAAGAAGACAGGAGTGGAAACAAATATGAGAAAAAAAAAGTCCTCAGAGAAAAAAAAAATGGAAGGATTTTTTTTTTTTCTTAAATGCTGAGTAGAGGAGTTTGGTTATTATTGGAGGTGGGGAAAAATGAAAGAGGTCATTCATGACAAAGAGCCAAGATATGAGGAAACCACACTTGTGTCTGAAACAGGCAGTGGGAACACTGAGCCAAGTCTTAGTCTCAGCTGTTGTTCCAAGCCACACATTTATCACACAGGCACTTCCCCAGCAAGAAAAGAGCCTCACAGGCAGCCACGGAGGGGTGCAGACTTGCTCAAGTGACTAGATGACCCTGAATACCAGAGAGTGGCAGGTCTGCGGGATGAAAGGAGACCTTGTCTTGGCCTCTGTCTGTCGATGTGACTTTAAGTGCTGTCCCACGTTAAGGTAGAGTGAGCCTTTTAGAGAGAGACAAACTGCCTCGCAAATATTTGTGCGCTGGATCCACATTGTGGGCCATACGACGAGGAGGAAAGCTGAACTGGGTGGAATATGGCCTAAAGCTATTAAACACACTGCTTTCTCCTCCTTCACATTCTTCACCTTGGAAAAAATGAACAGGATAGAGAAGGTGGAAGGAGTGGGTGAGAGAGAAACAGAGAGAGAGGGAGTCGAGTCCAACCTCCACTATACTAAAGAGCATTGTATGTAGCACTTCACAGAGCTAACGATTATAGGAAAGCTTTTCCAGGTTTTGGCCATCTGTCACTTTTATGAACAGTGCGGTAGGAAATTGGGTCTTTGGGTTGTTTGGCCTGGGAATAATGAGCCACTGAAAATGATTGTTATAGATGACCTCTCGGCACTGCTCTCATATGGAGCCAATCGGGACGCAGCTCCAGAGGCCTTCTAACAATCAGGGATAAATCAATTGGATGTTACGGGTCAGGGGCAGGGGTTCTGCAGGAGGTAGGCCTGGGAACAAGGTAACAACGTACTTCCTGCAAGGAGGAGGGCTCCACTCCAGGGTGTTTCTGAGAGAAAAAAGACCCTGCTCCAATCAGCGTGGCATCCAAAATGTGTTAATGCAAACCTGAAATCTTGAAAGGCACAGCATAAACGGACTAAAGAGCCCATTTGAGGATGAAGTTAGGTAAAAGTAAACAAACAAAGGCTTATGGGAAAAAAGGAAGACGGAGGAATGGAGGGAATGATGGAGGATGGGTGGGGGCAGGGGGCTAAGAAAAGAGGAGAGAGAGAGAGGTGTGTATTCCAAAAAGCCTATCAGTCGTAACGCCAAGCCCTCTTCGGATGCCCCTCAGACAAAACAGACAAAACACCCGATAAGGTTGAATGTGAGAGACATTCCTCAGCTGAATGTGTGTGTGCCGATGAGGGCACGTTGTGTGGTCAACAGTGCTTACAAAACTGATACTGAAAAATCCCCAGAGAGTTTGCAGCAAAAATGTCACACAGGTAAGTAACCCCATGTCTACAGATGGTTAAATTACGATTTCAAATGCTTTACAGAATAAAGGCCTGCAATGCATGTCACCAAAGCTGTTTCATTCTTATTTGTAGAAAAAATATTGATATATTTCCGAAACATTATACAGGAGTAAAATCTACACAAGATGGTCCTAAAGATAACTTTGTTTTTTACTTATTATGTCAAGTACCATTAAACCTTTGATTGGACAGTTATCATTTCTGAAGTAGAGCAGACCTTAAAGAAGCATTTCACCGGTGAGAACATTGATCTTTATTGAAAGAGGGTCATATTTGTAGTAAAAATGTAACATCATTTTTGAATTTTGTGCTTATTTGACTGAGAAAAGGCAGAAAGTGACTTTAGGGCGCATTTGTATGAAAGACAACAACTCCCACAATGCACCACAATGCACAGCTCTGCAAGCCACTCCCACTAATCCGGCACACCACACATATCTCCGTCCGCTGTAGATATTTCGTCGCGAAGAAACTGGCATCTCTGGAATTTACTGCAGCAGACAGAGTCCAGTTCGGTGTCCATAGGCGCACAGCGAGAGCACCGGTACCACCGGTCCGCCCCTGCTCGAGCCAGTCCGGGCTCCTCGTCCGGGACAGGCAGGTCTTCTGCCTCGGCTGCGGCGGGCAGAAGACCTGCGGCCTCCATCTCCCTCAGTTGCTCGTCGCTGTATTGTGGCTCGTACAGGTAGCCGCGAACATCTGACTCGAGCATCACGGTCTCGAAATCACTCTCTTCGTTGTCTGAAATATCATATTGCATACCGTCCGCCATCGTGGGTCAAACCTGGCTCTACAGCATCTGTTCGCTTAGCGTCCAACAAAGATGGCGGCTATGTATTTTCGTTTCTGCAAGTGAAGTCCCGCCCACTGGTCTTTTATAGGTCTGTAGCGTGAGTGGGTCCCACCTCGAGCCCCCACCCTTGGAAAAATGAGCGAAGCGTTTGTAGTCTTACCCCCTCGACACAGATATAGGACTTCCTGCTTTCAATGACGTAAAATGACGATTTTTACATCATTGAAAGCAGGAAGTCCAACACTGAAATCTCTAGTTCTCCCGTCTCAGGGCAAACTGAGGGAATGATGCACGACCATTCAAAAACATGACTATTTTCCTGAAGATACAAAGCTTAATGCAAATCGGTGAAGTGTCCCTTTAACCCACTAATTAGCTGTGATACAATTACAAATTCAAATCAGAAATGCAGTCACTAATCACAGCTGGAGGTACTGGAAGGCTCTTTTAACCTGAGCGCTGCCGCAGCTTTGTCTGATCTACATTCAATAGTTAGCCAGCATGCTAATGTTAGCCACTAGTAAGCCCACAGGTGAACCCCTTACTTTTTTTTTTTTTTTAATTATTTTTTTGGCCTTTTATGGCTTTATTGATAGTACAGCTGAAGAGGGTGACAGGAAACAGGGTGAGAGAGACGGGGAGTGACACGCAGCAAAGGGACCCAGGCCGGGACTCGAACCCGGGTCCGCTGCAGCGAGGACAGAGCCTCTAAACATGGGACACCCGCTCTACCAGTAGAGCTAAGTGGCGCCCCGAACCCCTTACTTTAGCTGAGTTGGCTAAAGTCAGGCTAGCTGGTGATGCCCAGGAAACACCTCTAAACTATAGGATGACTGCTTGTTCAATGAAAATGTCATTAATAACATTAGGAAGAAACTTTTTAAAAGTTTACAGGCATCTTAAGAAAGTTGATAAAAGCCTTCTAAGTTTATACTTTATTGCAAGTTCATTGAGTTTAACTAACTTATCAATAATGTCACTGTTAATAAGCTTTTTTGTTGCTTCATTAGGATTATACATACTTTATTATGCATTTCATAGCAGTTCTCTTGCAGATACCAGACATAAAGCAAGACGAATGCCTTATTAAAGTTAATAAATAAGATGCGAAGGTTAATAAATCACCCCCTTTCTGTAGCCCTTTCTGGGCACCTCTCTGTGCTATGCTACTACTCCTCAAATTTTTTTTATACTTGAGGGTTCTAAATAATAAAATATCCCCACACGGCAGAAAGAAGGGGAGAGTACACTGACAATGAGATACAGTTTCTGAAATACAGTGTGTTTTCACATTGGATTAGTATTGTGCAGTGTGACCACATATTATACTAAAATCAAATCCAGAATTGCATCCATTTTTTTTTTAATTTTACATTTCCATTACAGCAAATTGTGAATAAATGGCTTTAATGCCTCCATTTACTCCACGTAATTGTTTAAATCATATCCTGTTAGAACACCGTTTTGAGCCTAAAGTGAGACTTACTTAAAGGATAGTCATACAACTGTTGAAATATACGATCACCCAGAGGGGCGTTTGAGGGTATTTGAAGATGACTGCAGATATTCCTAGTGTTACATCAGTTTTCAACAGCAGACATCTGGTTGGTCCAGTTTCTTGGTCATACGTTATGTCATGTTTGAAACCACCTCAGCAGTATTTGACTCTCAGTTAACTTCCTGACAGTTTGCTCCCCTGGGCTTTTTTTGCAAGCTAGGTACAAATGCCAGTATATCCCCAGGACAGGTCATGCAAATTCGGAGGGAATAGAATGAAGTATGTTTAAGCGTTTCATGTTTCAACAGGCCTCTTACTGTCCCTCATACCACCTGTCCGGGATCCATTTTATCTTGTATCCCATCTTTGCCTGTCTGTGATCCTGAAGGCTTTCTTGACTCCCCACAGCCTCTAGTGGACCTGTACTTGTTGCTCTACAGTAATGAAATGTCATATTGAATGAAGAGGAGGCGACTATGTTTCATTTGGATGAAAAAACAAACAGATAGAAAACCAGATGATGAGACTACTTCTATTCTCTGCATTAATTTTCCTTCCTCACATGCCGCACTCCTGGACAGCAGCCCTGAGGAACCTTCCTTTCTTGTCTCCATCCCCACAGGAGGCATTCTGCAAGCTGCACATTCTCCAATCAGCTCAAATCAGAGAGACGAGAATGAGAAGAATGCTTATAAGAGAAAAAGAAAAAGAGACACGTGTGTGTGTGTGTGTGAGAATATTTTAGTGACTTTGAATCCCCATAGTGTGACGACGACTCGTGTTTTAATCCCTGCTGCCCAAAGCATGCTGGGATAGGCCCCAGCCTGCTTTAACCGAGAGATGTATTTAGCAGGTAACGAAAGTGAACTGATATTCAAGAGGAAGATACATGAAAAAGTGTTTTAAAAAAAACCAAAACAAAAAAAACCTCTCAGTCAATTCAATGCATCAGGCTTTGTCGGCATTAGGTGTATCAAGTTCCTCCCTCTTACTCTCTCCCTGTAGCTGGAGCCGCAGTTATGAGGTGCCACAATCACTCGCTACATGCAGACAGCTGCCCTCGCAAACTGTGGCAAGCAAGACAGTGTATGACGCAGTGGTAGAAGGAGTATTTAGGTCCTTTCATTCATAAAATGTAGCAATATAGAATGCAAAAATACTCCAACAGAAGAAAAAGTCCTGTTTGAAAAATCCCTCTGAAGTCCAGTGGTTCCCGACATATGACTCCAAAGAGTCACCAGATAAATCAAATGGGCTGTGAGAGGATTAATGGATGAGCAAAGTCGAGAGATACAGCTCTGACACTTGAATCTTGAGCATTTTTTGTTGAAATATTGGATAATTTGAGCGTTTAGTGAATGGGAGTCATGAGAGAAGTTTAGAGGGAAAATTACTATTTGGTTGAGGTGATCATTACTCATAGACATAGACTGAAATATGACACAACTACATGTTTTTTTTGTAAAGCATTAAAATCCAGACAGATTGGAAACCAGTTATAACAAAAAAAAATTGTATAAAAAATATACATAAAATAGAAATAGAAATGTAATAACCGAGTAGAAGTAGAGTTGAAGTAAGGCAGCATAACATGGAAATACTCAGGTGAAATACTAGCCCATCAAAATTGTACAGTCCTTCAGTAAATGTACTTAATTAATTTTCACTATTGATATGAAGGCGATGGGGATTACTTACCAGAATGATGGCTGGGGTTCAGTCTTTAAAACACATATTAATACACACGGGACAAAAAGCAAAACACATATTGCTTTCGTGCTTGCACAAAAACATACTCTCACACACACACACACACACACACACACACACACACACACACACACACACACACACACACAACTGGTCAGTACATACAATAAAAGCAGAAACAAAAACCTCAACAACCTGTTGGCTGCTTTTCTTCTTCGGTACAGTTTGACCATGAATTGCCATTAGAGTCCACTGTATAACTCTGCCTGTCAACAGCCCATTGTAGTTTTCAGAAAGAGCCCATATGTTCAGTCCTTGTTACCACTGTCATTCTGATGGACCCCTTTATAACACAGCCTAAGGAGAAGCATTGTGACAGTACAGAGAGGGGTTTCAGTATGTGTACTGTACATCTGTGGTCTATAAAGTTTGTATGCATGGACAGGAAGACAGGAACAACATGTTGCCGTGGAAACAACAGTCCCACATAAAGTGGCTTAAAAACAATAACGGATGCACAGTCTGTTGGTTCAAGTTAGAGATTATAGATGTTGTTTTCCAATACATGTGAGCATGTAGTTACACACACACACACACACACACACACACACACACACACACACACACACACACACACACATATGCCAGCTGCCACACACAGAAGCATGTTCCCAGCACCAAACTGTGAGCCGTCTCCTCTGCAGCCGCACGTGCACTGTCCAAAACAAGTCATGTGTTTTTTCTGTAGCTTGTAAAGATGTAATTGCTCTCCAAAGAGTGATAACACATCAAGCACATATGATCATATGATAGGATCTTAAAGTCGACGAAGGCAGGAGAAGACATCTTCTTCACAGTAGCTGCGTGTAGCCATTGTCCAGCAAATGTTGTATTCCACCGTACCTGCTTTCCCGTTCGTCTCGTCTTTATAAATAGCTTGGCTACCAGGTAGGAAGAGGAAAAGAGCAGCTCAGACCAAGCAGCCAATCATCAACAGTCATCTTGGCTGTAGACAGCGACGTTTCAGATTGTGCAAATTGCAATTGCTGTGTCTTTCGGTTACATTATTGCAAAGGTATGTGGTTGCACATCTCTCTTGCAAAGCACGAGAACAATGTGGAGGGCTTAAAGTTGTCTGCAGTCTCAGGTGCACTCTCTGCTGGGATGGGTGCTGAGTTGACACTGAGGGGATCATTTCAACGTACATACGTCACCATTGAACTTGTTAAAGTTCTGCAGCCCTGGAGAGTATGAGAAAACCGATGTGGTTTTTGAGCGCTGAAGCAAATGTAAACATAGTCTAGTAATAACCCAGAATAACATTACAAACCTGAAAATATGCACAATGTGTCAATTATGACAAAAGTTTATTTATTTATTTATTTTTCAATTTTACAGCAAAATTCTCAACCAAATGGATATCGTACCCAGTTTTAGTTTGCTTGTTGTCCATTTTCTTTTTAAAAGTGCACTGTTTGCACTTCTCCATTTGTTGTTCATGATGGTGTATATGTACACATTTTTTTTTGGTAACAATTTTAATCTCGCACACAATGCAGGGCCAGCATGAATGTATTTTGCATAACAGAGGTGACACCAAGTGAAATTATCACACGCTCCAGTGAACCTGCACCCAAAAACATGACTAAGTAAAAGAAACAAGTGATACCATAAAAAAGACAAGAATGGCCACCATAAATTACTCATGTATTGTTGTCTATTGGCTTTCATCATGAACACAAAAGAAAGATATATATAGATAGGAAGAGGTGGGAGATAGGAAGCCACAGGGAGAGCAAGAGAAAGTAAGCAGAGAAGAGGGGAAGGGGAACTCTGCACAAAGGAGAAGCCTGGATTAAGTCATGAGTGGCAAGCGACATAGGTTGGATTTTTAACGAGTGAGATCACATCCTCTTCCCTAAACAGAGGAGGAACTCATCCTTGGGTGGACAGGACGGCTGAGCTGAGCCCCGCCACTGTCTGTGAGTGCTCGTGTGTGTGTGTGTGTGTGTTTGTGTGTGTGTGTGTGTGTGTGTGTGTGCGCGCGCAACAAACGGGACATCCATTACCGAGCTGAGACAGTGGCATGCAGCCCTGGCCCCGCACGCAGGAGGCTCCACACATGTCAGCAAGCTGCACATGGAGGGACACACAACCGGAGTGTGTGTGTGTGTGTGTTTAGGTGATCCATGTAGGAGGTGGTGTGCGTAGCCATGTTCCACATTACAGAATTTGTTGATGAGCCTGTGTAACTCTGTGTTACTGCTGAGCTCAGCAACATTAATCACCGAGGGGTTAAAATCCTCACTTGTGCTTCTTCTTCACGTAATTCCATTCGCAGAGCAGGAGCAGTCATCTACCATTTGTAATTTACATGCATAGATCACTGGATAAGAATCATATCTCCACCTAACACTCAATACTAGGGATGTGAATCTTTGGGTGTCTCACGATTCGATTCCGATTCTTAGGGTCACGATTCGATTCAAAATCGATTCTCGATTCAACCGATTCTCGATTCAACCGATTCTCGATTCAAAAATTGATACAATGCATAGTGTGTTAAGGCAAATTATGGCATCAAAACAATACAGTTTGTATAAAATAATGTGATTTTTAAATAAACTGATTCCAATGATGTTATCACACAAAGGCAAACTTAAGACAAAAGGTAACATCTATCTATGGTCACATTATGCTATACAAGAAATGAGAACTTCCTCCATGAAATGCGGAACAGCACAACTTTAATAGCGCAATCTGCTGCAGAATGAAAAAAGCAAGCCCTTAAAGAGTGTGTTTTGACTAGATGAATATGGGTTTTGAAAAAGTTGCAGTCTCTCTGCTTGTAAGGAAGGTGCTGGCTACACTGTGTGTGGATGTTATGACCTGCACCTTCTTTTTGTGCACTTCTGTTTGACAGTGTGCCTGCAGTGCATGGCTGCCCTTGTTTGCATAGTTAATAGCCGCTTATATTCTGGGCAGCAAGCCGCCAATTTGACCATCCTTTTTGCGGCTCGGTCCGCGGATTTAGACAGAAGCCGGTAAATTGGGGGTCTGCCCTGGTCCGCCAATTGGCCACCTCGGAGGGTAACTTACACTTTTATCCAACTCCATTCCGATCTAAATCCGAGACGTCGTTATGCCGGAAATTGCGTGAGTTGGGTGGAGGTGTGGATGACCGGCACTGTTGTGCGCCCCACAGCTGAGGAGTTTTAAAACCAGGAAACAGCTGATCACAGCAGTCAGTCCATCACTTCATTCGCGGACGTCAAGATGAGCAACTGGACAGCTGCTGAGATCCAGGAGATGCTAGCGTCTCCTCGGTCTCTGAAGCTGTCTTCACTGTTAGCTTGTTGTTGTAGCGGCTAGCTAGGAACGGTCGCTACTTTCAAATTAAAAGCCCCCCGCTAACAACCCAATTCTAAACTCCAATGGAGTGCAATGTCAAGCTCTTATTTTGAAGACAAATTTCTTGTCTTTCTTTCCCCAAGCTTGCTGCAACGCTGTGTACGGAAGCCCGTGGGGGCGCACAGAGAGACGGGGGAATGTTAATAAAAAATCGATTTTTGAAGTTTATGAATCGATTCAGAATTGTGGATGATTAGAATCCCGATTCTTATGTGAATCGATTTTTTCCCCCACCCCTACTCAATACTGTGCCTGAATGCATCATGTGCAGACACTGACGGAAGACTGAAGCTGCTGCTAACATGCTACTTTCAAAATTGGGACAATAATTCAGTCTCGTTAATTGACATGGTGCTATCAAGTCAAATTTGTGAAAATAAACCGCACAAATAAATGGATATATATTGTATAACTAAGTCATATCAAGCGATAACCAAGAATTTGGTTACAGCACTGTTAAGCCCCTGGGGTTTGTTATTTACTTGACAATCGTTGAATGCAACACAGAGGCTGTAACTTTCCAAACTCAGGGCTTCAAACTCATAATAACTGCGCCGGGCAGAAGTCAGGTGCGGACGCAAAAAAGCGAGCGCCTGTCAAGTTCGGGTTGGGCTCGGCTACAACCCTTATGGAAGTTAAGAAAGAGAAATGCGCTGTCTAATATTCACCCAGTGTAGAACTTATGTTACTTTCTACCTCAAAACCAGTATAGATACTCTAAGAGATACTCAGCTGGAATATTCATAAAATCGCATAAATTGCTTCACACTCCTCATAATGCAAGTCTCTGTCCCTGCAGAGACACCTGCAACATTTATATTTTTCACTGTTACCAAAGAAACTATCCATGCAAAATCCCCACATCCTATCCAGGTGACCTGTTCCTCCGTAACTCACGCTGGACCAGGACCAGTGAATCATGGTGGCAGTCTGCACAGCTGTGGGAAACACAGCCTGAACCTTCCTAAAATTTACACTCATTCATAGATCAATCATCCAATGACAAAACCTTCCTGACGTGACTTTGTTCCTCCAGTCAGGGTGTGCAGAGGAAGTCAAGTCAGCAGCGGCTCTGCTTCTATTGGAGATTTGGGAATTTTAAAAAACTGCAGACATTCCGAAATATCACTAAATAACATAGTTAAAAGTCTTTCCAGGAAAAAAAGGAGCTCAGCGTTCGCAGGTCTCGGCGTCTATAAATCTCGCTTCTTGAGGGAATTCTATCGCAAGATTGGGCTGAAGGATGCCGGCTTATTTCTTTAGATTTATGTGACGAACGCGGCCTCACTTTTTTGTTATTGAAAAAGACACAAGTGTGGAGGCGCCGGAACACACCAGGAATGCAGGTCTAATCTTGATCCCTATCACATATGTTAGGTACCTATCCATTTCAGGACTGTGAATCATGCTTATTGCATAAAAGAAGGAACACACACGTATAGCCCTCATACCCCTACTTAACTCGGAAAAAGCCTGGGACGCTGTGTAAAAAACATGAATAAAACAGAATATGACGATTCCCTTGTGTGCATATACTCATGTCAAAACAGTATATTCAATGATTACCTCGTCAGTTTAATTCATTTTTGTGAATATATGCTGAATGTGATGCCAGCAATGTGATCAAACAAGTTGGGAATGCGCCAAAAACACCTGTGTGGAACATCCCACGGGTAAACAGGTTAATACTACCAAACGAAGGGGCATCCTCGCAAGGCTCAGCTGTTCACAAGAAACACGTGGAGCGTGAACATTTTTAAAACGGCAACAAAATGACTGCATTGTGATTTTATTTCTGTTTTACAGGAACGTTTCAGGAATTGGGGCAGCACTAGTTCTCCCCCACTTCCAACTCTGACGTAAAGAGACACAACATACGAAGCCCATCCTGGTTTTCTCTTCCTCCCACACTCTTTTCCTTCCTTCCCTCCCTCTTTCCCTTCACTTCCCATGCCCAACCAGACATGGCCCTATGTGTAGACTACAGGGTGGAGTAGTAAAAGTCTGGGCTTGGTGTGCTGAGTGGAGATGGTGCACAGATGGAGATGTTCTCCCGCTGCAACCACGACGCTGCAGAGAGACAGAGAAAAAGGAGAGAGAGAGGAAGAGCTCGAGGAAGGGATTGCAAAAGAGAAATAAAAAAAACATTTGCAGCTTGTTATGGGAATTTTCCTCCCTCGTGGAAACATTTCCTTCATGTCTTCAGCCGGGTAGCCTGTTATTCATCCCTCCACCTCTTTCTCCACCCCCCGGCCGACCCTCCCTCCGCCCTCCCCCCCTCAACACCCCTCTCCAGACTGGGCTTTCACTTTGGGGGGCCCTCAGCTTCCCTCTCGGCTGACCAGGGAGCTTTCAAGGTACCCTGATGGATGCTAATGCCGGACTCTTTCAGATCGTTTTACAGCCGGAGCCTTTGATCTGCCAGCAGGCCTCTCTCCACGGGCTGCCTGTCCTGAGAAAATGTAAATCCCCGCCTTACAGACACCTGTAAAAAAAATACAGCAGAAAGGGGGACAGAAAAAGAAGTTACTCTAAAGAAAAAAAGGGGGGAAAGAAAAGATACAGTATTGTGACATTTGAAAAAAGGGGGCATAGTTTAGATTGCGGCAGAGTGACAAAGAATGAGATGGAAATTGTGCGGAAATAAGAGCGAGTGGCAAAGAAAAAGGGGGACAGGACTGCAGAGAAAGGAGCGGAGAAACTGAGACATGGCAACCAACAAAGACGGAAAAGAGGAATGGCCACCACAAAACAGAGAGACAGAAGGGACACGGACGGAGGCAATAGAAAGAAAGGCTACAACGGCAAAAAAAAGAAAGAAGGAGAGTTCATCTAAAGACCCAGCATGGAAGACAGGAGGAGAATGGGTGGGCGAGAGAAAGCAAGATGGAAATAGTGGAGAAAAAGTTGCTAAAGGCAGAGACAGATGGACAATTTGACTCGGGAAGAAAGAGAAAGAAAGACAGAAAGCCAGCCCAGACAGACATATGAGGCCTGCTGAGCAGCTCAAGGGCGGATGTGTCTGTACGGTTGAAAATTTAGGAAGGAAGAAGTGAAAAAGAAAGTATGGTGAAGGGGACTCCAGTCAGCGGCGCCGGTGACAGCAGTGAAAGAGGCCTCCCTCACCAGCGGCAGGGCTCTCTGAATAGCGGGGGCTGCTGCTAGACAGCTGGGTGCAGCTGATCGGTGGACAGACTCTGTGGAAGAGCGCTTGTCTTCCTGCAGCCAGCTGCTGTGTCCAGAGGCCAGCAGTGACAGCACAAGGCTCAGAATTGATTACCAGAGCTGGCAGTTCAATGGGGTGGATGGAGTGCAGCGAGGTTGACTTCTCTGAAGTATGTGTGTGCACTGTACAGCAGCAGCAGCAGCAGAGCACAGCTGGCACTCACTGTATCCTCTTCTGAGAAAAAAAAAAAATAAAAAAAACAGAGGAGGGGAGAGAAGAGAGATTGCTATTATTGTGATCCTCCTTTCATTTTGTCTTCCTTTCTTCTGCTCTTTCAGCCACTTGCTATCATTTCTCTTCCCCTCTTCCCCAAGAGAACCGCGGAGGAAATGGCTGTCTTTGCACAGGAGATAAACTGCACTGAGAAGAAGTGCTCTTAAACTACAAAGCTTATATGAGTCTTGCTGTACAGACAGCTTACAGGTACAGAGTTGAACACTCTTAAGACGTGAGGTTGCCTTGTATAGCTGGGGCTCTTCCTGTGTGAGGTGCAAGCCCTGCGCCTGCAAACTCTACGCTCTGAATCTGAGACTGAACATATAAAAGAACTCTTGTGAGGTGAATCCAGCTCAACTCCTAATTCACTTTGTTGATTTTATTGCTTTATTAGATTCTGGAGGAAGAGGAGGAGTCGAGCGAATATCTTGAATGTTTCTGGAAATAAAAATTCCTCCACCTCCACTGGCATTGTCACGGCCTCTGATCAACACTTCCTTTTGTTTCCTCATACTCCTTCATGCTCTCAGCCACGCACCCTGCTGCTCCCCGTCTCCCCTTCACCTTCCTGTTGTCCTATCAAAACAGGAATGATGTCATTCTCCTTGTAGCTCCGGATGGGAAGAAAACCTAGCCCACAGTCCACAGAACCACAGCAGCAGCAGCAGCAGAAGCAGCAGCGGCGGCGGCGGCAGCAGCAGCAGCAGCAGCAGCAGCAGCAGCAGCAGCAGCAGCATCCTCCTGTCTGCATGTCTGTTCCTTGTCAGTCTGTCTGTCTGTGCGTCTGATCGGGCCACATCCGGCCATCCTGACTCCCCTGCGACTCCCCCAGGCCTCTGTGTCAGGAGGAAGGAAGGAAGGAAGGCCCTGCGGTCACACAGGAGGGAGGGTTTGGAGAAAGGGAGGGAGGAAGTGTGAAAGGGTGTCTTAGCTGGAGCTGATCCACTCCATTGGAGCCTCTCACTATAGAAGGGCTGTTTGGACAGGGACAAGGCCAAGCACAAGTGTGTGTGTCTGCGTGTGTGTATGCATCCATGGCTGCGCACCAAGATCATCACAGAGAGGCAGCGAGTTGTGTTCTGTTGTATTTATTGATGGCTCCACTGAAAATATTCAGCATATAATCCCCGCTGGCTGCAAGCTAGTTGGGGACGTTAGGTGGTGTATGTGTGTGTGTGTGTGCATGTGTGTGTGGTGTGTGACTCAGTGCTTCTGTTCATCAGAGAGTGACAGCTTACCTCAGTGGAAATTCAACTGAGTCATCATGTTCAGTGACTGCGCTGAACACGGAGGGTTTAGCACCTCTTTCGCTCCACATACTGTATATAAGCGCACGCACATACGCACGTCAACACACAAACACTCGTCCATTTTTGTGTGAGAAAAGTTGCATGAGAAAAGGAACAGCAGCTCATCTATGCGACGTGACACTGGCCTGGAGTGTCGGCTCACAGATTTTGCTTACTGTCATTTCCAAAGCCACATACGACGAGTGTCAATGTCGTTACGCCGTTTCTGCAAAGGGGAAAAATCGAGGTGTAAAAGCTGCGTAGGGAGACGGTTAGCGCGAGAGGAGTGCGAGCATTTGCCAGCAATGGATCTCTTTTGCTTCTGGCTTTGTCGCTGGAGAGCAAGCAGGAATTAAGTGCATTGGAGAATGAGTTGGAAAAATACATTTCCTGGTGTGAGCAGAGGGGCGGCTGGGAGGAACACTGCCAGGCACAGAGGCAGTGAGACACCGCCACTGTCCGACACTTAGCTTCCCCACTGCTGCAGCCGCTGTGTCTGCTAATACAGACTGGTGTTACTGGTCTGGTCCCTGGATGTTAGGGGAAGATATCGAGGAATGGTTGGCAGCTGTTGCTGAGGAGCCTTTCAGACAAAACTTTGACCTTGCCAGGGAAGTTGCAGGCGCACACGATATGAATCACTGTGTAAACACAAGTAACTGTCCGTTTAAATGTGTCGCTGGAAGGGAAAATCCAGGTGACACAGCCTGGCGTCTACTGCTTATCATTAAAGCAAACACGTTATACTCATTTTCAGGTTCATACTTACATTTTGGGTTACTGCTAGAATAGGTTTACACGCTCTAATGCTCAAAAACACATCCTTTTCATACTGTTCAGTGCTGCAGAACTGTATTTCTCCTCTGTGTGAAACGCTCTGTTTTAGCTCCTGTGTCTTTCGGATCCCTTCCGGAAAACCCAGTTTGCCCCAATTGGTCAGCTCAGACATGCCTGAGCCAGGACTGCTAACAACAACAGAGCAGCTGTGCTAAATCAATTCTTACATGCCATTAAAGCCACTAGTCACACATTTTGGAATCGTGGGATTTTGTGACATCGTGTGATGTCACAAAGTCACAGAATTAAAGGGGCGAATACTGACGAGGCGTGTCGAGAGCAGCGTCTTCTGTGGGAGAGCGCAGCTTCTGTCCGTCCAGACTTTGACCGTTTCAACCTTCAACATCTTTTACATGCACAGGAACATATATAAACACCACAGGAATGGAAGAAAAAAAAAAACATAGTAGGTCTCCTTTAAGTTTTGAGCTAAAACGAGAATTTATTACGCCTCGAGTGCGTGCATAGTGCATCAGTGAGAAAGAGAAAAACAGAGACAGTGAGACAACATTCTTTCCCTATGTTTAAAAAAGCTGCTGCCCCAGTATTGTCTGCCAGTTTCAGTTAAAAGTTAAACCATAAATCAACACATCACTTCCTGTATTGTGTCATTATTGTTTTGTTTGATTTATAATTTCTCTCCTTTTTTTTCTTCCTGTGTATTCAGCTGATAAGACTTAACAGCCGGGGCTTGAAAAGGCACACCCTTGCCTGCTCTTGTTCGCCTACTAAAAATAAGCGGTGAAGTAATGCGAAAAACACTGCTCTATTTACATTCTGGTAAGTAACAGCCTCGACACTGCCTGCCTGCCTGCCTGCAGTGTTGAATCTGGGCTAAATGACTGAGGGGAAATTTTGCTGCCTTTTTTTTTTTTTTTTTGCGCTGGCCGAGGGACAGGGAGAAAATGGTGAGAAAGTGCAGATAGAGAGAAAGAGGCAGAAGTGTATAAGAAAAGCAGAAGCTTCAGAGAAATAACACAAGTGAAGTCGCCTTTATAAAAGACAGGGGAAATAAGAACAAACCAAATGATGGACATAAAAGGTGAGAAAAAAAAAAGAAAGAGGGGAAAGCTATGTCAGAGATGCCAGAGAGAGATGAGTAGAGGAGACAGACTGCTGTCATCGCAATCAGACATGTGAGTGTGTTTGTGTGCGTTTGTACCGTAGCATCTCATTCCTCCCTAATAGCCAAAGGGAGGTGGTGGGCACAGATAACAGACACCGCTGGGCGGACGGCGGATACAGATCTCTCCGGCTGAATTTATGAATGATTGGGATCAGAGGGGCACGTGGACGGATGTGTGCGCCCCGCTCAGGCCATCATCACGCATCCCCACTGACGACAACGCTGTCCTCAAACAGAGAGAGCGAGACGGAGACAGGCCAGAGACATGATACCAAATGCCAAGAGGATCCACAATCACCCTCACTGTACTCAGCTGACGTGTCTTTATGACGTACAGATTCTTGAAGGAGGAAGCACATTTGATGATTTTTTTTTTCGGTAAACAGCAAAACAGCACATGGGTTGGTGGAACGGATTATTGCATCTTATTAAATTCAAGAACCCGCGTGATGGTTGTGACTCAGTTCATCTATGATTTTACTGCTTTCAAAAACGATGATGACAGCAGCAATTTCTCTTCTGCCTCAGCGCTGGTGGGGTTAAATGACAAAATGCGGATTGCAAAGCATGTAGTTAATCGGGTTTGATCGCGGCGGCGGGCCGTCACATCCCTACACTTCTGAGTAACTTCCACACAGAGCTGAGCTGCTCTGGTTATCATTTACATGACTTATAAAACAGTTTTTGGGCAAATCATGCAGTAAGTGGCATCAAAGATTAACTTTAATGACAGCCTGCTTGACAGTAAGATAAGGCTGAGCAGGATATTGTTGTTTTGGACCGATTCACAATGGGTTACATGAATCCCTTCAAAGGACACTAGTCCTGTCAGTCATGTATTAGTAACTCATGTATATGATTATGACATCGGAATCACACCTCTGCCAAGGTCAAACAATCCCCGTAAATTCAGTCAAGCCATATCCAATATCAAACTTGATAGCCTGCATGACTTTTTATTATAAACCACCCGCTTAACCATCATTTAAGCTCAACTGATTTGGGATCCACATAAAATTTTACTCACTCACAGATAGCAGCCACCTAAATACGCCTGATTTGTTTCATCAAGATCAATGCCTTATTCCCTCAGAAAATTAGCTCAGGAGCGTCGGACTTAGATGGGCTATGGCTTAGCATGCTAACTTCAGTAGATTTTTGCAACACAATATATATATATATAGACATCATAATATGAAAAACTGTTATTTTTTTCACATCCTGTTGATAACTGTGATTAATCTTTAATGTTTTCAACTGAATTTGTTACTTTTTGCACCTTGACAAACAGTCCCTGGATCTGTCCCTTTATCTAAATCAGCACCAAAAATGAATAGGGCCAAAACCCATCTCCATCCAAGTTCTGTGAAAATCTGATGACAAACCAACCGACAAAGGGACACTTGTGAAAACACCTCTCCTTGGTGGAGTCAATCAGACTTGAAAACCTTTTCTTTATGTCCTCTTTCTTTCTTGTATGCCTAGAAAGTGGATAACTATCAACAGTCTTGTGTCTTTTTGCAGCAGAGTATAGAATAACGTATTGCTGCATTTGGGACATTAAATCAAGGCAAAAGCATGGCTTTTTTTTAGAATTCTTCTGACTACAAATCTGGTGTCTTAAAGAAAGACAATGTGTGGAGACAGAGCTACAAAACTGGAGGCCATTTCCATGTAGCATGAATATCTCCAACAATCTCGTTTTAGGCTGGAAACAATTTAGACGGTCTTGGGTGAGTAAAATAATCACGTAACAAAGTCTTGATTAAGCCACTTAGGGACTGATGGAGGGCAAAATGGTTCGATGTGGATAACTAGATTTGGTTCTGTGCGCATAAAGTAGCTAACCCAAATTCATTCCACTGTTTCCACTTCATTAATGACTTCTCTGATATGTTAAATGAATGCAAAGTGATGGCAGGCATGGTAACCACAGTGAAGCGGCGTTGCACCCAACCAGCTGATGATGAAACAGAGCACGGACTTCATCACGTATTTTGCCACCGCTCACCCTTCCCTCGCCTCCCAAACCTCTGTTGAGAAAAAAGAAGTAAAAGGAGCTTGTTTGCATCTTATCTGCAGGAAATAGCATTAGCCAAAATTGTACTCTTGGGTTAGGGCATGAAAGGGATGGCATGGCTGTGACCATCATTAGTCCTGTCCCCCGACGTGCGGCCTGCCTCTGATCCGGAGCCAGGGCCGGGCAGGAAGGCATAAGGTGGGCAGGAGAGAGTCGGCAGCCCCTGGGTGGGCTCGACCACTTGGGCCTCGCTAATGGGCCAGCAGCCATCAGCCTGGTATGTCGGTATGCAGGCCGCCACTGCTCGTGCCGACGTCAGGGGATTTTAAATCGGCTGGAGTAGACGATTGTGAAACAAGAGGGGCCACCCTGCCCACCTCTCTGCCACTATCACTGACCATCCACTTCTCATCTTCCCATCTTCCCAGTGAAGTGAAGCCAACGGAGCAGAAACTGCAGTGAGTTAGTTCTGCTTGGTCTGGTCTAATCTCTGTGCTTTTTGTGTCCATGTTTCCACGTTTCCTCCTTCTCAGAGGGAGCAAAACAGTCTTTCTCAGCTCCCTCACATCCCACAATGCCCCTGCACCGCTACCAATGAGAACTCAGCCTTTTTCCCAGCAGTTTCCACAACGACAGCTATTTTTCCCATGCTCTCCTTTCAGAGAACCTATTTGGGGCATTGAGGCTATCAAACCAGCTGAGAATGAAAAATAACTCTTTGAGAAGTCAAGAAAGAATCAATTGAATGGTTACAAGTCACTTCTCAATTTTAACCACACTATTGTTTCTAACTGCACACACGTCTTTGTAGAAGTCTTTAAAAAACTTGTTTTTTTTAAACAACTCTCTCCCAGCACAGCTCTCCTTTCTCTCTAACAATATACTGAAGTGTTATATGATGTTTCCTGTGCTTTCAGAAACAATGAGCAAATCAAAAAGCTGAGTGCCTGTATTTACAGCTCCTTTTGTGACCAGTGTGTGTCGGGGTGAATGGCTCGTCTGGCCCCGAGGCAAACATACAACCTGCTATTGAGGATAACGGCCGTGTCAACGAGGGAGGCATATCACCTTTGCTCCCAGTATTTTACGACACAAGGCTCCAATGGTAACACAGCTCTGGGGCAGCGGGCAGCATCACAGCCCCGACAGCAAAAACTGTCAAAGACACAGTGTCAAGTGTCTACTGAAGGGACACTCAAGTGTCCCCCATTGTACTGTAAAAAGGCTGTGATGTACAGTGAAGCACAGGGAGAAGAACAAAAACAAGAAAGCGAGGGAATGTATATTCTATAAGAGCTCTTTGATACTATAACAAGAGGTTCTCACAACGAGATGAGCAGGCTGTGACACCACAAGGCAGCACACTAGCAGGCTTATCAGAAGAGTACTATTAATACCAGTGAGACTTGTCCCCCTGTCCCCTGAGGGAGAACGATGGAGGAAGTCATCGATTCTTCCCACCATAATCTCTGGGAAGGACAGACCTTGCCTTTTCCCTTTTGGGCGACAAGGGTTATTATTCTAAAAATTTGAAAGGGCCCACACAAGAGCTATTTCTGTGCCTTGGTGATGGCGAGGCATTAGAAAGTCCGAGCCTGATCCACTGTAGCACTGAAAAACAGCCTCCCCTTCCCAGGACTGTTTCTACATTTCATTTTAATCTTCGTAAGCTCTGCTGATCTGTCATAACACTATTTTTTAAAGCTATCCTTGCAAGAAAAACAGTAGTAGTCATTTCTTTGAGTGCCGACGACCTACGATTACTTAACAAGGACCTCTAGCGGTTGCATAATTTGTGAAAGTTGTCCCCCACAAGCAAATGTGGCAGTAGCATGATGTTGGTACAACTCTGTAAAACTGCAAAACAACTTGGCAAAGCAACCTCTTTTGGCTTGGCAATGGCTTCTTTTAATCCTCGACCTTAAACCTCCTATTTGTAAGAAAGTCAGTTTTTGAGTCTCAGCACTTGTCAGTATTTGATAAGTTGCTTTTGTTTAACCCACAGATTTGCTTCAATATTGACAGCTTTAAAATCATTTTGATGTCTTTAATTCTGAGATTTTCTTCAGCATTTCGCCAGTTTGCCGTTTCCAACTAACTGCTCCCCAAGCAGCGGTTCCTTTGCTATTATATTTATATTTCTGAATGACTAGTTCTTGACACATAACTCTTAAAAATCAGGGTATTTGGGTCAGTTTTTGCTAGTTTGGAGTAATTTTAAGTCGTTTGCAGCACAATCCAGTTTGTAAAATGTTTGCTTGTCAAGACAGATAAGCAGAAAGAGAACAGACGGGCCAATATAAGGTCGCACAGAAAATGGCACTGATAGATTTGGATGCCAGAGCAGCTGTCAGAGCAGGTCCTGATGGCAGAGACAGAGGGCTGGAGGACAAACTGCACAGTGGTTGTGACAGGATGAGGATGAGAGGAAGACAGACAGTATCTGTGTGTGTGTGTGTGTGTGTGTGTGTGTGTGTGTGTGTGTGTGTGTGTATGTGTGTGTGTGTGTGCGTGCGCCCGTGTGTGCGTGCGTTTCTGTCGGTGTGTGTGTTTAAGTATCAATGCATGTGTGCTTTGTGTATTAACACTCTTCCTTTGGAAGGCCCAACCACTACTGTAGGCCTGCCTGTGTGTGTGTGGGTGTGTGTAGATCTGGAGCAGTTAGAACAGCAGTAAAGCAGATGTTTCCTCTGTTTGGCTCTAGAACATGAACATGAAGAAAAACAAGGGCCTGACCCAGAGGACAGGATCTCATTGATAAGACCTACAGTAACAGGTCGAAACTATGATCAATAGATAAAGAAGCTCACACTGAAGAAGCAATCACAAAGTTTGACATCTTACTGAATCACATCTTACTGACAGCGTTGCCAGATCTTGCGAGAGAAACAAGCAACCAGGTCTATGGAAACAAACTAGGCATTTTCCCTTTATAAGATAACATGGGCGCAAACCAAAAGAAGCAGCTACACTTTAGAACCAAGCCCCAAAAACATAACATGCAACAGCCAATGTTTGCAAGTCACTGTGTAGAAAAACAAGCTCAAAGCCGCTTACAATTAGCAGACTTGGCAACCCTGCGTAAGGGGGCTCTATGTAATAATTTGTAGCAATCTACATCTCTCGGTCAACTTGTATTAACCATATGTGAGCAAATTTGTGACATGAAAAAAAAAATACTGTACATCAACCGTGATGTGCATTTTGAGCATCTATGATGATAAAGAGTGAATGTAGAATCCCTTTGTTCAAACAATTAACCTGCACAAAACACCTGCCAGCGACAATAACACTGAAGGAATATGGGTGTGAGAGTGACTGATAGAGCGAAGAGGTCCACAGAGCTCCACCTCTGTCCAACTTGTCCCAGTTTTGGTCAGCTGTGAGGAGCAAAGCAGCTGCACTGCGCTAATCCTAACAGGCAAACGTTGTGAACACAAGTGTTCTGCTGCTGCTGCTGCTGCCGCTGCCGCTGCCGGACAGCGAACCACATGTCAAAAGTGTCGAGTCACCCTGAGAGCAGCCACTTGACCCAGGAATGCTGTTTCACACTGGACAACACTGTACGATTTTTCTCTCGCAGCCTGTGGCCAATTAGCGTTTAGAAGGTGAACGCTGAGGTATAGTGTGGAAGGAACAATGCAGTGGTGGAATGTAACTAAGTACATTTACTCAAGTGCAACACTTAAGTACGCATTTGAGGTACTATTTCCATTTTATGTTACTTTATATTCTTACTGTACAGATCTCAACCTTAAACAATTTCAGAAGTCAAATGCATCAAATTACCGTGGAAGTTTATGAAAGGTGAGCGGCTCTGTGAATGATCATTTATTTGTGTCTGATGAAACACAACCAACCATGCATGTGCCAACATCTGTTGAGAAATGCTAATGAAACAAGGAACAACACCAACCAATTCAATATGTACGCAAACTATTGCATAATAACCAAGCCATCAGGTATTTAATAACATTGGATCAAATGAAAGGCCTGTGCCGACATGCCTGTACCAACTGTTTCAGCATTTGCTGTGTTGGCCTGAATGTAAGACTTATAAATACATTGTTGTCTCCTCTGAAGGAGATATAACATGCTGGGAAAAGACTGGGAATGAGTTAAGTTTTAATGATAGACACATCAAACAGTCCCTCTTTTCATCCTTTTTGCCTCTTATTGTTGTCTTTTCTCTTCCTCATGCTTCTATGAGAGATGATCTTTTTTTTTTATTCAATTAATTATTTGTTTTATTTGGAGTGCCTCTTATCCTCACAAAGTCAAAATCAAGTGTTGGTAAAGGAGGGGGTTTGTCATAAAACCATGGTTGTCTCTTTCCCTCTCGTAGTATTTGGTTTGAGTGTAAATATAACTCATTGTAAAAGTTATATATATGACATCATGATAAAATATTACTTTGGTAAAAGCCAAGTAATTGGTAAAATAATAGTACTTGTGAAAAAAAAATTAAAGTATCTGATATTCAATGTATCAAATGATCAAGTAAAAGCAAACTATACATTTCACGTTTTAAAAGAAATATTACTTTGGTAAAAGCAAAAGGACTCGAGTAAAAGTCTGAAAATATCTGATATTGAATGTACTTCAAAGTAATTTTCTGGCAAACCATGTACTTAAGTATCAAGAGTACAAGTAAAAGCCAGTAATAAACCCTCTACATTTACATGTATGTAGATACAGTATACTTTGGGTCACACGATTACGATGTTTTAATCAGATTGACAAGAATCTAATTAATAACTGAAACTGATCATTGAATTTATTAAACATACAAAGTGGATTGCCTCCAAGCTGTAGACAAGTGGAAGTACAAAACATAAGAAAATGCAAATACTCAAGTAAAGTAAATGTACGTACAGTAAGTAGAGTGAGTACATTTACTCAGTTACATTCCATCCCTGCTGTATACAGTGGGTCGACTGATTACCTGCCTGATTGATTATTGTGTCCAATAATAAAGTTAAAAGAAAAACAAAGAAATTAAAAAATGCGCTACTTTGACTCAGATGTAACACGTAATCTGCAAAGTAACTAGTAACTTAGGTTACCAAATTTCTTTTTGAGTCAATTGTGCAATATTTGAGTCTAAATATGGTGGAGTGGAAGTTTTAAGAAAAGAAAAACGTAAATTATTATGTAAAGTACTTCAAAATTTTACTTAAGCTCGGTAGTTGAGTAAATACACTGAGTAACATTCCATATATGTGAACCTCACCTCTGATTAACACATTTGACACCATGTGACAACACTTTATTGTAGCTTTTCAGCATTAGAAATTTTTGATTAGCAATTTAAAAAGCAAAGCAGTCATTATGTGCATAGAGACAGTCGAAGAGAAAGCACCTAATGCTAACATTTACAGGAATTCATGCTTGTGGGGTTTCAATAGCAGAGAAAGACACAATAGTGGTATCAGATCATTGTGATACTGAAAATGACAGTAACAAGGTCAATAATAGATTCGCTGCTGACCTTTACCTCACTGAAAGCTACTTCTATTTCCCATTATCAGGGATTTATACACCTGCAACAAATCTGAGAACAGATCGCTGGAGCCATGAACTGGACTAACCGGACTGTGAAACAAATGTCAACATCAGCACAACCGTCAGCAGGATAATCCCAGCTACATCAAGTTCAATTTCTAAAGTAAGATCACAGAGGGTGTAATGAGCAAACATTTCCACTACTCCCTCAGCAACAACCCTGACAGAAGAAGCAGGCAGAAGAAAGCTTTTCAGGCTCCTGCGCGAGACAGACAAGCCAGCGAGACTGGTTTCAATC
This sequence comes from Diplodus puntazzo, assembly GCA_963678695.2. Classification (NCBI taxonomy): domain Eukaryota; kingdom Metazoa; phylum Chordata; class Actinopteri; order Spariformes; family Sparidae; genus Diplodus; species Diplodus puntazzo. Next base: position 11,324,216 of record OZ023161.1, on the reverse strand, counting down.
AAAACAAAAGTACAAGCCCAGCAGTGCTGTGATCTATTGTTAACAGAGCTAGTGGCATCTGGGGACATCAGGGGTACTCACTAAGACAATCTATACTGTCTTCTGGAGGCCAAACATCTAATTGATTATTTCCTCTGTGATTTTTCATGTTTATGTGTTGTGTTTCGTACATTTTTTTAAGATATACACATCCAGCCGAGGGCCATTTGACATATCTCGTGTCAGTCCATACACGGCTTGTGAGTCTCAGTGTGGCTTGAGATCCAGCGAGTTGAAACACATAAATAAGGCCAACAGCCCACACATGAATTAGCAGATCATGTGAGCCCAGTGAGAAAAAAAAAAAAAAGGTAATTCATCTTACCTGAGATCAGCTCCAAAGGCCAGTCCTCAGCACATTCCACTGACAGGATCCCATTGCTAGAAGACATAAGACACAGTGAAGTGTGAAGACAGTCAGAGTGATGAGGGTGACATTTAAAATATCACACTTAAGTTTTACCGGCTGACAGGCTGTGGCTCGCTGCTTTGATCAGTAAGTTGTAAGTTTGATATGATGTCGATAACAAATTGGAAATTCCTGTATCTGAGTCAGACAAAAATAGGCTCTGACACACTGTGATTATCATGAAAAGAAATCTTCGATGAGTCTTACTTTCCAGTGTCCTGTCAAATAGCGTACTGTTGCCAATTAAGTGCATGTCACAGTTCAAGCACTGAGCTGTACAAAAAATGAAAGAAAGTATACAGGATCACATGCTGGCAGTTTCCGTAAACCACTGACACGTACCACATCGATATTGCAACAATATGTGTCATATTATGTTCACGTTACGTGTTTATGACCTGACTGTCACATGTGGAGATGGAGGGGACGGTGGGGGAGTAACAGGCGAAGAAGGCTGGCAAGCAGCTGAAGACTGCAGAACAACAGTTGTAAGTGTGAAACTACTGGATAGTTTTGATAAGGGACCACAGAATTTCCACATTCTTAAACAAGATATTTTTAGAGAGACCTCAGAACAATTAGCAGCTGTGTATGCGGCGGCAAAAACAGATATCTGGACATCTCCTAACCCTAACCCTTACCCTGATCCCGACACTAACCCTAACCCTAGTTTGTGGTGACAGATAGGGGTATTTTAAGCCATAACACAATCTTTTCCTAGCCCTTACCAAGTAGTTTTTGTACCCAAGCCTAACCAGAGCACAAGCACAGATTTGTAACAATATAAAATAGAAAACTGAACCTAAATTGTAAAGTTTCAACGTAAAAACAGTTTCAACACAGACAATTCTGCATAGTTTTTGTTCTTGAGAACAGAAGCTGGGTTAAAACATTACTCTGCTAATTCTTTTCTCCACGAACATACACTTGAGAACTCATCACTCAACACCATGACTTAGACGAGAAGAGCGGATTATTCCGCAAAACTCTCCATCCTATCAGATGTAATCTCCTGCTTTCCCCACAGAGATCATCTTATGTGAGCAACGCAGCGAAGCCTGAGGGCCTTTCACCACGCCAGGTCAGAGAGCTACCTTCACTTCCGAAAGGTAATGCCCCACCCGTTTCTTCTGAACTTCATTGAACGGTGAGACAAGGTTCAATTTACCTAGAGGGAATGCAAGGAGTGGGAGAGGAGTGATGGATTGGCGAAGCAGGTGAGGCGGGGAAGCCACGAAAGCCAGTGAAATGTGAAATTGTCAAAACACATATTTTCTTTTTTTCCCCGAATGGAGTGAATACAGTGGGAATTCAAAGCAGCTGGAAAGTGAGGAGGTTCAAATTAAACCCTCAATCTTCAGAAATCAGGAAAAGGGATCAGGTGAATGACGAGCTACACATCCAGGACTTAAGATCCTGCACGGATGGCTTTTTAAACGTCTTCCATTATCCAGCCTTGTCTTTGAAACCTGAGCTCCTGGCAGAGCACATCAACTATCTGCTTCCTGATAAACAAATGTTAAGACAACTTCACTGGGAAATTTAATTCAGTAGAACCCAACTTGACTCTGAGCTTTGTGCTGTAACTCTACCCAAGCCAGCCTGATGGCGTCTGATAATATTTATTACGGTTGATGAATGACAAATCACTCAGCTCTTGCAGGAGGACCTGCAACCAACTTCCCCTTTCTCTTTGAAACTCTGTCATCATATTTGAGTATTTCCCGACCCTTTCTCTCCTCAGTTAGCTCCGTGCACGACTGTGCTGACCGGCTTTAAGGTCTGCGTCATGTCCTGAAATGACAGGAGCTGCAGGGCCGAGCCACACTGAGAGCAGCCAAATGCTTCAGTGAAAGGGGAATCTCCCAATCTGAACAATGCTAGGCTCATTAGTGCTTCAAACAGTCTTCACTGGACATCCTCGGTTCAGAAGAGGAAGATAAGCAGCTGCATTTTATTGGAGGAGTACAAAGGTGTGTGCGTGCATCTGTTTGGGTGGGTGTGTACACATGTTACGCAACGTTAACACTTCATCCAGGTGGGTGACAACAAAGAGACAAGGGTGCAGGTAGAATCCCAAATCTATTGTGGCTCTCCTAATCTCTCCATTCTGACACACACTTTGATTTGTGAGTCAGTGAAAAGCCTGAGCAAACAGCCCGTCCCATCGCCACCCAAGGAAAGACTGCAAGTAACTTTCAGTCAATTCTTTGGTCTCCCCAGCGTTTGTTCAAGGAGGTTCACCTATCTTCTCAACACCGGGGTAACCTGAAAGATAATCAGTTGATTGGCAGACTTCAGTGTCCTCCCCATTCCTCTTTGTGGAGTGTTTTATCTGAGGCCTGTTAAGAAATCTGTTTGTCCCTCGCTAGCATGACCGGACAGATGTTCCTTCACAGAGATCAGGACATAACCCAACGCATTAATGCATTACAACACACAGTCACACAATGCCGACAGAGATGCTTCAGATCATCAAACACAAAGACGAGATAAAGACTAAATAATAGATAACCAAAAGTAAAGGCAGCAGAGAGAATGAGCGAAAGGAAGAGCTGCAGGCACTTTGCAGGACAAAACCACGGATTCCTGTTCGGTTTTTGCAGGCTAGTATCATTTGTTGTGAGAGAGAAAGAGACTGTCTTTTCTTTTTACTTCTTACTCAAACTAAGAAATTCATAGCTCTGATGAAGCATCAAGCTCAGTGTGAGGACTAAAAAAGAAAAAAAAAAAAAAAGTCAATTTCTTATATCTGCCAACACCCAGCTTGTCGCACAACCCCACCCAAAACCAGTGAACCTCGCAGTACAAAATTTGTAACTGGAGGGGTAATGTTCATATGCAGCCATAAAAGGCACCCTGGCAGTGTTTTAACATGTTTTTTAATTTACTGATTTAATTTACTGTAACAGAGACAGAGGTGACACAGTGAGCAACAAGAAAAACATTACATTACACAGTAGTGTTGTGATCATACTGAAATTTTCGAACACTGATACAATACCTAGTTGACACCATTTTCAGTGCCCCAGGGAAAGAGTGAAACACCACAGACCATATTCCCACGGAGGCCATTTTCTGTGTAACCTCGGTCAGATTGGGAGGCTTAAATGTCATAGTGCTGTCTTCCGGGTTGCAGGTTGTTTAGAGGTACGGAATTTGACAAATCATTATAAAGTCAACACTTTGGAGAGACATTGGGCCATATTTCAACGTATACCAGCATATTTGATAAACCATTAGCTAATGTTAGTGAGGAAGTGGTCGAATGCTGACGCTGTGTTTTACTTCCAGGCTTATCATACTGTGTATCACTATGAAACAGTAATAGCTAATGCTAATGTTAGCTAACTGAGGCTAAGGGGTTGTGAAATGCGTGGATTTACCTTGAAATATGGCCAGATGGTTTACACTTTCCAATTTCTTTGCTGTTGCTGATCAATTAGCAAGCGGTGAAATGATTTCAACGTCCCTAAATGTATAAAACTTACAACCTGGACTAAAGCAGTATGACAGCTGAGCTTCCAACCCATGAGCGTGATGTCAGAGGAAAATGGCCTCTGTGTGAATATGGTCCACACAGGGCATAGAACTTTAGATTTTTATTAAAAGACTAATATAAGAAGAGCATAACATGACAATGAGGTACAACTTTTTTCTTGGCTATAGTAGCAGGGAACAGCAAAATGAGGTGAACACATTAAATTAAACATTAAACTATTACATTTGCGCTTGTTGTTTATTAAACGCACCTGTTTTGTCTTAATAGGGACAGATTATTAGTTTGCAGGTGTAACTTTATTATACAACACAAAAACCAAAAGTCAACTTCAGCTCAAGATGGACCAACACTGTGCTGAAACTGGTCGATATAAGTGACACACCGGGATGTGCATGAAGAAAGAAAGGGAAGAGTGTGGTGAAAAAGTGATGGAGTTCAAGAACATGGAGCTAACAGTGATAACAGTAATACATCAGATGTGCTGCGACCCCACACAGTGTCCAGCAGTGTCTGTGCGTCCCAACCCCCAATCCCTCACACACCCCACTTAAGACGTGAAACCTGTGTCGACAGCTCAACCTGCTAACCTTTGTAACCCCTCTACCCCTTCCCCCCGGAGTGGGACACTGCTGGAAAGAGGAAGTGACACCGCCACGGAGGGGAAAGGTCGACTCAGACGATGCATTTCAAATGCGAGGGAACAAGATGGATGGTGGCGGCTGCAGTGGAAGCAGCATGTTTTTACTGGTCAAAGAATCCCGAATAGCTTATTTTCACCATGTACAACAAATTTGTCTCATTCGGTTCAGTTGCTCCCTGGCGCTAGGAGCAATTATTGCCCCGAACTCTTGTCTCCGGTTTGGCTTCTGCTCTCACCTCTGAAGCCTCAAAGGAGACTATTTAGGTTTTGTTTTAGTGTATTTTAAACCCATCTCTCCGGTCTGCCCACTGCAGTTATGATCTTGGCAACAGGCACAAATGGGAGTAAACAAAACAGGAGAGGATGCCAAGCCAAAGACGGTTACCCATAGAAAACACAAAAGTCTCGTTTTTTCATTGTTTTATTTCTGTTTAAGTGTCTCTTATAGGGGACAGCCCTTTAGAATATTCCGTTATATGTGAGCACAAGAAGTTGAGGGGTAAATCTCGCCTTAATTATTCTTACTCATGTCAAACTTTTTACTAAGTAGGAGCTGCTACGGATCCACACACAGGATACAGAACTAGACAATGTGGTGCCGAACTGGTTGTAACATTGATCTCAAATGATGAACAGCAAGACGACATTTCTTCTGTTCCTCTCCCTCTCAGCCTGGAGTCTAAGATTATATTTCTCACAGCACTAAACCTAGATCAGGAACTTCAATATGCTGTTTTCGGCTTTAAGCTACACCACTTCAGGCGACTCCGGTACCGTCGACTAATATTTTCCTGATGTAATCATGGATGTTCTGACTTTGGCCATCATTCAGACTAATGTTACACTATGCCATTCAGATTCCTTCTACATCAAAAACAATTATACGACGCTCACTACACCACTGACTGTCTTGAGGAACAGGCTCAAGAAGGAGCTTATGCATCCAGAGGTGATGCAAAGAAGTCGTCATGAAGTAGCCCTGTTTGTTTTCCGTGCTCCCTGCAATGGGCTTCTACAACCAGCAGCATTAAAGGGAAAAAAGGAGTATAATTGAAGCTGTCATCGCACTACCACCCTCCTGCTTTTGGCTTTTAATCTTTCATTAAGGTTTTTATGGTTCTGTTCAGTCACAGAGGAGAGGTTGAAGGTTTGGCAAAAAATGAGTGTCATGGTTCAAACTGGAAATGTCAGCACCGACTTGAGGTGTGAGATAGGACCTAAACGTAGCTGATCACAGCTGTATGCTCAACCACTTCTCCTGACTCCGTATCCTGAGCATTAACTCTGTGTCTACGCAAGAGGTGTTTTTCATCCATGTCACGTGCATCTGACGGAGCAGATATGCTTCTATTTTAAACGATCCACAGACTACCTCGGCCGTGTAACTGATCGTGTTTCACTTGCACTATATGCGTGTAAGCACAACAACTTTTTATGCTTCAAGTCTATTTTATTCAGTTCTACATGCTTAATTACAGTGGAATTTGTGTTGGGTTCTGAGCTGCTGCTGCACTGTTAACACACTTTTACTTCACAGCCTTTAGTGTAGACAGTACAGCGGGGCTGCAGATAAAATCTATTTTTATGATCACATCAAAAAACTAAAATACAGGATAAAGACAGCAGCTGCACTGTGACATAGTCAGGTTTAAAAGGAATGATAAGAGCTTTAAAGAAACAAAACGTCGCCATGCTTTAGTAGAGGTCAAAATAGCATCTATTACCACATTGGAGCAGAGCCAGAACATTATACACATTCAGCAGCCAGATAACCACCAAACGTTGGCAGTGAAAGTTTCGGCAAACAACTCATACATTCAAGTTTGTACGTGTCATACACCCCATTTAGACATCTGTGAACACATCACATCACATGTTTATGATCTGACTTTCTTACTGTGAGGTAGAGGGGAGGGTTAAAGGCAAGAAGGCTGCCAAGCCAGTGACCAGAGTTTGAGACTGTGTCCAACTTTTGCAACACTGGATATTTTTAAAGAGACTTCAGGACAATTTCCAGCCATAGCAGGTAATTAAAACAAAGATATGATGTGTTCCTAACCCTACCCAAGGTGTCTTTGTGTTGCACAGTGTTGTCACAACATAAAGATAGAGTGGCCACACATAACTTAGATTGCCAACATTTATTCAGGTGATTATGCTGTTATCAGTGTTAAACTGCCAAAGCATGTATTTTATGAACACATGTATGTTGGATCAGATAGATAGTACGAGACAGGCTTGTGATGTAAAATGTTGATACAAATTTGATTTGGGACAATCTTGCTTTGACACCTGTGTCTCTATTTTACTCGGTACAGTTTGCCCTCGATCCAAAATTTAAGAAAAATCATAGTGGTAGTGACATCACTTGATTTGAAAGCACCTCCCCTGAATAATCTGGTGGGATCTAATAAAATGAAAGTGTAGTTAATTAAACTTGAGGAATGCTTTGAAAAAAAAAACACATTCTTTTCTGATCAGAGGTTATTATTCAGTCTCAAAAAAATATCATTAATGCGCAAAAGCATGCCTCATATCCCAGTCCCTCGCTCTCTAACACACTGAATAACCAGAAGCTGAGTCTGGGGGCCACATTCTTGCCCTCTCCACACTCAACTGCCAACACAGCACGTGGCTTTGTGCTGGCTTCGCCGATGGCTCCTTTTAGGAGTTCTTAATGGGTCACACGCACAATACACTTTGTGTTACCGAGCATTAAACCTCCACTGACGGGATTGGCGGTGTCACTAGGGTTCAGGTGAAGGAGAAGGAGAAAGACATACTGGGCAGGAGTTTGGACGTGTAGGCCTACTGAACACACTCCGTCCCTGACCTGCAGTCTCAAAGGAAATGATAGTGAAAGTGTCAGCAGAGGACTTTGAAAGGTCAGAATCTCCTAAATGAAATGAATGGGGCATTGAAGGCTCTGCTGGCAATATTGCTCTATGAAGTACGTACGCACACACGTACATATATACTGTACATACGTAAACACGTACACTCACACACACAATACAGACACACAGATATCAGTGCATTCAGACATACTTACAAGTACGCACATGCATGCATATAGCCGCACATATACACATGTACCCCCGAACACAGGCACGCACACACATGGATATGTCCAACAGTGGTGAACAGCTGCATGAGTCGGTCTGGAGCGAGACCAGCCACCTCTTGGCCACAAAGGGCTGCTTGTGCCCCCGGCTCGCTAGGAACATAAAACACAAGAGATAAGACCAGACACTGTTTGCCAGGACCAGCGGACCTCCCCAAACAGGAACTGCAAGTGCAAGTGTTTGACACACACACATCCACCCACGCACACATACAGACCGGGATGCAGGAAGGCAGACACATGTACACGTTTGCATGTGTGGAGAACGCTGTTAACTGACATGCAAAGAGGTCAAACTGGTTGATTTGTCAGAGCCTACCTCTGCCGAGCTACTTGCCCCAAATTCCCAAGCTCATCTGACCACTTAACAGCTCGACAGTAAGTCAATCCGCCCTTAACAGCACATAAAGTGAGGTTTCCCTCCGCAACAGGTGAATTGAGACTTTAATTGCTGGTAGGAAACTCGCTGCTGCTCCTCTGTACTTGTGAAGCATGTTTGAAATATTTTAGATGGCTGATAAAGTCGTTGATCACTGAGGGAGATTAAGTTTCATTTCTTGAGAAGTGATTCATTATCACCGCCGCCTTATATGGTTCCAGTATATGTCATTCTTTGCGTTTTTTAATGATGTGTTGTTTGTTAAAGCAACATCATGAAACTTTTTTTTATCCTTTAAACAACAGCTTCAGAACCATGTTGACTGGACCGTGTCTTGTCATAGGGTGAATGGTGTCTCTGTCTCAGCCACTCCGCCCCCTGTCACTTGTTTCTGCACTATGTGACTTCAGTGAGAGGGTGGGATCACAGCGTTACATATATTTGTACTTTCTACACACCCCATTGTCATGACGTAATGAGTTCTATTTGCAGTTAGCACCTACATTACATTTGACAATTTGTTACAGACCTGGGGTGCATTTATGACAGCGTGTGGCACTCAGAAACTGTAGGGGGCGCCAAATTGCACAAAACACCATTTCTACATAATGCTGCTTAAAACATGTGCTCTGTGAAATGTGTCTGTTAAAAAACTTAACTTATTCACTTGTAAAAAAACACAAGTTTTGGCTTTGCAACCAAACAAGAACTGAGTTTTGTTTCTTCTTTTGGACAGTGGTGCCGCAAAGCCTTTTGCTTCTTTTGCTCAATTCACTGCATTATGTTGTTCCTTTGTGATTACACGTCCTATGCAGACACATGTCGTTCTAAAGAAGTTTAAAAGTGACCCTATGTCACTTTCGAATAAAGCAGGTAGAACACATTTTTTCCTTCCCCAAATGAAAAGCTGAATTCACAAGCAACAGAGCGCATTGTTGCTCAATTCCACACACCCATGGCTTTTGTCACTATAACCTCACTTGGTTGAGTATGACCAGTAGCTCTTGGTGGCTAATGATATCTGTTGTAAGCAACCTCTAGATAATATTTGTTGTGTAACTGACATTACTGAGAACCGACGGAATCAATTTGCTGACTTTTTGACCCCTCTATACTTGTGCTTCTCCTGCGCTATGATTTAGCACATATTAGCATGTCCTAACTGCACATGTGGCTGCTGTTATTGAAAGGTTTCATGAGCTCACTTTAAAGCTTCTGTAAAATGCAGGGATAGCCATCTATTTGAAGGTATTTCCACACTGCTTTCCTTGTGGCCTGTAGAGGTGACGCCTTAGAGGAACAAAACTGCTCCTAGACGTTCTGTGAAAGGAGTCCGATCTATTGTGATCTGAGGAGCGCGGCTAATGCGAGGCCAAAGGAACTCGCTTCTTCAACAATGAAGCTGTGCCCTATTCTGTTCTATGTGGCTCCATTTCTGCTGAGTCATGATTTGTGCAGTCACCACTCGCTGGCCCACACAGACACAGGGCCACACACACCATGACACAGTAGAGTCTGTGTGGCTCAGATCAAGGTCCACTCGCAAAGGGGAGGAGGGAAAAAACCCCGAAACGTGACTGATGTCTTTGTCCTTATCGTTGCCCTTCTTCTTCCTCTCTCTCTCTGTCTGTCTATCCATCACCAGCTCCATCTCTCTCTCTTTCACTCTCTCTCTGTCACCTCCCCATCTCTGTCCATCTGTCGCTATCACCACTTCCATCTATTGCTCACATATCTGCCTGCTGTCTATCGCACTGCCGTCCCTTCTCTCCTCATTTCATGCAAAACAGGGTCGTTTCATATGAAATCACACAGTATCAATTCATAATCTCGTGGGAGCTCCCTCCAAGTCTTTCGGACAAACCTGATGAACTTCTGGTGTTTTAAATATTTGTGTCCGTTGCATCAACAGGGTGTGCATCTTTGTAAAGCCAGATGTGTGAGGAATATATCGATGGAGAGATATGGAGGCCAGGCGCATGGATGTGGCTGCGTCACCCAGCAGTTTATTTTAATAATTTCCACTTCATTCATCAGCTGTCCATACTGACCAGTGGGCCATGCAGCTGTAGCTCATTCATAACATCCACCGGCCACCACACACACACACACACACACACACACACACACACACACACACACACATACACACATACACACATAAACAGATGGACTTAAATCTGGACCTGGACTTAAATCTGCACCATGCAAAAGAGAAGAGTCAAATGTGTGTGTCCGTCAAAAACAAAACAGCGCGCTCAAACACACTCTTGGGTGAAATGATAGTTTGTATGGTTTGAATGAGGCTCGAGGGGATTTTACAGAACTGCAGTATGTATACAGAAGGTGGAAGCTTAGACATCTGTGTACGCAAATAAGAGTGAGAGGGTACTTTGGTGTCTGAAACACCTGGGACTCGGTCCCTTTTGGGAACACACTCAGTGTTTAATCCACAGAATCAGCTCACTGAAGGTTCTCACTGGTGTAAAAGGCAGGGAGATATGAATGGACGCACACGTATGCATACACAGTCATGCGTATACTTACATATGACTGTTGTTCTTTAAACAACAATCTCCAGTTCAGTTCAGGTTAAAAGATATGAGACACTATGAGCTGTGACAAAAGTTTATTTTACAACCAAGTCTGCATTCTGAATGATTCAGCCGTGGGACATGCAGAATATTTAAAAGAGACATCCATCCATATAGGGTTATTTCCACACACAGTGAAAATCTATCGCATTGAGTGAGACTGAGAGTGTCACAATGATGAATGGTCCAGAGGTTTGTTCATAATGTAGCTCGACTTTCAAATTCCACTCATTCATGATCACTAAGGGAAGTTCGGACAGAGCTAACTCAGAAAGGGGAAGTTCAGAGAGACACAGCAAATGGCCATCAGCTGTTGCTATAAGGCAACACAATACGTACAAAATAGCAACAAGTACCAACTTCCTCTCAGATAGCTGTGCTCCTTCACTCAATACTATATATGTACAGGTAATCGGAACTGAAAAGGTTCATGTTAGAGTTCTTATTTCTATGTCTTGCCAAGTATTTGGCCCGACAAAAGGGAAAATAAACAGGGCTTTTCCCCTCATCACCCACATTTTCTTCCCAGTAAGTAGTTGAGTAAAGGCGGGTACACACTACAGGATTTTTCAAACCTTCACAGATTAGGAGACCACGCACTTGATGATAACAAAAGACAGATCGCACAAGATCTCTCTCTGCTGATCTTATAGTGTGTGGTGTTCTCCGTAGTGCACACCACACACTAACCGATTCTTCAGCAGAGTATCAGGTTCTTCACGCTCAATATTACAAATCTCACGTGATCAAATGTGACTTCAGTGTAAACAAACATGGCGGATGAACCGGAAGATGCAGTGGTGGTTGTTTTAGGCCTATTACTGGCTGAACAAACCAAAACCAAAACAAAACGACTATGGAGAAAGTCATGGTGACGGCAAGAGTGTGGGCTGTACGCGTTACAGCGCGAGTTGGAGGTGAGAAAAAATTGTCACAAGTATTACAGATAGCTTCGAGAGCAGCGCTGTGCACTCTGGCCCCCGGTACTGCGAGTCACCATGGCAACAGGTAAATAAAAGGCTCACGGAGAAACAGCTCGTGTCTTGATTGGCTGTTGGTCCGGTACACGTGACATCACGCGCTGTGCGTACTCGGCTCCACTCGGAACACCCCACACACTACAGGATTTCTAGTCGCAAATATTAAACATGTTCATTATTTACGATCTCTCCTTCCGACGCCTTCTGAGCGGATCTGACCGGACAAAATCACTCTTAACACACCCCACACCACAGGACAATCAGACACGATGTCTTTTGCAAACATCAGATAATCGGGCCTTTGCTGGCTTTGATCGTAAGGGGGAAATCGGGACAAAAAATCGCCCCGATTATCCTGTAGTGTGTGCCCACCTTAAGTCTTTATTCATTTTCCATGTATTTTTTATTTCTTTTTTCATCTAACTAAACAATAATTTGGATGGCTCACAGTAATAAAAGTCAACAGAAAACAATGGAACTTTTTCTAATAAATCAGCTTTTTATCTTTCCCCTACACGCAAAACAACAACAAACTCTGCTCGACCACTTCCAGCTGACAAAAATGGTATATTTTTGATGAGAAGTCAGGACATCTCCAGCCATATTTGTGGCAACCAAAACAGGTATTTTACCTCAAAACATGATCTTTTTCTAACCAGTGCCCAGGTCTTTTTGTGCCTTAACCTAATCAGACTTTCCTAAAATTCAAAGTGGAACCTAAGGAAACATAAAGTTGTACTTTTAGCGCTGTTGTGTTCTGCCACTATTGCTATCACAACGTCGGCCAAACTTTTTGCCGCACCCACAGTAGTGTGTATACACAAAAAAATCTGATGTTAAGCAGTAAGCTAATACTAGAGCATGCCGACACAAGGTCATAGACACAGACTGATGAGGTATGACATTTCTATTTATTGTTACTTTAATGTAAGAAATTTGCTTTAACGATCAAACCACTCACTATGGAACACTTTGTGAAGAAGTATACCACTGAATGAAAAAAACCAAAAAGAAGTTTTCCGTTTGTGATATTCAAACAGTCATCAACTCTCTGGCAGAAAGCAGCAGCATTCTCGAAGTGTTTCACTGATTACAGCTAATTCCTACGTCACCTCCCCGTGCCTCAAAACATTCCAGCGCCGTTTTCTATTTTGGATTGAGGCATTTGCCTGTTTTTCTCCTCATTTAGCCACTTGAAAAAGGTCCTGTGATTTAGCTCCTTGTGAGGAACTCTCCTTCACTCCCAGAGGGACCCGACTAAACTTTAACTGTTGTCGGGCAAAATAAGTCCACATGACAAGAGGGGGACTGATTCCCATGTGATTGGTTGATAATTGCCATGTTTGGAATGATGGAAAGATTCCTTGAAATCTTTTCGCCACTGTTCATGGGCAATTTAGCGTACATGAAAGGGGAGAGGCGGTATCACTGATTAACAGAAACCAATATGTTAGAAGACTAACTCTACCTCTGGTGAACCCTGATCCAGGAACAATATATCAACTAACTATCTAGAGGTAGGTCATTTACTCTTTGCAAATACAAACACACCTTAGTGGGAGATTCAACTTTCCAGAGAAGAGATATAAAGTGAAAGTATTTACAAGTTAACACCCTGAACACTGATAAGATTTAAAAAATGTTTCCATTTCATTGCTTTCAATTTAGTCACAGTTTGACTTGTGTTAACTGCTGTTGCGGTGACTCATAATCAACAGGGTGGGCCAGGAGACATACAGTAAATATGCTGCAAAGTTAACTGCCTGTTAAAATGTGTCAAACTGAGCCAAGCTGAAATAATGACACGCTGATAGCCAGCAAACAGGATGTTTCTTCGGGTTTGCCAGAGAAGGATGTGAAACAAAAGGTGAAGTGTGAGGTGTGGCGAGCGGCAGTCTGCAGGTTTGGAACAGAGACCTCTCGTTTTGACTCAGCATGTTGGTACACTTCTTTTCTGCTGCATCATGAGTTGAACCACTATCTGCTATAAGACTATTTCACAGTTCAAAATTGGCACAATGGGAGTGACGATAACATTTTCTTATCAGCCCTTTAAAGGTGCAATATGTGAGAATTGGCCACATTCATACTCCAAACAAATAGTGGGCAGCATGTCACCTGCTGAAGGCCCACACCTCACTCTGTGCTCTATACATCCATGACTGTAGCTGCCATTAACTTGTTGGCTCACTTGGCCCTGCAGCTTGCAACAATATTAGACTTATGGAGTGCAGTTTAAGACGTAATATGTAAGAAACAACCATCTGGCAATTCATACTCCAAAGAAATAGGGGTTCAGCATCCCCACAGTAACTGCTAACTGTAGCTGCCATTAGCTAATTAGCTCAGTTAGCTGTGCAGCTAGTGGTCCGGATTGGGAGCTTAGGAGCACAGGGGAGTGTTGATCTTGTTTGCACCACTTAGTTCAGGAGAGCTTTGACAGGAGCTCGCAGGATTGCATGCTAACTGCAGTGTATGTGTCTACAACACAATACATATATGTAGACATCTTACACACATTATCAAAACAGATTTGTGTTATCCTGCTGATTATTTTAGTTAAATTAAATGTTTTAAATTAGTATTCTTACATATTGCACCTTTAAGAATGTCCATCTCTACCAACTATTTCTGAAGTATGTCTGTCTGTCATCTTACCCTGCGAATACACTCTGCCATCTTAAACTAATGCAATCTAATACAACGGTCTTGCTATAAACCCCACCTACTTGAAGGTTATAATGATCCGTTAGGTTTAGAAAGCTGTTCATTCATCTAATGTAGTTTGGGTGTATTGTGTGTGTACTATATTGCATGTCTATTATTATGTCTACCCTAATTATATTAGTGAGTGCTGGCTGTAAAACAAAAGCACCCATAAACTTCAGGAGGGTGGCGTATTAGACTGTATTTGTCTTAGTTTTGTGTGTAAATTCACTGCATGTCCTGTTGCCTCTCCAGCTCTCAGCAGCAGCAGCAGCAGCAGCAGCAGCAGCAGCAGCTACTGACTTTCCTCTGTGCCTTGCAGCAGCTGCAGTCAGAAAGTGTGACTAGCGCCCTCTATGAGTGGCAGCTACTAAATGTTTCTGCAGGAACAGAAACCAGCAGAGCAGGGCAGGCAGCTGGACAGGGACAAGTGCAGCACGGCCACCGGTGGCACTCATGCTAGAGACAGTGGTGCAGCCCCCAGGAAACAGCTGCTCTGCTATCAGTCACACTTACAGCACAGACATGGGATGGAGTAAGTTAGGTTTGTGGAATCATTCTCTGTACGGCTCAAGAGTGTGTTTTACATTATCAAATGTTGATGATGAGGAAAATTTGTTGAGATATAAGCGCGTGCAAACTGTGAGCTCAGTGATTTGTGAGCCAAGTTCATGCCTGCATTTCATCTGAACCAAAGCTTATGTCACAAACAGATCACACGAGCCACACTGGTGTTGTTTTTGCGAGCACTTTCTGCTTTTGTGTGTGTGTGTAAGCCAGCTGTTAACCACAGATCAACCAGCCAACAAAACAACAATACATAAAGCACAGTCCAGTATGTGTACATTCAGACCAGTGGTTGGTAGGGTTTGGACTAAGCCGATGTGTTTAAGTGTGAAAATTACCTAATTCAAAACAGGAAAACAAAGCCAGGGGAAGTCTTTGACATACAGCATCTTATGTATGTTTTGTATGTAATCGTGGGAAAATGCCTCTGTCCGTCCATAAAGCTGTTGAGCTATAAATGTGGCTTCTTTTCGTCTTTCTGTTCTCTGACTTTAAATTACTGTACATACTTTCATGTCCTGGTTACTGTCAGGTCGCACCTTGTGTTTTCACTTTCTAGGCATTTAAGAGCAAAACCCCATTCTCCCTCACCTTTATAGTTTAAATAAAAGGACTTCATCTTCTGTTTACAGAGCTGGACTACAGCTTTCAATCTTATTTTTGCAGAGTGTTAAATACTCCTGCTATGATGTTGATGACACTTTGGGGGGCTAAAACATGACAAAGTAGGTGGGGAAATTTGCGACATGATTTATTCTGTATGAAATTACTCAAAATGAAACCTGATTTTCTTTCATTTGAAATTGTTTATGCATGACGGACCAGAACATGTGTGAAGGGAATTTATGAGATTAAATTCACATGCATGTGTAAAAAAAACTATTTCAAGACTATCCTCCATTAAAGGGGCAGTATGTAGCTTTAAAGAAGAAATTCAAACTCAGAATTCTAATATTCACAATATTAATGAGGTAATAACACAAAACTGCCATCCCCCCCCCCCATTTTTCCCCCATAACTGAATAATCAAGCTGTTCTTAGAAAAAAAATAAGGTCCCCAGTACAGTATGAAGTTGTGTCGTCCTTTAAGGTCAGTTTGTTTATTCAGTTTATTTAGTCATGGAACAAGCGTTTGTTTATGTAGTTTGTTAAGGCATAAAAAAATCAGTCAAAGGGAATCTTTCTCCTCTAATCAAAATTTCTTCCCCAAAATAAAATAATGTACCCTTAAAAAAAAAAAAAATATATTAGAAATCATAATTAGGTCCTTCAAAATGCAAGACTGGCACTTAAGAATTAGGCCCAGAGTTGATACGGGCCACGCCGTCCTAATCTTATCAGCTAGGGCGGAGAGTGGAGACGAGAGGAGGGACGGCTGGTGTTATTTCCGTTGGCACTCTTTCACATCAGTGTTTGCAGTGGCATGACCACTGCAGATCAACCGTGGCAAGGAAAGGTTGGTCACTTATCAGTGTGAAAAAAGCTCTTTAAACATGAACGTGACAACATCAAAATGGAAAATAACAGAGCAAAATGAAAAATTCCCCTGTGCTGCGTTTCAGACATGAATCTATCTGCTAACAGGCACTGGTAGGCAATGCTTTCTGTCACGCAAAACACACTGGTTGAGAAATAAGTCATCAATGCTGCTTTTTTTATTTGCGATAACAGTACCTAGTGAGTAACAGAATCAGTCAATTGTTCCAGTCTCATGCGAGCGAGCTATGTGACATTTTTTTCAAAAGCAACAACAGCTAGTCATCAATTAGCTTGTATTTTATATATAACACGCCTGTTCCTGGTGTTTCTTTACTCGAGAGTTCTTGGGAATGTGGGGTCCTGCCAGGGCCACGGTTAATATCACCAGGCAGGTGAGGAGAAGGGTGAAGCACAGCGGGGTTCCATATCGTATGTCTTTAATGTCTGTCTGTCAGACATTCCTGCTTCCCAAAGCCCAGTGTTCCCATACATCTTCCTGTGCACTGTCTGCCGTCGACTTACAAAGCGCACAATACCACATATCTTTCCCCTTTCTCTCTCTTCTCTTTTTTTTAAAATTCCATACATGCACATAAACGCCTCCACAAACACATGCATGCGCGCACACACTCACAGTCATCCTCTCTGTTTTCCAGTTGGGAATGTATGGCATTAAAAAAATAATACTAATGGCCAAAGTGCAGCGCCTCAACAGTATCACCGGCATGGCCGGATATTGAACCGCTGAGTTCTACAACGTGATAGGCAGACTGGGATGTTCCCTGTTACCACTCAACACACATACGCACGCACTTTTTTACTGAAATCTTGAGGATGTTACATCTATTGGAGTCTGTACCAAACAAACATGTTTTCCTAAATCTAAAAGAACAAGATTTGTAGGTGAGGGTGTCTGCAGCAAACGGAATTATTCACCATAATGCTGTTTAGTCAGCCATTTTACCTCTGCTTTACCTTCAACTGAATTTGCAGCTTCTGTGATTTGTATCAATTGTTCCGAGTGTTCAACTAGACCACTCTTTCATTAAGCTGCCACCTCCCGCCTGCCTTTCCTCTCCTAAGCCTCTGTTCACCCCGACATGGCCTCATGAAGGCCCACACCTCACTTCTGAGCTTCCTGGCTACTGATTGCGGCGTCTGACTCACAAAAGGCAAAACACAAGCTGCCGGTGTCTGTACCAGGTACCATCTGGGTCTGGTTACCAAGCGGTGGAGAGGCAGTGGAGGAGGAGGGGGCAGAGGATGATGGCAGGGCAGAATGTGTTCCCCTCTGAAATTAACCAAGGGGGCCATGAGAACCGACAAAAGGACATTTACATAAATGACTGTTTAAATAAATGTACAACACACTCACAAGCAATGTTTGGGCGATCTTAATGTGTTCTGTTTGTGGTCTGAAGTTTGAAAACTGGCAAAGGGTCTGAGAAAAGATTATTTTAAAGATTATGTTGTTGTCATCACATTAACTTACTTGAGCGTGTTTTGTTTCTATGTAACTCCACCCTTGGGTTATCAACCTGTTCCAAACCAGTTGGATGAACAGTTGCGAATGTATTTGCATGTCCTGGCACAGTTTGGAATTCGATGAATCATACCAGAAAGCAGAAGTTCCCAACTTTTGACCCGTTAAAGCAAAGCCTTGTCCAGTTACAACACCTTTCACAAGTTGCACGTGGAAACATGTGGAGGCCAGCTTTAATTAAAGGCATACTACGCAGGATTTAAAGGTTGCAGCTTGAAACCACAACATTCAAAGATAATTGTTGAGTGTCATTCCCGGGTTGTTAAATACAAAAGCTTTGAGTCGGCGAGCCATCAACCTACAGCCCTCGTAGCTGACCGCCCGGGAATGTGACTCAGCAATCAACTATCTTTCCACAGAATTGCTGAAGCTCGAGAACATAACAAACACAGCAAAATGTAAGAAAATACAAAGAAAATACAAGATGAGAGCAGAGTCTCAGCAGCTACAGACTACACCAAATGTTGTGATGCAAATCACAATTCAAGTGGGAATGGTGACTTCTTGCATTTCATCTTCACGAAAATAAACAAATAAAGAAAATAATTATGTGACTTTTGCTGAGGTCTGTACCAAACATGTTCTGATACATCTGGAGAATTTGATTGGCTTCATACATTAAAAAGATACGTTATGATACATTTGTATTTCTACACTTCTGCAACTTTAAATATTGCACTGGGCCAGATCGTGATTTTAATACTTTTGCGATTAACTGTGCAGGGCTCAGGTATGAACTATGTTTTCATTTCTTTCTTTAAGAAAAAATTCTGCACAGCATTACTTTAAATTCTTTTCAGGGCTCTCACGATGTCAAATTATTTACTATGCATGCACAAAATGTTCACAATCTTGTGGCCTTCACCCTCTCTTCTAAAGATTGCCTCAAGGAGATACTCATTCTCTCACAGACTTTTGAGACTTCTTAATGTCCCTCAAGACGTATGTACAGTCATTA
Organism: Diplodus puntazzo; assembly: GCA_963678695.2. Lineage (NCBI taxonomy): Eukaryota > Metazoa > Chordata > Actinopteri > Spariformes > Sparidae > Diplodus > Diplodus puntazzo. Next base: position 11,305,296 of record OZ023161.1, on the reverse strand, counting down.
AAAGCCTAGACTCTGAAATCACTTCACAAAACTACATATCCAAAGTCACACAAGCATAAATCTAACACAAAACAGATCAAATTGAAAACAGAGTGCATACATACTTGTCAGCTTCACTGTCTCAAGATGCATAAACACACTCATGTGTTGCCACATCTCTATTTCTTTATCTCTCACTTTGGTAACACTTTACAATAACCTAATTGATTATATATTATATTGGTTATAATTTTCTAATAACTTAAACTTTAGTTATCTGGCCATGTTAAGCGGTGTTTAGACAAATGTCTCCAAGATGTGTGTTGATATTTCTGAACTGATTTACACATTTCCTAAACGTTTTGCATCAAACATTAATGTTAGTTGGAATGTGGTTGAATGCTAACATTAGCTGTTGTCTAATGGAAGCTAGCCTGTTATCAAAACTGTGGTTTTAGCTTGAAATATGGCCCAATGTCCCTCGGGGTTAAACTATCTGTTGACTTTAAAGTCTTTAATCAATCAAGAAGCAATGAAATGATTACAATTTATCAGACTGCCCACGTCTGTATGACTTGCAACCCAGAACACAGCGGCGCGACATTTGAGCTTCCTGCCCTGAGTGTGATACCAGAGGAAAATGGCCACCATGTCAATATGGTCTATAGTAATTTAATATAGTAATTCCCTGTGACATATGAGAAAATGCTTTATGACCTATTTATGAAGCAATAAGAGGTTTAAGTAAAGGTTCATAAACACCAGTTGCAACCTTTGAAGATAATGTTTATAGATGAACCGCATAGTATTTATTAACACTTTATCAACTACAATAAACCTCAGTTGCACCTTTACAATGAACATTTGCTTTGCAAAATTATGAAGCATTCCATTGTTAATAGTGATACAACTATTAATGTTTCATTGAAGTTTAATACATTTAAAACCAACTATTTATCAATGGTGGTAATTATAAACAAATATATTGTTGTTTACCTCATCCAATCAACATACACTCTCTTCATTAGGTGCACTTATATTATTCAATGCAGTCCAATACAACTGCCCTGCTACAGCAGTAAGAACAGGCAGGGGTGAAATTGGCTAATTACAACTACTCAAATTATAATTAAGTCATAATACAAGTACATAGTACATAATACAGTTTGAATTAATATCTAAACCTTTCATTTCTTTTTGTAGCCAATAAGGCTATCTGATCCCTATAAAAACCTGACATACAGACAAAAGAAACACAAAGTTGGCGCAGGTTTGGAGAGGAGACCATGACCACTTGGCAGAACAGAGCAGGAGATGGGAGTAAGTAAGTAAGAGAAACAGAAACAGAAATACCTCTTTGCTTGAATCCCTGCTATTGATAATGCATTAAAAAAATCAATTGTTAAAAAGTAACTAATATTCTGTGTAGTGTTTGACAAGACTTTTTGCTACATTACACACATACATTTGTGTAAGTATTATTTTAATATTTGTAATAGTTACCTGTAATTAAGCAATATATCAGTAATGTAACTGTACTCGTAGTTGAGTACAGGTTTTCAGTAGTCTTTCCACAACTATAAGTTATATTACTGGACCCAAAGTGAAAACATATATGACTGGCATTATAAAATTTTGGCCACGTAACAACATCCTTAAAGCTATAGTGCTAGTGGTGGTGCTTTCCTCTGCCTGCACACTGTCCACTGTCCTGTCTGTGTGTGTGTCCGCTGCACCACCTTTATCTCCCAGTCATGCTGCTGGGTGACATTACTGTATGAAGGATGTCCTGGACAGAGCTGATAACACGTTCCTCATCACTGAGGTAATTTCCTCTACCCACAATGCATCTGGGCCAGCTGCTTAACTAGTTTATGGGTTAGCAGTGGGGTCAACCTGCAAACCCTCACTGCTGAAACGATATACTGAGCGGCATCTCAAAATGTCATACCTGTGTGACAGCAAGCGGTTAATGTCTTTTTTTTCAGGTTTCTTTTTTTAACTGAGCCTGCAACACATACACTGTACACTGTAGCTGACATTTGGTATCCATACATTTTGGCCTTTTTCAATAAGGGAGCAGGAGCATGAATAATACATGATTTATTAAATAACAGGCTGTTTTTATGTGGAAAGAACCCATATAACACAAGCTATTGTTCAGAGAGAGAGAGAGAGTGTGTGTGTGTGTGTGTGTGTGTGTGTGTGTGTGTGTGTGTGTGTTTTATTTTTAATTGTCTTTGCACATGTCCAGGGGGGATCTTTAAGTTACAAGTTTGACTAAATTAATTCAACAAATTATCTGTATAAATAATTTAACCAAAACGATATATAAATCTTCACTTAATCCCAATGGAGTACTTCTTTTACTTTTTAGATTGTGAGATTGTGACCCTTTTTTATCATGAAAAAATGTTTAAAAAAGTTTAAAGACCATGCATGAATGTACTTAATGCTTGCAATTCTTCTTCCCATATAATTCCAATTGAGTTTATTCATTCTTGTCCAGTGTACAAGTATTGGAGGGTATTTGTATATCCAAGATAAAAAATGAACAACAATTTATGGTCTAGGAAAAGATTCATCCAAATTTCTATGATTTTAATAGTAGTGAGTAACAGATACAATGTTCCTTTAAACCTATACAGTATATTGGTTAATTATTTTCACTTATCACTCATCCTAAATAATTCATACTTAACTGTCGGCTTAAAAGGAAGTCCTGTACTTTCATGTTCCCCCCATCACCATTTAATGTTTTATCCATATCAATTTGGAGAACATTTAATATTCAGAAATAATTCTAATAATTTTTTTTTCAGAGTTCAGTACAACAGAAGATCATTAGCAAATAGATTAACTAGGTACTGTATGTATTTAAGCTGTAGGTATTTAGCAACAATTTTAATTGATCTTAATTGAAAGATTAAAATCGTAAAAAGACTTTAAACAATAATCAGTGCTTCAGTGCTTTTTCAGCATAGTCAGCTGAATATGTTGGGACTTATACCAAAACAATCTCCATGTGCCTCGTGAGCCCAGTTTGACTCACATAAATCTGGCATAACCTTCACAAAAAGAGCAGAGTTCCTACACTTAGCCCTGCCACTGACTTGTAGTTTGCCTCAGCCGGGAACAACAAATGCAGAACCACCTCTGCAGCTTCGCGGCACCTTTTAAGAGTAAGTATAACCGTGACTCATGACTGAGCCAGGGAGAGATAAAGACAGGATGAGGAGATAAACTAAGTATATAAAGTGACTCCGTCGGATCAATGATTATCTACATCATAGTGAAACAGGAACTACATTTAAATGCTCACAAATAAACCAATGCTCAGTACAGCATGTGGTGCAGGTGAGGACTCTATCTATCTCCGCAGACTGTAGGACTGAACAGAGGGCCGGAGGAGGGTGTGTCTTTGAACAAGAGGCCAAGCATGGCCAGATCGCTTCTCAGCAAAAGTTTGGAGAGGAACTGCTGCCGCTGTTGGCTCTGAAAGGAGAAGCCCAGTCAGGGTGGCCAAGGATGATTCCTCTTTTGTTCCATCTCTGTCACCTAATCAATTTTCTTTGGCAAGTCCTAAATAAAGTCATATAGTGGTACTAATGTTTTAATATAACGCCATGTGTCTGTGGCACAGTTATGGCCCCAGACCTCCTGATCCCCCCTTCTGTATCTTGATTCATTAGCAGGCTAAGGGGGCGGCATTTGTTCTGTGGCCCGGGCACACATGAAGGGAAGGAAGATGAGCAAGGAAACAACAGAGGGCGAGGGAGGAGGGAGACAGGGAGGGATGGGACGAGTAGGAAAGGGAAGTGAGTCGAGAAAGAACAACTTAAACAAATAATGAATGAAAAAGGTTTTTCCAAGCATCTTCATCAAAAGCTTGAGACTTCAGGTAAGCTGGAGTGTGAAGAGGAAAAGGAAAAATAATAATAAAAAAAAGAGTAGAGGGTGGAAGAAGGAGGAGGAAAGGAGGAAGATGATGAAGAAGAAGCGGTGAGAAAGCAGCCTGTCTGAACGGGACTGCTGGGCTCAGCAAGTTAGTGATTACTGATTAGCCAGCGCGGTCCTGTAGGGAGGCCTGTCTGTCCTTGGCTTGGGAAAACAACATAAAAGGGAGCCGGCTGTTTTGTGACGGGACTTGAAAGCTTGGTAGCTATCGGGAGACATTAGCCTTATCAATGGCCGGTCACTAGAGCCGGGCTATATGAAGCAACAAGGGCACTGCTTTTCCACAAGGAGATAACCGACGCATGCCTCGGCCCACATTTGCATTCGCCGGGGCAACAGGCAGGCAGGGACACACAATATGACAGAAAGAGAGAAAAAAAAGACACTTAAAAAAAATCTAGTGAGGCTGGAGAGTGCAGCTTTGCCAACTGAGGTGCCAAGAAGCCAGTCAGACAGCCAGTCAGTCGGTGTGTCCTGCCCAGTGCCCATATGGGTGTGGCAACCTGGCAGACAAGTGGACAACTATAAAGTAGGCCGGCTTGAAACCTCACCACCTGGTCTTCTACTGTCCTATATGGATGGAAGTGAGAGGTTAACAATTGCAACGCCACCTTTCAATCATTGAAAAGAACACCTTGAAACTTTGTGTGCGCTTGTGAGAGAGTTTTCCATTGGGTCGAGTCCACGAGTCCAAACTGTTGAAAGTAAAAAAAAAAAAAAAAAAAACAGCTCTGAAAGGGACAGGAGGACAATGTGAGAAAACATCAAAAGACTTTCTGGGAAGATCCCTGTTCTTCCTGCATCACCACTGTACATAACACATTGGACCAGAGACCACTGCGCACACACACTTACTTCCCCTTTTTTTTACCGCTCCACTCGCCGCGGCCCTCCCAGTATGTTTGTGCTGATTGATTTTTGTGGGGTAAGGTCACTCGGAACAGCTGCTGATAGACCTGCAATTCATCTGGAGTTCAAAGAGTGCCTGGGTCGGTCAGTGCCGTTCCTGTTTGTACTCCGCCGAATGACAGCGTCATCAGGCGCCCTGCCTTGTCAAAAGCGTGGGCGGCAGGGCAAGCAGTCCTTTCATCCGTCAGTCACTTTTCCTTTCCAACTCTCGCCTAATCAATGCAGCAGAGCCACAGTTTTAACCTTATATGAGGTGTTTTTTTAGTCTGGACTGTATGTTGTCATCAGCGTTTCCAACTTTGGGAATCCCTTCAAATTAGGATGATTCTTCTGAATAATGACGAATCACACCCTGCATTCTGAAGAACCGAAAGAAACAATTCAGTTTTTTTATTACCCATACTTTGTGTGACTCAGCTGGGTAATCAGTCCCAGAGGAAGTGAAGCACTGATAAAGATGAAAGAGGCGGCGAATGAAAGTTACCTGGCTGTAATACACCTGTCATTAACCAAATCCTAGCCTAATCCTGCTTGTGCCGGCAACGATATTGTTTGCGATATTTGCAATGCACAAACATCTGGAATGAGGTTCAAAGCGGCATACTCCGCACTCCGGCGCCACTTTTCTGCATTCTCGCTCGCCCTTGTTTTCTCTCTCGTTTCTTGTCCCAGCTCTAAATGCTGCTGCCCGCTTCAGATCTTGTTTTCCTCTCTCTCAGCTGACTGCCTGGCACACCTTTCGGAGGGCAAAGTCCCCGAGTGAGGAAAGAGATGAAAACACATGCGCGCACGCACATCGGAGCGCAAGTGAACACACGCAATCATATGCAAACACAAGCACACGCTGGGATGTGGAGACACAGACACAATCTGATACACAGATGAATGTATGCACCCAGAGAGGCAGCACACACACACACACGCACGCACGCACGCGCGCACACACACACACACACACACGCACAAGCACTCACTTCCAAAGTCCTCCAGCGTCATGCCTTCCCACCCTACACTTGATAAACCCTTGTGTGAGCCTGACAAAGCAGGAGAGGGCACTCAGCAGCCTTTGAACACTAGAGCAGGTTGCATAAGACAGCTCAGTGTACCAGCAGACTGTATTCACACACGGAACTGGAGAGTACTGTACCCGGTACTGTGTGACTCAGGCAAAACTTTCCAGGAATTACATTTGAATGGGTTTGTAATTTCACCTCTAATTGATTCATCCAAATGGTGGCCAGTGGTTAGACCATCAAGATAAGTTTTGGTGTCCCACAGCTACAAAATCTGATCGATCTGACGCTATAGCAGGGATTCAAATTTTCTAAACGTGTCTGAATCTCCAGCTGAAAATGGACGGCTGAAACAAGCAGTGGGGTAAAACATGGAGCTAACCTTTAAAATTATTCGCAGGCTGTTGCATTACACAATACAAGGAGAACCAAATGTATCATCATCATGTGGTGCTGCTTCTGCTGAACAATAATAGATGTCAAAATAAAGGAAACACCAAACTCAATTACCAGAACAAATGTTGGAAACGTACTTTTCTGCAAACCACAGATATGTTGAAACGTTTGCTGTGATGATCTGGTTAGGTTTAAGCCCAAAACACACTCTGAAAACATGATGTATTGGCTCAAAATACAATAGTTTTCCTCGCCAGAAGCATGGCTGGACATGTCCTGACTTCTCATCAAAACTGTGCCACAAACAAGGTTGGCTTAAAATATCCAGCGGTGTCATGTTTAAATGTTGAAAGACTGTCTCGAACAGTGGTCACTGGCTTGGCAGCCTTCTTGTCTGTAACTATAACCGTAGGAAACAGCTCGTAGAGCCAAAATGCTTTCAGCAAGGCAAATACTGAAAATACCCTTTATAATTGGCAGGCAATAACCTAATCTAATTTCTATCTCAATGCAACCTGCAAAGCTTCAAAGAGCAGTTTCATTTGTAGTATTTCGAAACATTTCAAAAGTCACACTTTATTGGAAGCTGTTTGGTTCTCATGCAGATTATGCAGAACTAAGTTCCGAGTGTCTTCATCCATAAGGGATGAATGGAGAAGTTGTTGAAGTTCAAAGCAGCAGTTTCCATCCCTGAAGAGGAAACCAGAGCGCTCTGTTTGTCATTGATGTCATCGCCAGCAAACCACACTTCAAACTGGTAATAAGGCAGCAGGGGCATACACTCCAAAACACAGAGGGCCCTATTTGTTCAAGCCACACACCCCACGTGTGCCTCCATGCCTCTACTGGAACCGTGCGCTAATGGTTCCCACATCAGACTCTCAGCGGCCTCAGTCACATATGACTGCCATGCGTCGCCATCTCCATCTCCATCCACCTCACCTCACCTCCGACTGGCTCGGTCAATTAGTAAGTAGCACGGAGAGCGCAGACCGGGCTTCTGAAGGGGCCTCCCGGCGGGGGATGTGAACAGACTGACTGAGGAAGCAGAGCTGTATTTTCAGAAAAGCACAACCGGGATGCACTGATAGGTATCTGACTTTCATTTAACTTGTAAAATAGCGATGTGAGTGTGTGCATGCATGCTCCTATGTGTGTAAAAAGCTCGGGGTTTTGTGGGAGCGCTGCACTGAGTAATTGAGACCGTATTTTCAAACAGTCCAGACCAGATCTTGACTCAATCACGTCTGGCCCCATGGATGGGGTAGACCAGGGTCTACATCATTGTTTGACAACGTGTATGCTGCAGATTGATTTTCTGGTTCTAGTGGACGGGGGCAAACGGATGTGAAAGGGAGGCACGGTACAAGATTATGCATCGTGAGGAAGGAAGTATAGAAAAGCGTAGCATTTGGACCATGTGCTGCACTCTTGCGATATTTCTTCTCCTTTCTCCTTTCATTTCCACTTTATTACATTAAATGTTAGTGTTGTAGAAGAAGAAGAAGAAGATGTAGACGATGAAGAAAAAGAATAATAACCAGAGAATCGATTTCTTTATCATTCCCTTTGATAAAAAATCAATCAAGCGAGATGACAGATCAATTGTTTTCCTGTACATTCAGCACATAAATCTCCCAAACATGCACAAGGACCACACCAATAAATGTGATGCAGAGGCGTGATGGAGAGGGTTAGGAGGAGCGTGGCACAAAGAATCATAAATTGTTGCCTAGTTAAATTGAGACTGAAGTCGCTACTACAGAAAAAAAGAGACAACTAATCATATTTGGCAGAGTAAAACCGCCAATGACTTTTTACTTTTTTTTATGATTATTCTGTGTTAATCTAAAACAGGCGCCAACATTCTATTTTTTCTTTTGGCTCTAGTGAAAAGATTTGATTACCTTCTTCGTCTTCCTGGCTTTACTTAAAATGCAAAAAGCATTGTAGTTTAGTGTTATGATGGCTGAGTTTTGCAAAACAGCCTCCTAAACATCGTGAGCTATAGCGGCGGAAACAGCTGTGATCGAATGCTAAAAGAAGTTGCTTGAAATTTGTACCACCCTAAAGTATAATGGCTGGGTCAAACTGACGGATGTTAATTATAAAAGCAATTATGCGTTGACCTATCAGATAAAGCAATATCATCTCCTCCTCCACCTGCTCCGTCAGTGCTTCTCTCTCTCCCCCTCCACCTGTTGAGGTGTTGTGAGTTCCCCCTGGGAGTATCTGTCTTATCATATCATCTTTTTCAACATAAATATCATATCATGAGTTATATTTTTGAGTGATATTAACGTTTTTTCTGAGGAGGTAGTTGAACCATGGCCAAGGTTTTTATTTTGTAATCAAGATCACTATGCAATGATGTTTCTGGCCATGCAACAGCTCAGAGATCTCCAATCGCACTTGCGAACATACCTGTGAGTTGCACAGGTACATTATCAGGCGCAATCCAGGAGCTGACAGTGTGATGAGCTGATCCAATTGAGCCAAGTTCACACTACAAGATTTCATCCCTAATCTTCCACTCACAACAGTGTTCAGAGACAAATAGCCCAAGATCGGATGCAGATTGGCTGACACAAGGAGCCATTCAAGTTGTTGTGCCTTTTACCGCTAATGACTTCAGGCTTCTGATTGGCCAATGTTGTCTTAGCGTAGCCTGTGTTTGCGCTTTCATGTGGACAGAGATTTTACACCGTTGGGGTGGACGGGAATGTTTTTGAAAACGGAGGAGGAAAGAAATGCATTTTTAAAAAATACCTGTGAACGTGTGGACTAGGCCTTGAAATCTGCCGACAGGTTGGGAGCTAGAAAGGAGCCACAGCTATATGTTTTCAGCGCAAAAAAATCCTCGCTACCTGTCATCCTAATGCATTCTCTCACTCACAATCTTTTCTTTTTCCTCCTTGCTGCAAGTCAGTACGCAAACAACTCGGGCTACTTAGACCTCGTCATCCCTGTTCACATGTCTTGTGTGTGATGATAAGTTATGACAAACGAAGGCATTAGCAAAGGCATTATAAATCTGGCTCTCAGTGTTGTCTTCGTGCTGTAGGCTATCATAAAGAGGAAGACGTCTAGCTAGCATTAGCTTCTTCCTAAGAAAAACAAAATTCCTTCTTTTTGGTAAACAGAGATTATTCTGATCAGATGTTTTATGTTTTCAGTTTCTTAAAAAAAACAACATGTTTTCTTACAAATGACTGTACTGTAATTACTTCATATTTGTCAATGTGTATTGTTGTGCAGATCTGGATACACACACGCACACACGCACACACACACACAGACACACACACACACACACTCTCAGTAATTTCTAGTTGCATCTGTTTTTGTTATGTTTTGTTTTTTCTGATGCCATCACCACAGCAGAGCAATATTTGGTTTTTAAAGGAAGTGAAGTTCTCAACAGCTCATGCTTTGCAGTGAGTGTCTGGAATGTCTGATGTAAGCACAAAATTAATAGTGTGCAACAATGACAATATAGGCTAAACATTTATCAACTCAGCGCTGTTGACTTATTTAAGCAATGTTTAAAACCATTGTACTTTTCATTGAACTAATTGCAATATAAGCATGTTGCATCTTAGTATAACAACACAATAGAGCCAGTTTTCCTCTACCTTGTTAGCACTCGCCACTTTATCCATTTTCTGATGTTAAGCACATGATCAAAACCAACACACAACAAGGTTTGGGTTTCACATCTTTAGGGATCATCCCACACTAGCTGGGAAACTGAATGTGCGTGGGTGGTTGTTTCATACTTCCAGTTTAACTCTGACACTACCTGTAGGCCCAAGAGTTTTTGTTCTCTCCTGTCTTTGATCTCTGCTCCACTGTGGCAGAATCACCGACCTCAGTTCGAACCGATAAAACATTCCCCACCTACAATTATTCTTGCAATTCACATGCAGAACATATTATTCACAACAGGATGATCTCGAGAGTTGTATGAAGGCTCCATCAAATCCAGGCATTGTATCAGATTTCGTCCGCTGGATTAGAAATTGCATTTCTCCTTGCGCTGGAGGAATGCACCACAGATGCAAGTACTCAGCAGGATAATGTATACAATATGAAACCAGAGGAAACAAGCCCATTATGTGAACCTGGTTACCGGTTTTACTGGAAGTTAATTAAAAAAAAGGAAAAAAAAAAGATTTAACAAAGATATGATGTGAATGAACGTATGAATGCATGACCTAACGTTCTCATAATGTCAAGCAACATATGAAAATGGTTTTCCTCCGCTGTGACGTCAGATTATTATACGACAAAATAACATAACATCCTGAATGTGCTGTATACTTTTTCCTTGCTCAAGACGTGGGCAGCTCTACTGAAGGGGGTGCAGATCAAACGCGGTGGCCTGGGGCAAATTAGATCCAATTCCACTTTGTTGCAGGGGCCTGCATTTATTTTCTGACATTTACCATATAGTAAAGTCAGACGTAGCCCTTGCGGAGGAGGCCCCCCTCAATCAGAGTCTCCTAAACCTATCAGCAGGCGGAGAAAGGAAAGGGGCGACTTTAGACAGTGAAGAAAGAGCCCGTGAGCATCTGACTTCCATTGCCGAGCTCAGCTTGTGTGTTCCATTTAGCCACTGGTGTTTTGAGGAGATGCACAGCACCGTTACCAGAGCCCCAAACTCACACACTCATGATGTCATTGAGGTTCTATCATTACAGGCTGCAGATGATGCTGTGTTGGGCCCGGGTGAGTTCCCACGCTTGTTCATGCAAATATTACTTTGAAACAAGTTGACACTCATGTACGAAAGGAGAAAAGAGGAATTTTCAGTGGTAGACTGGGGAATAGGAAAACGAAGACAAGACTTCCTCATTTCTTTGTTAATGGTCCAGCGTGTCGGATTTAGGGGCATCTAACACTGACCACCACCTCCACTAAACCCTCCACTATGTTGGCTTCTACAGACAGGAGAAATGGCTCTCCCTTCAGCTTTGAGGCTTTGAAATTTCAATGAGAATTACCTGTGAATATTATATTTTTTACTAATGACAGATGATGACCGGAGAGGAGACATTGGCGTTGAGAAGGTGCAAGTGTGCATTTGCACATGTGGAGCAGAAAAGAAGACATTGTCTGTAAGCTCCCGCGCAATGTAAGACCGATGTGCTCACATTTTATGACTAATCTGAGGATAGAGGTCTATTTCTCAATTTTCAAGCTTTTTGTCTCTTTTTTAACGTAGTCATTGCAAAAGATTCTTCCTCTTCAACCAAAAAAACAATGAACAAAGAACCAAAACAAACCAAAACAAACTGACGAACAAGCATACAAATACCACTTTGGACATTGATTACCATGGCAATGGCAGAGGCTTCGGAGCTCAGGTCAGGTGCAATGCACCAGACTTCATAGAAGAGGACACATCGCAGATATAAAGGCTCTTTATAAGGTAACGAAAACAGAATAATTCTTAGTTTCAGCTGACTATACACGGTTTAAAACATAATAGTAAACATTATATTTCAGTTTTTCCTGGTCCTGTTTCCGCATTCCAACACACCTGATTCAAATAATCAGCTTGACATCGAACTCCACTGATAAGGAATTGTTCATTTGGATCAGGTGAGTTAAAGCAGGGAAAGATTTTGGATCATTGGAACTTAAATCTAAATCCTACAGAGTGGACCGTTAAATCGTCTAATGTTACAATCCATTGTACATCATCTGTGAGAACTTTCCAGTCCATAGAAGATGCAATGAACTATTTCCTGAAGCTCCTGTCGAGCATGTGAAATCCTTGGTGAAAGCTTGTTTTCTTTTAATTTTTCAGCTGTAATTTAAGTCATGCTCATACGTCTTTTATATATTCTTTCTGACCAGAAAGACAAATCCTAAGTAGCTATCAACAATTTTTAGGATCACAATATATAAAATATGCATAGTGAACACAGCTGGCTTTTACCCAGCTGGCTGTTACGGCTTTACAGCGTGTGTTAACTTCCAGATAAGCTCAACTGTGCTGCGCTGCATTCATAATGTCGGCAAGCAGCTTTCTTGAAACATCTGAGCACTTGGAATGAATTCTTCACTTAAGATAAGGACTCCAGGTAATCTGGTCCAAATAGGCCATCTGCTGTTCCCACAGCCAACAACACAGGCTAATAACATGCTGCATCCAATCAGATTGTACCAGAGTCGGCCGCGATAAAGGCAAAGCAATAAAATGAAACAATCTGCTGCTTTGACACTACAAGCAAGAGAGCTTGCTATTTCACTGCTGGGCTGGGGGCAGGAATGTGCTCTTTGAACCAGCTTTATTTAACAGCGGAGCAGCATGTGCACAGCACGCCCTGAGTCTTCGAGCTGGCCCAGGGACCGTTTGCTCCTGGCATGGGCACGTCAGACGCGGGGCCACCGGGTCAGGGAGCTGGCATCCTCACCCCTGGCACAAGTTGCTCCCCTCGGGGGCGTAGGGGGTGACACCAGGCTCATGGGGAGCACCAGACAGACAGGGGCCTACCAAACAGCTTGTGACCATAACCAACAGTGGCAGAGAACAATGAATGCAATTATTTACAAGAACACAGTCCAAGTCTCTTTTAGTGTCTCCCTATTACGCCTGTTTACTCCCACTCGCGTTTTGCGGGGCAGCATGGAGGGGCTGTGACCCTGTCGGTACGGTCGTCAGCAGGACGTTTGTGCCCAGGGCTACCCTGCTATTCATGCTCTATCGCCATCAGGCCAGATCAGTGTCCAGCTGCAGCCTCTTTCCTACCAACTGCACATTTTGATGACAGGTCAAGGGAGACACATCAAATTGAGTTGAGCAGATCTTTTCGAGCTTTACACAAGAAATGAGAATGTATAAAACGGCATGAAAATGAATAGGGTTTTCTTTAGGTGCAGTGTTGAGGTAATGTGGAAAGGATCCGCCAAAGTTTCAAACAATAATACAGTGGTGAATCATTACTTTCATGCACCATTAGGAAGGAATTTCTCTTTCTATTGGTTTTAACTGCTGAGAACCGGGTACAGACCAACATGTTTCTGTCAGTACATGGCTGTGAGGGGTAGGGAGGAACTGAGAGCCGAGCGGGCAGAAAAGTCTCCTACTATGTATTTAGCCTCATAAAATGGAATCATAAAATAAAATTTCATGTAATGCTTTAATAAAGGATTTGTTTTTAACATGGCACAACCAATGAGTGGTGTCATTCTTTCTAACAGAAACAGATTTTTTTTTTCCATGACAATTAACATCCATCAAAGGTTAAACCCAGCAATACATTTTCCATTTAGAATCTGCTGCTGTGTGTTTTCCCAACATCTACAGACTCCCACAGCTTTTTAAAAATCTGCTTAAATTTAGCTTACAGGGACTTCCTGCTGCCTCATAAATATTCGGGCATTACAAATAATGATGCATTTTCTCCTCTCTCTTATCTAAAGACAATCTAAAGAAATCACCTAACCTTTTTCTCTTTGCGTTAGTTTTATTTTTTCATATCCACTGTCAACTCCAGTTACAATGAACACATTGGTAGCAAACTCATGTTAGAAAAATGCAACAAGCACAATTCACCGATCATAACTTAATCTCAGGAGTTTGTGCTGTACGTCTGCAAGTAAATCTAGAGTGGAACAGGAAGCTGAATGTATAAATACAGGGAATATATGTATTGGTGGATTTACACCAAGTTTCAATCGGGCACATTGCAACTGTAACCATCGCCAGAGCCGATCGACATTCTAGACAATGCTTGTGTTTCTACCAGTTGCGCCATGGTGCGCTTCTGCGATCTGCTCCGAAAAGAAAACGCCCCAATCTATTTTTGGTGGAAACCGACCGCAGCTGCATCTAATTGCACAGAGCAGATCAAACCAGACAGGTAGAGTGTACAGAGGAACGGCATAGTGTATCCGGTCAGTTTCAAAATAAAACACCCAGTGCCGACTCAGGCTCTACTGCACAACAAAGTAGGAAATATTAACAACAAACACACTTGAAATAGAAAAATTAATAAATGATTTAACTACGTAGCCACTTCAACCTAAGTGAAAGCCTAAAAAGTCAAGGAAAAAAAATCTTTTCAAGTCAACAACACCGGACAGGCGTGACGATCATCAAACTGTAGTTCTATTACAGTTTGCTTGATATTTGATGGAAAGTGAAGCTCCTGCGAATGACCGATCTTCCTGTTAAAGTTCAGTAATTCTTAATGGCTCTTGTGTCTCCACTTTACCTACAAAGTTAGGAGTGCAGTTCCTTTGTTATTTTGTGTGTTTTAGATGTTTCATGTTGAAGTAAAGAGTCTACTGTGATCACACCGGCATTATCAAACAGGCCCAGTGAGTCAGAGGGCGATGCGTTGGCAGAAATCCAAGCAAGATTTTGTCGTTTCTGAATCTCCCCTTCTCAATCTATCAATGCTGCAAAGAAACAATACATGTAAAGAAAATTGCTTAATGTATAACATAACATATAGTGCATCGTCAGATCTGATAGGAAGTGCATATTGACTGCTGTCATGACTTTATTGTGACGCAGACCCCAGTGGAAAAAGATGGCTTCCCCGTCCCCTCAACACTGAATCAGCTCCAGCTGAGTAAACAACACACACTCAGTGTGGAAGCTCGAATAAGAATAATAGCGCCCAAGAATTTACAATAAGTGTACATTCCCACTGTACATGTGCAAACACAAAAGCATACATGCCCTCTCTTTCATACACATTCACAGTGACACACACATACAGTAGATACAGTCAGTTCCATTTTTCTTTTCCCCTGTGGCTCTTGGCTGTGGCCCTTTAGGAGTCTCCAGATGAAGAGAGCGAGGAGTGTGGCAGAGGGTCCTTCCATAAACAATAAACAACAGTTATCTTGTGTGCGGCCGTCTGTGTCAAGAGGCGAATGAAGCCAAGCCCAGCATCTGAGAGGCGTCTGCTCCTCTTTCCGCCTTTGGTCTTTTCTCTTTCAATGGCTTATAAAAGTGTGGATGTGTGTTTACGCCCAAGGGTGTGTGTCTGTGTTCACAGCACAGCACAGGGCTCCTCTGTATTGTATTCTGAAGCTGGCTGGAAGTAAAAAGGCAGAATTAAGAGTGGTGGGGGCAAGAGGAAGGGGGTTGCCAGCACACTGCAGAACGGCAGGGAGCTCCCCCAGATCCCAGCTGCCCAGGACTGGCTGAGAGCTTCAGGCGAGTGCCAGGCTTCCTCGGCCCTGGTGGAGGTGGGCCAGAGAGAGTGGGAGGAGTGGGAGGTACATGTCAGAAAAAAATGCCAAAAATAATGTCTGGGCCTATATAAAGAAGGCCTTGGGAGACACACATGCTGACATACATAAGAAAAACTCAATCTGGTAGCAGGTGGGAAACATCAGGGGCTTTTTTTCAGTTAACAGTGAACAAAACAGAGGTTTCAAATAATAATTGCTTATATAAGGTGTTCATATTTTATGGAGCACAGAACGAAAGGACTTCCTGAGAAGGCCAATGAAATGGTCTTCCAGTATTGGTGGCTTGAATGCCGCTGCTTCTCCACAGGGGCTGGCAACTCAGTGGAAAACAAAGTTTATCTGGAACTGTTTAATGCATTATTTGTGCAACAATCAAGGAAGCGAGTTTATTTTGCAGATAATTATAGCTTTTGTTGCGTTGAGGGCCAAGATAAGCCAGGGTTCCGAACCATTAACTGGTTGTATTTATTCTGGCAAACGACAGCAATGAGTTTGTGATGCAGAATGCAGTCTAAGTGTACTGGCAGCGAGCTAGGAGATCCTTACATTTTAGTGTAGTGCTCTTTTCATCGCACAGTACAAATCAGTCAATCAATCAATTAATCAGTCAGTAACGTCGCTGAATAAAACCATTGGGTATTTTCAGTGTTACACATAATAGGTCTTTAATTCGACAAGAGATATTTATCACCACAACAGTTCCCAGCCTCCTATCTCTTGATCGGCTTAGATCAAAAAACATGACTCAATGAAAAATTGAGGCCATTAACTATACGATATTCAAACCATATGTAAAGCCAATGTCTGATGTGACGCCCACCACACGCTGAAAGGAGTAATGCGGCACAACCTTCTCAAGTGGAATGTGGACCCTGAGAGTTGGGGCTCTACTGTAAGCAGTAATAATCACAACTCAGGCAAGAGCCTGTGGAAATCCCCCAGCTGGTCTGGACACTTTTGCCCTCTGAGCTGACCCAGGAACAGGCCGGGGCGCTAATCATGGCACTTGGCAGACAGCAGCATTTTTCCATAGGTCCCTCAGAGAAAGCCCTTCCTCTACAGAGGCAGGTAATCACAACAAGCAGCACATCCCGCTTCTGTGGCAGGCCAGTGAATGCCTGCTTCGTCAACTCCAGGAGGAGTCCGAAAAGTATTTCTGTGCTTCTGACAGAAACAAATAACCCCTGTGTTACCCTGCCTGTCAGCCTTATTGCCTGTTAGGGAACTAATGTGGGTGGTGTTCGTCATTGTGTGCTGCTGCCCTGGGGCCAGTGACAGGAAGTGAGCTCAAATATGACAAGGGAGAAACCAATTTATATCTACAAGCTGTTTACGCACAAAAACTATATATGGGTGATGGGAAACTCAAAACTGAGGTGTTGAAAGTTTAGGAATCTGTCTGCATATTGCGTCATTGTCAATTTAGATCCTGTGACTCAGCAGAATAAAATGAGTGCTACAAGTGGAAAAAGGGCAAACGAAAGTGATCTTTAGGCTTCTGGTGTCCTCAGTTCTCCTAATACCTCTAATTTCCTGTTTTACAGCATCACCTCCATCCACCAGGGTCCCCAGGTTTGCTTCCCGTGTCAAAGTCCTGACGTGCACAGTCTGTGTTTTCCATAGCTGAACCTTTTCCTTTGGACACCTGGACTTAGATTTGTCATGTCCGGAGGGGGCCATTCAGATGCATTTCATTAGCAGCGCTGACATGTTGTTATCACTAACATCAGGGCAATTGTCAGGGGTGCTACTGTTGGACAGTGATAGACTCAAGATGTTTGAGGGACAGGCGCGAAAAAAACAAAACACCAGTGTACATATAGGTAGATGGAGTGTGAAAATACCATCCATCCATCCATCCATCCATCCATCCTATAGGAGAGGTAGTCTCTAAGGTTGTCATACCACGTGTGTCCACAGGGGCCGCCAGAATCAACATAAATTGAAAGTTCCCAGTAGCAGCTTTAATGTTGTTTGACTAACTGTGACTAAAATGTAATGTATTCCTTTTGTTTGGATGCTATAGGTGGAAATATAAGCAAAACCTCACAGAAGTTGTTTATTTCACAATGAGGAGCTGAAACGATTTTACACCATCTGTCAACAGTTCCCACAGTCTAAACAGGAGGTCCCAATTTCAGTGGCCACCAAATAGTTTGGTGTCATAAATGTGGAGGACTTAGTGACAGATCTTGTGCCAGACCACTTTCCCTCGTCTCCACAACTCTGAGTGATTTGAGTGATAAATACACTTAAGCACAGACTGACGGAAAAATCCAATTTTCAACTATGCCCAAGCCCAGAGACAAACCCAGAGCAGGTACTGAGCTCAGGTGGTGTCTGGCTGCACACACACACACACACACACACACACACACACACACACACACACACACACACACACACACACACACACACACACACACACACACACACACACACACACACATTGATTGGGTGGCACCACATCAACACACAGCTGTTTGTTTTTGTTAACAGACAGACATCACGTTCATCAACCAGACCAGGGGACCTAGGGTGGCCAGTTTACAGTCTCCAGGCCACACGATAAATGACACATAAGTTTGAACATAAAAACAATTTGACTTACATTAAATCTTGTGGTGGTTACAGTAGGGTTCACATCTGCGCTGGTTGTTCGTTTTAGCCTTTTTCCTGATGTCACTCAGGTGGCAAAGAAAAGAGCTTTCCTGGCCCAAGCATGGGGTCTTATGTTGGGCCAAAACAGGCTTTACTGGTGCTGCTTCTTTCTGCTTTGCATCGCATCATTCCTCTTCATAAATACTGTCCAAGAGAGGTTTCATTTCAACATCTGGATGGCCCTCTGTGATAAAAAAAAATACAGAAAGCAAATTTAGAATACAGACATATTTTTGTATGTTTCTGTGACATTATGCAATGTGATTGTCTCTGTGTACATTCTCCTCTTTCCCTCAGCCTTGTGGACTCCTGATGCCCACGGTGATCTAGTCCGTCTTAGCCAGACGCAACAGGCCTAGCCCACCCTGGCATTGGCACTGAAACAGCCAAGCTGACAATTATTATCTACCTCACTGCCCTTGCTAGCAAGCTGACGGGATGGGCAGCATTTGTCTGGCTGGAGTATACAGTGTCTGCCTGTGTCGGGTCAATGAGTGCATCCTGATCCCCTCTACCCAATATCAGACAAAATCAAAATCCCTTACAATGAGTCGGGTAACTCTGTTGACAAAAGTCTGGTGAAAGCTTGTCTAATAAAGTACTCCTCTCAAAAACCTTTGTTGTGAAAATGAGAATGTCAATAAACAAGCCTGTTATTATAGAGAGAGACTCAGATCTACACAATGTGACAGGCTTGTGTTTGCAAGAAAACCCCACTCTAACTGACAAAAGCTGTGGTGTGAGTCATCCTGGGATCTTCTGATACTGTGGTCTCCTCCTCAAATCCTCCTCAACCTCTCATCTCATTTACTGACTGGTGTTCTCCCAACAGAATTCCTCACTGTCACCACATTCATTCATTTTAATCATTCACGCTAGCAAGCAGTTACTGATGCTGAACCTGCAGGGCTAAAGTTGCTACTTCCTGAAAACGATTACAGCCACTTTGATTTCAAGAAGCCCTTGCAACGTCATTGTATACCTTTATGACTCAACCACAAGTGACAAACCGATCTGGCTCTGGCGGAGCCAAACGTTCTTCCTTTAAAAATGACTCAACTGTGACTTTATACAAGAACCATCATCTCTACCACTGCCACCAAAGACTAGCCAGCAGCTTTTTGAAGACCTTTGTGACTCATCAGAGAAAACCCGATGCTGAGGATAGGGCAGAACAGGCGGTAGGCAGTTACTTCTATAGAGAGAACAATAAAATGCAGATAATGACAGATATGGCCTGTGACACAGATGGGCCAGGACTGTTTTAGAAAGACACCCTCCACACTAATCTGAGTCAAAGAGCACTCTCTTGAAGGAAACAAAAAGGGATCAAAGAGAGAAGACTTATGGACTTACATTATAGCCTACAGATGGTGCAAACTGATGTTTTGGTGTGGTGATGCAGATGACTGTCTACAATAATTCATACTCTCAGTCATATGTGGAAATGGTTTTGAAAATCTATTTATGACATATTCACTGTTGTTTGTCGTGTCATCATGTAGCTAGCTCCATCCAAAGGAAGTTTGACCCAAACTATTAATAACTGAATAAGTGACAAGCACTCTTGACTGTTGAACTGGGAATGATCAAACATTTTTGAGTTAAAAATAAACACATCAACATCTAAAAGAGGCGAGTTACAAGTAGTCTTTTTATAGGTTTGGGACTGTGGTGAGGAGTGGGTGGCCCGGCCCTGACCCCCATTCATCTCAGTGAGATACAGTAGGCTAATGTGTGGAGGGATGTTCAAAGGAGGCGCGTCCCCCAAACATGAACATACAGAGGTCAAGGAACAGGCTAACCACAGCAGCAAGACTGGTTTGCTGACCACTTATCTATACGTCCATCGGTCTGTGCATACACCCACCCTGAAAGTGAATGTTGGCTAAGGAAACAGATGTAAAAACAACAGGCAGACAGAGAGATGAAGAAATGTGTGTATGGCATGCAAATATCACAGACACTGACAGAGGAATTAACATTATCTGTTTATATTATGCCGACTTTAAATCTTCCCATCATTCCGCCCCCTTTTTCATGCACAATTGATGATCAATCAATGAAATGATGCAGCTGAGAAGTGAGTCACTAAAACAACTATGTCAACCACAGAATATGCTGTAAATACGGCTACACAAGCATCATCTGGGTCACGTACAAATGTCTAAAATTCATGAAGCTGCGACTCCCTTGATAACCCTTCCTGCCTCCATCTACAATCTCTAATAGCTGAAACATCAAAGGTTGGAACAGTGCCCTGTTCTCAAAGTCCAAATGATCACTTGTCTCAGCTTGGATGTGATCCTAGAAGTTTTTGACATCCATGTCAGTGAGACAAGCAGGCTCATTCAGACAAACTCGCTCCTTCCTGGCTTGGCTCCCTTGTTCTCCCAAGATCCAATACATTCATAACTGAACAGTGGTCAACAGCACATGAGGATCAAGGACATGAAAAGCCTGTGATTCATAAGTAGCGCCAAAGGATTTTCCATAGCATTTTCTTTATAGAAACAGTCCATTTAAATATCTATAGCCCATCTCACAGTTTAGCTGCTCTGTGGTTTTGTTCATATTGCTAGACAATATAGTGATCATAAAATGGATGGAGGACTTTATCTGCAACAGTTTAGTAATGACTGCTGGTTAAATTAGTATTTATGAGCCAGGATCAAATTTCCCACCACTGCAGAAATCAGAAAAATGTACGGATTAGTTCAGCTACATTGATAAAGCTAGTTCCTTGAGATCCGCACAAACAAAAAATCCTGATCTGATTGATCTTATGGCTATGTGCACAGACATCCATTTGTCATCAGCTCATTATGTTCATCCAGCTTTCTCCTTTTCATCACTCCTTCTCTGGGGTGTTCCCCAGGAGTCAATCTTTGTTCCACTTTTGTTTCCTGTATATATATCCTACTCCAGGGTCACCTATGTATTGGCAAAGCATTATATCACATCATATCAGACAATATGTCATATCATCAGTATCACCTTCTGTTCATCATCCATACAGCCTTTATATTTGCATTATTGATTATACTAACATTATACTAACTATTGTATTCATTCCTTAAAATGATATCCCTTGTGTTTAATTTTGGATATTATGCTGATTTCCCTGACTTCCCTTCCTCAGTGCACACATTTAATCTTCCTCTTTGTCTCTCTTTCTCCCCTGTCTTGGACATGCACACCCCCCATTATATGTCATTTTCATCTCTTCGATTCTGCCTCTCACTGGCCCCTGGCACCATCTTGAATAT
Source organism: Diplodus puntazzo (assembly GCA_963678695.2). Lineage (NCBI taxonomy): Eukaryota > Metazoa > Chordata > Actinopteri > Spariformes > Sparidae > Diplodus > Diplodus puntazzo. Next base: position 11,283,890 of record OZ023161.1, on the reverse strand, counting down.
TCATAACTGCCCTCTGATGAGCATGCTAAATGGGTGTCAAGATGATTTGGCCACATGACAGAACTGGATTGTCTTTGATAAGCCCCGACTTGAGCCAGAACAAGGCAGCAAGGAGGAAAAGAGCGACAGAGAGAAAAGAGATATTGACCCAGAGGATTTTTGGGTGCTTTGTTGAACCAATCAGAACCAAGGGAGCAGGACGGATGGAGCTACGACTGGCCAGCAATGGAGAGGTCAGTAGGGGGGCGGACCCCTGCTGTGGCCTCGGGGGTGAAAGTCATTGTCACCAGGCTTTAATGGGTCCCAAAATTCCTCAACTGACCAAAACCTGTGAAACGATTGAGAAACGAAAGACATTTGTGATTCAAATAGGGCCTCTGGGGGCTCCACCATGAGGTCTGCAGCTTCTCAGAGGAAACAAACACCCTCCCATACTCGCAAGGATAAGCCAACCTGGTCCCCTTTTTGGCTACAATTTCAAATCTTCATATTTTTACATCACAAAACTGTGGGATTTAGCTTGGTTTACTAAGAGTTGGGGTCAAAAGCAGCTTCTGTTTGAAAAATGAACTGTTTAATTCATTTGGCTGTAAGGCAAAGTGAGTAATCATGGTGGGAAAAACACAGTAACATGATTTTTGCTTTTTCCTGTGAAAGAATTCCATCATTAACACTATAAAAAGGTAAAAGTCTTCACAAACAGGAACACAAACGGCAGCACAGCTTGTTTGCCAGGGATCTGCATTAGTTTCTATACATCTGTAACAAAAAAAGTCAATGATTCATTTCAAAAGGGAATAATTGCTATACAAGCCATATCCAACCTCAACAGCAGTTATACTAGGAAAAAGTGATTTCCTAATTTGAGTTTAATATAGGCGCTTCAGATGATGGCCAGAGAGCAGAGCTGAGCTGTTTGTTTGTGTATGTTTGCACTGTATTGTGTGCTGCTGTCCAGGTCGAAATTGGAACCATTTCTACCTCTTCTTTATAATCTGTTGATGGTTTAGGATGCAAAACTCCCCATACACAGAATGTCAACAAGACTAACCATTTTAACTGACATTGTGCCTCAATTATACACAGACAGTTCAGAATTGAATTGTTTTGAAGGACATGTAGGAATCCTGGCCAAACTTAACTTAGGTGGTAGTCTGATCCGAGTTTATGGACTGAGTTGTGATACCCCTGATTACTACATAAATCTCATCATCCAATGGGAGGAGTAGAGGGCCGGCACTACAGGCTTTGTTTCTTCTGTCAGCCTCATCTGCCCTCACTGTCCCGTCACACAGTAAACCCTGCCCAGGCTGAATGCCTGACAAAGACCACCAACCACTCTCCAACCATTCCATCCCACAATCTGCAATTGGCACCCCCACATTTACCAGGCGCATATAAACATGTGCATGCACACTCACACATGACGGAAACCTTGGTGGAAATCACAAACCTGCTCGCTAATCTTCACTAAATCTGCCTCCCCATTTGGCTTTATCTGTCTTTTGTTATCAGTGCTTGGACTGGAGAATGGCAGGGGGTCACAAGGGTAAGACTTCTTTTCCAGCATCTGCTTAAAAAAAGGGGGGGGGGGGGGGGGGGGGGGGGGGCAGAAGAGGAGAGCTATGCAGGGCAAGGGGCCACCCCTAACTCCACTTCTCAACCCTCCATACCCCCAGCCCCCGACTCTGATATTTTTGGAAGTCTTTTTTCCTTTATTCCTTCTTTTTCCTTTTTCCTTTCCTCTAAAACCCAAATAAAGTGTGTGATGGATGAGTGAGCAGAGGCAACACCTCCCCCATCAATCTGGAGCTCGCCGGGGTTTAGGAAGAAGGGGGAGGCTGTCCCCTTACAGGCCTCCAGAGGATCCAGCAGCATGCCCCATGTTTCTCTCACACACATCCAACGGACACACACGTGCATAGTCAGCCATAAAACTCAGTCGTGATGCACATCATCCACAGATACCCACAAATGCGGCTGCATGTTCAAAGCATATGCACAGTAAACACGTACAGTATATATGACAGACAACCAACTATGTCAAACCTCAGACCCCTGCACAGACCCAACTCCACTGCAACGGAGCGCAATTCAGCAACCTTTTTACAGCCCCAAAGTCAGAGGACACCCTATGCTCGCTGAGAGCCTGATGTCAAACCAAACAATGTAAAATTGCTATAACCCAGACATGAAGGAGAACAAGTGAAGGAAAAAAACAAAAAACAGAGAGAGTAAATGCATAAGAGAGAACTGGGGGGTAAAGAAAAGAGTGTGGAGAAAGGAGACACCAAATGGTCCTAGTTAGTGGCTGCAGAGCACAGAGAGATCTGAACAACACAGTCAGTCTCTCTCTCTCTCTCTCTGAGAGCACCACCAGCACAAGGAGTAAATTCCAAGAGAGTGTCGTCACCAGGAGCAGGCGAAAGGCAGGGAAGTGGTTTTAAAAAAAAAAAAGAAAAAAGAAAACCCTGGTTTAAGCCTCTGGGTGAGTTTGTGGGTGGTTTGGTGGGTGGTGTTGTATATATACAGTGTGTGTGTCTATGTCTGTGAGTGAGTGAGTGTGTGTGTGAGTGTGTGCGTGTGCTACATATGTATGAACATACACATTAGCGTGTGCGTTTGCGTTGTTAGAGTCGCACCAGAATCCGAGTATATATCTGGTAAAGCATAATAACAAATGGTTATTCTCCTCCTTTTTATTGTGCATAAAAAATAACTCAGCTCTATGATTGCATCTACATTTATGCAACTCCGAGGGCACCACAAGTGACACAAATGAAGCGCATCCACAATGCTGCATGTCCAAGGTGCATTATGAGTCTGCTTAAACAGTTGATGCTGTATATGCTCACTGCGGATCACTGCAAGTCCTCCAGAACTGCTCAAAATGCTTTAAAAACGTCAACGAGTGCAGCGGGACAGTGAGGCTGAATGGACTGGTTATTGTATGAACCTAGAACCTAGATCAGACTGCTGTGGACTTAAGGCGCAAAAGGCTAACAAAATGACATTCAGGTGAGCACATACACACAAAAAACAAATGTATATTATTAACTGCAGATGTGCAACATTCACAGTCAGCATTTCAGTGCAAGTGAGCTAATGGGAATATGGATTACTACAGTGAAAACATCTCCATATCAAACACTGAGGTACAGTATGTTCGGTTCACCTGTACAATTTAATGTCGATTAATAAAACCCTGCAACTAATTATTCCTTTGTGAAGAAACTGTGTTGGATAGAATTGTATCCAAGTCTTTTGTAAATTTTAACATGATATTTAGCGGTGGTGTTGTATTAGATTTCTCACACCGGGAAGGCAATCACTGATTTCTTACTTATTTAGCAGGAGTTGTCTGGTAAACTTGTGCATCACAACACCCCAGACATAGTTTTACGCCACTTTAAAGATCCTCTTTATAAGATAGTTGATATTTGAATCTCAATCCCACTTCGTCAAATGCTGACGCTTGGAATTGTAGGTCGGGTCGGCTGCCATCCGAAAGAGTCAGTATTTCACGTGTTGGGAATGCACACTATGTCTTTGTTTAGACTGACCAGAAGTAAACTTTAGAGATGGGGCAACTGCTCATGAAGTGAACCGACTTCTAGTGAAATGTCTTAATAGAATTAAGAGGAAGATGCATGCTGCAAGCTCGAGTGAACATGTGAGCTAACCTAAGCGTATCAGTCCAGTTTGTGAATATAAAGAGATGAGAGGAGAAATGAGGCGAGAAGCAACCGGAGCTCAAGGAAAGTTTTGGAAGTCAGTCCAGGTTGTAGCTGTAGTATACTTCCCCCAAACACACATGTATGTCTACACTGTTGGTCCAGTGGCTGTTTGTAGTGAAATAACCCATTTCACATGAATAAAAAGCATGTATGTATCTCCTGTTCAATCGGAATGCACCTAAACTGTACACCTGCTGGTTGGCTTGATCAGAGGGCTGCTCTTGTTTCAGCCCTCGGGGAAAGTGTCTGCTGCTGGAAAGTGTGTGTGCGAGCGTTTGAGTGCTCTACACCTGAGTGCAAATGGATGGACTTTTCTGTCAGCCAAGATGGTTGTGATGGACACACATACACACTCACAAATAGTTTGCATGTATGTGTGTGTGTGTGTGTGTGTGTGTGTGTGTGTGTGTGTGTGTGTGTGTGTGTGTGTGTGGCAGGCAGACAGAACCTCCAGCCAGCAGAATGATTGAGCCTGGGCTCATTTGTAGCCAACACAGCCCAAAACTGAGATTGCAGATCCAATTCATGTGAAGCCAAACCAGATTCATTAGACTCCAGACAGCTTGATGTGGAGACGGCAACCCGGTGTTGTTGTTGTCATTTTTGTTTGTGGGTCAAGCGAAGGCTTCCGGTGTTTTGATACCACACATTGTCAAGTGTGTGGGTTTTTTAAACTATGTGTTTGGATACAAAATGGACTGCAGCCCTTTTGCTGTTGGGTACCCACATCACCAGACAATAAAATTATAATCATGCTGGTGAACTAAATATGTGAATATGTTGTATAAGTATTAAACTCAAAATTCAGAAAAAAAGGAAAATTGACCCGCAGCTAAAAATACTGGTTATCACAAGCACACGAGGAGGGGAGCTAAACATAGCCGCAAGCTTCTGACACAGTGAGAGAGGGAGAGAGATGGATAGATAGAGATGGAGAAACAGAGTGAGAGAGATAGCCTAACTAACAGCTGTGAACATTTTCCATTTGAAGTGAAACATTCCTGTGTACTCGTGGCCCTGCACACTCCAGCGGGCTTCCTCTCAGCTCCATGTGGTATTTGTCCCCAGCTAAGATCCAGAGAGTGGGAGAGCGAGCTGCAAACTTTCCCAAGGATACCATCCAGCCACATGCCACTCTCGCCCTCCCTCCCAGCAGAGCGGCCCTGCTTTCCCCCTCGTCCGACTCTCCTCCTACGCTCCCTCTCTCCTCTGCTGCCTCCTCATCACTATCCGTGGTTTACAAGGACATCACATTCATTAAGAATTTGATCCTGACTGGAAAATTATTCTATTTCAATAATGGCCATGTACTGTAAAGTTCCATGTCAGAGCAGTATTAGAAATAAGTCAATTTTTCTTGGGCAAGTCAAGTCGAGTCCTTAGTTAAGGCAAGTCAAGCCACTTTTATCCCTACTCAAGAAATTTATGTCTTAACTGCAGAACCAAGTCTTTCCAAATCTTTTAGCTACAACGTTCAGAAATCATGAGGAAGTGTTTTTTATTGCGCCTCAGTAAAACAAAAGTAACCAAACAACAAAGGTCTTGATCAAAAAATATTCCTTCGTCATCACATAAAAAGAGTGAAATACCGACAGCAGCACAACGAAAAACTTAACTGAAAACACAATATCAACACGGACAAGTCATTCGTGTTATCATGTCTCAAGTCAGGTAACACGTTTTTAACTTCCAAGTCCATGTTGAGTCTCCAGTCATTTATTTTATTTGTTGAGTCAAGTTGCAAGTCATAATTACTCCACATACCACATACCCCACTACAATCAAATTACATTTTGTCTTTTGTGCGACTTAGCAAACGCCTTCATGCAAACCAATAACATAAGATGGTGAACATGGTAATCCTGATACCTGCTAATCATCTTTTTTATGGCTTTATTTGATAGGACAGCTTGAGATATGACAGGAAATGTGATGAGAGAAGTGGGGTGACATGCAGCAAAGGGCCACAGGTCAGAGTTGAACCCTGGGCCAATGCAGCAAGGACACAGCCTCTGTATATAGAGCACACGCTCTTCCAACTCAGCTACTGTGGCGCCCCTGCATTGTCAATTTTTAAAGTTCCGACATTAACATTATTTCAAGCATCTCTATGCAGAAAATCAGCCTCACAGATCTACTCATATAGTTATTGATCTAAATGTAGTTTAATATCCTCTTACATAATCATTCTTGATTGACCGTCGCTGAGCTGGAGCCTCATGAAACTCATTCACACATCCTTGCGACCGAGGTGGTGCAAGAACTTTGGACTATTTGAGGTCATCCAGTGGCTACCATTGGTCACGGCTTGGTTTGCTGAGCCCAAAAATGGATGCTAAGGGGAAATATCTATTTGCGTTGCTTCTCATCTGGCAGAGCAGGGTTAGATAAAACTAGATGTGTTGACCGCTAGTATGCTAACTTCCTCCATTTTGGCTTCTTCCTCAAATGCCATCAATGTCAAGATGATTTGCAATCAGTCAACGGTGTAAATTTCCATGTCAAAGTTCACCAATGTGTTAACCTACGTGATGTGAACATTCTCTGCTATAAATAACGGCATTTGTACAGTTTCAATTTATTGAGTGTTGAAGGAACAGAAAATGAACCTGCTGCCTACCTCACTAAAACACACACGGCGTTTGATTTTAAATGTTAAAAGGTGTGTGTATTTCCATCCAGTAACGTTCTGCCATTTGGTTCCACCTTGTCTGCGTGTGTCCAATTGCACAATAAATAGCCTGGACCTCTTTCTGCTCTATTCACCGCCACATCACATGGCCATCACAACTGTAACCACTGAGAGATATGCGTGCATGTGTGTGTGTGTGTGTGTGTGTGTGTGTGTGTGTGTGTGTGTGTGTGTGTGTGTGTGTGTGTGTGTGTGAGCGTGTCCTCAGGATCTTGGCTGAGCTCGTGTGTCCTCAGGATCTGTGGGTCTCCAGTTGTGTGGGTAACATGACGCTTCAGCCCCAGCCAGTTGTCGCAGATGGTAACAGCACAACAGCTAAGCGCAAGAGGGGAGCGAGGAGGAAGTGTTGTTATCACCAGCTGGCTCAGTGGCTCAGCCATGAGCAGTCAGTGAGACGAGTGCAGCAACAGGAACGCGTGGGTGTGCATGTAGGCTGTACGGAGGCCCCTCAAGTCTGAGAGGGCGAGTGTTAGGAGTGTGTTTAGGTACGTTACGTGCATCAACGTTTGTCGGTGTGTGTGTGTGCGCGCGTGCATGCATGCTAGCGTGTGTGGCCCACACATGACGTACTTGGAGCCCCGAGCATTTTCTACGACCTTCATCTTGCTTGTTTGTGCAGCCTTCTGAGCGGACGCTGAGAAGCTCGTGTTGTTTTAGTCCTGATTGCCCAGCGATTAATGTCTAAATGTTGCGGCAATTTGCAAACATTTGAGATAAGTCAATAGCGTATTATAAATATTACTAGAGAAAAAAAAAATCATCAAGCTTTGCTGTTTGGGCAATCTGTATTAGGCTGCAGCCTGCAAGGGAACATCTGTATTTGAACCCCTGCAGTTTGGACGCTTTACATTAACGCCTGTCTGAGCTGATGCCTCTCGCGGTCTCTGAGGGATTCAGACCTAAAGGAGCGAGGGCCTCTGACGGTTGGGAGGATGCAGCCATGAGACCTCGCGTACCAGTAAAACTAAAACAAGAACACGTTTCCCGTAACATACATTGATTCCCCTCCCATTTTAAGGTTGTGAGCGTGTGTGTGTGTGTATGTGTGTGACTCTGTGTGCGCGCCGATCAAGCATCTCTGTGTGGCCTTGTGGTGTCACTGAGTTCACACACTCTACAAGCCTGCCTAGGAAATTTCTCTAACATATTGTATAAACTCTGAAAGATGAAACAGAAAGTTACTTATCACTGCAAATCTTTAAGAGTCTGTTTACAGCGCAAGGCCTAGTCGGGGCTCCGCTACAAGCCTGTAAAGATATGACAACACATCATTTTCCGAGCGCTCTCTTTCCAAGCAGGCTCTTCTCTTTCCACATAAATCTTTCCGTATTTACATCTCGATTTATAAAAAGTCCAAGGCCGACATTCCCCTTTCTCTCATCATGTCATCCCACCCTTTCCTAAAAGCAGTTATTGTTGGCATGTGGCATCATCACAGCCAAACAACAAAAGGGATTGTCCACTGCAACCAGAAAGCTGACATCATCTCTTCCTTGTGTCTTTTAATAGCTTTTTGATGTCCAAATGCAGTTGCACCTCCGCCACACTACATCTTTAAGAGAGTGGAGCTCCTGTTAGGGAAGGCGATGTTACATAACAGAGCCCCCCCCCCCCCGCCCTTTCCTTTGCACATGTTTCAGAGTGTGACTGCCATGAGTTCAACACTGAAAAGGGGGACAGAGGACCCTCTGAATGATCAGAGCTGGAGGAGGGAGGATAAGAGAGCGGGAGCGAGAGTAGCAATGCGCGATGTCCTCACAGTACATCATTCCTCCTCTCTCTGTCGCCCTCCACCCTCTCCCCCAGGCAGTCAGCCGTCCCCAGTCCACGGACAATGGGACTGTTCAACCAAAATAGTACCTTGCCTTAGCCATGCTTCCTGCCCGAGCACTGGCCTTGCAGAATTCCTTGCCCCTTATCAAAAGGGGATTCCTAACTTGACGAGGTCTGCTCAGTTGAGCGGACAATTACATCAAGGTGAGGTGAAGAAAGGGAGGGTCATGACTGAAGAGACATCACACATGGCTGTATAAAGTCGAAGGCACCAACAGGAGCTTCCTGTTTAGCTCACAGTCCGTTAAGATGCAACACATCCACAGGCCGACGGACTTCTGCTAACTCTCGCAGCTGGCGTACTTAACCCTTTAGAGATCAGTCGACTCTGACTGAATTAGACCACAGACAACAACGCTTCACGTTGCAGGAAAAACAATGGACACACATGCTGTCAAAAACAGGCTGCGCTTGGCCACAGAAAACACAAATGACAGCTTTAAATAGGCTCAGTGACTGAAAATTCCCCTGAAATCTTGGCCTGGGGAGGTTACACCAAATAAAAGGAAGTACTGTAAGAGTCATCAACACACACAACTTGAGAAACATTTGCATTATATCTGTTAAGTGGCGGGTGAAATAAGAAAAAAAAGTCTATCTATTTTGAGACAGATGCGTTATTACTCAATGTGCAAAAGAAAGACTGCCGTGCAATAAGGGGAAATCTCAAAATAATCCCATCAACATTTTCAAGATCTATTGATGATTCATTTAAATTGTTTACACATTTAGAAACAAAAAAGTTATAAACATTAATTTCATCAACTAAATATACCCTACAATCACAAATGTTTTCAAGGCTAAGGTGATTTATTTTCAAATCACTTTGAATAGTATAAATATCAGTCATTAGTACAAGAAATCTTTGTACCACATCAGGTCCTGAAATCGTTGACACTGTTTTCATTTGTAAATGAAAAAAAACCCAACAAAAACAAAACAACATTGTTGGTCGGGGCTACAACAATTACAAAGTCTGGGCATGTTATCGTCTGAAGAAACAGTGTTTTGTACTATTTGAGTTCTTTGGCCTTCAGCCATAGCCAATCACAGAAATGGGGCGCATTTCATGTGGTAGCTGGCCTCTGTGGCCTCCTGTCCACAGCATTTTATTTTGTTAAGCTGTCATGTTCACATAATGCTGCCTTAGTCGGAGCTGATCATTAAGTAGTTAAACGCGACCAAACTGACGAGAGCTCCTATCGACGTCAGCCGCTTGAGCGCTCATTAAAACAAAGGAACACGCGGAAAAACAAAAGTAAAACCAGTTTTGCAGTAGACAATTTTGCAAACATGGTATAAAACGAGCTCGAGACCACATGAAGGACTGAGTAATATGACTCTACTCTCCAGATTTCTGAGAAAAGCAGCCCATCTCTCTTTCTCTAAATCTCTTTTCTTTCTGAAGCTCTCTATGCTCTTGCAAGCCTGAAGACAGACCCTGTCCTCCCTGAGGGTTCTGCTCGGTGCAAACCCAAGAAAGAGTTTTTCTCTGCATTGTGTAGAAGACATGTTGTGAAAGGTTTTGGCTCTGACTGTCTGACAGCAGTGGGGGCTGTCTGTGTGAGGGCCTCATTCATGGCTGTGGAAATATGATGTGGTGAGTGGATGCATATGGGCCTGTACATCTCTCCCCCTTTTCGTCTGAAGTGTATTCAAACCACGTCGTTCCTACTGAGAGCTTTATTATACTGCCCAGGGGAACACGTCGTCTCTGTGGCTGCATCGTGGATCTCTCTGTGGACTCTGCCTCTCTGGTTTCTTTCTACTCCACAGAGCAGTGACTAACTGGGAATGCACCTTGTCCCATCCCTGGAGGACCACCAGGACTGAACAGCACGCGTCCTCTCATTAGCAGATATCTCCAACTCATCCTGCCGCAACCCCTTTGGACTACTGCAGGAACTGTGGGAAGATACTACTCAGGCTAAAGTGAGCTAAAAGATGTGTCCCTCTTTTATGTTACGGAACTATCCAATAAACCTGTGATGATCCCAAATGACATGGTCTACTTTCATGACAGCTACTGCAGGGGACAATACCAAGGGGAATTTTCTAAGTGACTGCTGACAGGAATCAATATATTACCCATGAAAGCACACTGAGGTGTATGTGAGTGCACAAAAGCGTGCAGGTTACATTAAAATGAGCAGTGTGTGAGTGTGCACAGCAGAACAGGCTAACCCTGAACAATGTGACCATGTGATGCCGTTACACGCACGCCTCGGAAGATTGGGAAAAAAAAAGAGTGCAATCCACAAAACCTAAAATGAGTCACAAGAAAACAAAACACAAGCACTGATCAGCAGTAAGTATACTTGTCTCTCCAATTCAAAACCAGTAACACATACCGGTAGCACTTGGGATCGAATGCGACCCCATACAATTAACAACAATTGGTTGCATTCCCTTAAGGATTTTCCCAGACAAAAGTGCTCGCCGTATCAATACTGTCCCTTGCTCCCTCCCTCGCCTGCAGTGCTGTGGTATCATATCTGGCCTCTTTGTGCGCAGGGGGATTTCCAGCCGCTGAAACGGTGAGCTGGTTGGGAATGGGCATCCGACCTCTGGGCAGCGTTTCTTTAACCGTGTGGGAACGGAGCGCTCCGTGTGGGACTGGAGGACACGTGACAAACGCACACATACCGTTTTGGGAAGCGCACACACAGTGACACAGTGACACAGTTGGTGTGACACTGTGAAAGTAGCGGGGCAGATTTTGAAATGACACCAGGCCAAGAGGCCGGTCTTTTTCTGTGGAAGCGACACGTCTGAGGCTAATAATGCAGGTGTACATACAACCTTTAAGGAGTTCACCCAATAATGAAAATTCAGTCATTATCCACTCAACCCCACGCAGATGAAAAGTCGAGTGAGGTTTCAGAGTTCATTTTTGTAATTTCACATCAAAATAGTGCTGCAGCATACTCCTAAACAACTGATGTAGATGGGGACTTGTGTGCCCATCCATGAACTCATTGTTTAAATAGGCACTGGTTTACCTCAAGGGAGCAAAGAACGTTCATTGAGTTTATTTTGGGCAGATATTACTTGATGAAGCTTATGAGTTGAAGTACGACTGGGACTGGACATCAAAAACGTTATTCTTACTGGTTGTATAGGCAATACCAACTGTATGCAATTTCCATAAACAAATAATTACAGTTAATCTCACTTTGCCGCACCAGTACTTGAACCTTGGCCACAGCTGTCCACCATTTTTTAACTGTTATGGAAGTATTCCTGCAATTTTGAAAGCGGATGTTAACATACTACAAGTGCAATACGTCCGAACTTCGCTTTTCAGGAAAAGATTACCTTAATCAAAAAACCTTTTTACAGATGAGTCCCCCCTGGGGCTTATACAATGTAAAAGCAGCTCTAACCCAGAACCAGTTCTCAAATAAATCTATGGTTTCAACTAATGTTCATTTCCATTATCGATTAAGCTACTGATCATTTCATAATTAAACATTTAATCCCTTAATCAATTTTACAAAATGTCAAAACATTGTGAAAATGCTACATCACAATATACCAAAGACAAAAGGCCAAAGTGACATCTTCAAATATCTTTTTTTGTCCAACTAACATTCCAAAACCCGAACACATTTTTCTACCATATATCACAAAGAAAAGCAGCTATTCATTACATATGGCTTGAAAAACGACAAATTTTTTTCAATCTATTAATTGACCACTTGTTGCAACTTTTAAACCACACCAGCTAACTATAAACAAGAATAGCATTATCAGGTATCACTTCCCAGAAGACAGCACAAGATTTTATCGTTCACATTCTTACAGACTGCACTATATTTGTCATCTCTGACATCAGCTCGGACACACATTTGATTGCAGTTGAGGTTGAGTTCTAAATTGGGTGTTTACAGGGCTCTGTTTACATGCAGAGACTCCAACTAGTGTGGGAACAGTAAACAGCAGCATCAAGTATACTGAAATGATTACCGATGGTCAGCCCACAGAAAAATGCACCAAACTAATTAAACAACCTCAGCACACTGCTCCCGCCATATGGATTTTCTAGTTGAAAAATTATCTGTTTGCTTCTCAGACTGGCGCACATTTTTAAAGCCGCTCTGTAATGTGACAAATTCTTTACATACTTGTCTGATCAAGGGAATTAGAAATATTCAAGAACTACCAAAAGATGCATTTGAAGCTGATGAGTTGGCTCACAATGTGCTCATTAAGCGTCCTTTTTAATAGAATGAGAAACCATAATAGATGTAAAAATCTACGAATCCGTTCTTCAGATAAAATTGAGTAAAAACTCTGCAGTGATGGAGAATGATCATATAATCATACATAAATACATTATAACAACATAATAATGCCACTCAAATATAATACGAGAAGTCTAATGCGATAGTTGATAAATGGGACACGTGTAATTACAATTAGAGCGCGCTGACAAAGAACCTTACACACTGTTTGTGACCTTACATAGTGCAGCTCTTGTACAAGCAAAAACCTAATCTCGTGTCTCAATGACTGAATCACTAAAAACATGTCTGGCCAATGGTCAGTAATGAGCAGACAGAAGGTTAATCAGATCTACTCGGCAAACGCAGAAAAACCCCAGCTGCACAGAAACCATTCTTCTCTTAACAGACTTGTAATTGCAGAGACAGACAGACAGATGCGGCTTACAAAACAACTCGTGAAGAGGAATGCCAGCCATTTGGCATGTACAGTACAACAGATGAATGGCTTTTGTTGAGGGGTTTCACCGGGCCCAGTTGACAGAGGGCTAAAGTCAGTGCTCCCCAGCCCAGCAGACAGACGGGACAAAGACGGGCCAGTGTATTTCACCCACAGTTTTTCTCTAGGGGCCTTTTCACAGCTAATCCACTGGGCCTGAGAGGAGCAGCAGGACAGGTCAGTAATGCTGCTCCACCTCTGCGGAGGCCTGAGTCTTTGGCAGCATTATGGAGGCAGATAAAGGAGCTCGACGCTGCCTTCTGTGTCTCTGAAGTCACTCTTGTCGGGCTGATCCTGATCCCTGACATCGTACTATTGGAAGGAAGGCTGGCAGGTCATTGGCTCAGTTTGATGGCCAGGTAAGCTGCTGTAGAGCCTGCTGTTACTATAGTCTGCCCTGGCTGGACACCCACACTATGGCCTGGCTGTCATGAGATCAACAGCAGACACCTTCCATAGCCACTTCCCCTCCCTGTTTGATTCTCTCTCCTCGGCTCACTTTCCCAGCTCTCCACCCTACTTCTGGACACGCTAAATCACCCGGCACACTTTTTTTTAATAGTGGCCAATGCCTCTGAATCCAAAGCACTCTAAATATGTCACATTCCACATGGTACCTATCTCTGTGGTGGCGGGACTTTCTCACAGAACTTAAACCCTATTTTTCTTTGAATGAGACTACTCTATTGTTGTTCAAATTGTCCATCCAAACCCTAGCAACTTCCCCAAATCGGTATGCCACAGGAATTCCTGGCTCCACTGCCAACTCTAGCTACCTGGTAAAGGGGATTAGGGTGCTTTATCCTTTAGTCAAGAATGCGGAATGGCTGAACTTCTGACCAAGTCAGACAGGCTTGACATTCAAAGCTTGTGTTCCACGGTGATGCCTCCAGCCTCTGTTGTCCGTCTCTCCACTAAAAATTCCATCAGGACAATTTGATATCAATAACACTTGTGAACTTTTTAACCCATAACCTACTGTTTCAAACGAACAGTGATGCAACGCGAAAAATAAGGAAAGGATTTTCACACAAACACTTTTATAGAACGTGAAGATCAAACGTAGAAGAACTAGGTTAACACCCTCACAAACGCTTGGCAACACGCCACATCCTTAACATAATTATAATCCTAACATTCATGTTTGAACACCATCCACCCGCCTTCTAATGCTGAGTCACAACAGGTAAAACGGCGTGCCCACCGACCCGTCCCACTCCACCTCCTCGGGCTCCAGGCGATCACGTAAAAATAGCTATCATCGATAGCATTCCTAAGCCATGACACTGTGCTTAAGGTGACTACCACTCCCAGTAACCCGGCAGCAAGTCTCTCACACTCAAGCCCATTCATGAATAGCATCCCACTGCAAGCTTTCCCATGAAAAAAATAGCCGTGAGGTTGCATGTGGCCCCATGCGTTTTCTGGACAAGACAGGTCCAGAGAAGAAGAAGTATGCTTCCAAATTTTACCCAACTTGGTGTGAGACCTTCCCCTTTATTGACATCTCGCTTACCCATCCTCTTGCCTCCACTCTGACGACCCTAGTCCTGCATCAGATTATCCCTTTTTGAGGGTCTACCTGACACACACACACACACACACACACACACACACACACACACACACACACACACACACACACACACACAGACACTCACAACGTTTGCACTTGAAGCTACTGTTTGTGATGTAAATGATGAGATGAGGTGACTTTCGATCACTTTTTGTACATTTTCTTTTAATGAAAGGTCACTTTACTTTACATCCTTAGGGTTAGGGCTGAGTCAATACCACAGAAAATCTCCAACCTTTTCACACGTTGGTAGGTGTGCTGTTGGCAAGTTATCAACCACAACACATCTTCCATAACGGCAAATACAGATCACCTGTTGATCATCTGAGATGCTGCAACACAGATATAGGACATAAAAAGCATACAGCAAAGGTGAAAAATATATGCATTTTAAGATTCTCCATATATCAGTCGTGTGAACTACGAATGATCTGAGGCACATGTCAGGGCAGGACTGTGCTACAGCATCAATGCAGGGTGATGCTTTCCCTCCCCTTTAGGCTAATTTTAAAAACTATAACTTAAACTGTCGAAGGCAACTTGTAACAGCAGTTTGATCTTTATTCACAGGTGTATTCAGCAGGACCAGAAACATTTTCAATATGGAAAATATAGAATAACACCAGCACCAGATGGAAAAAAGAACAGCCATTCAGAAGACTTTGATAAGTAGGGCAAGCGCAGTTACGTACTGACTTTGGCCGGTGACTCACCACCTCAAGGTGCGTCATAGAGCATCGGATTAGTTATTTAAGATCTCAGTGGTCTGACTGGATAATGCTTTCTGTCTAAACAGTCCCATCCTCACCCATCCACAAGAGTATACATGCCAACATTGTGTACAAATGATCTCTTATATTATTGTCCTCTTCATCTGCACTTGACCTCTTTTTAAAATTTTTTGGCATTATATATGTATTCAGACCTTCATACATAAATTTGTTGTGATTTTATACAACTTATAGCACTACTTTTTAGGCGTTTATCTTGGAAACTAATTAAATAAGTGCCTCATTCTCACACATTGTAAAGCTGTATTGAAAACCAAACCATCATGTGGGGTAAGGGAGGTTCAGCCTGTGTGTAACGCACACAAGATTCTGAGAAACGGTATCTCGGCCACAGCCCTAACTATGATCAAACATAAAAACCAAATCATGCATTTATCTCAAATCAAAACCGAACGGGGCTTTTCCATTTTAAGTCGCTGCCTACCTGAGTAAGACCACATAAGACAATTGAAGAGCATAAAAAAGAAAAGAAGAATCTAACAAAACAAGGTGTGTCTTGGTTTTGGCAAGGTTGCCATGTCTTCCTTTCAACAAGAAAAAGAATAAACAGGAACTTCTGCTGTAAATATGTGTAATTTGAAGATAAAAACTGAACAGTGCACTGGCGGGTTGGCAGCCACATGACTTTCAGTTACAAAGACCTGTCCTACTGCTTCTGCAGCTGCGTAAGGTGGCAGTCTGGCTACCACTTCTACTAATCTTTCAGCATCACTGCCCAGTGCATGGAAGTACATCCAACAGCAAAAAATAAATTGAGCGATCAATATTGGAGTCTTGAAGCCAGCCTTTCAGAGTGTGCAGACCCAGATTTGAACATGTAATCCTGATCATATGCACTTGTTTCTTAGACTCTTAGAACCTCTTCTCATCTCAAGCAGTAGGCAGCTTGACACGAGAAGAGGCTCCTTAAAAAATATTTTAGACATGTAAGCTGCAACAGGACACACCCTCTTTAAGATCACATCTTTTTAAAAGTTTAAGTCTGCACAAGGTAAAGGCTTTTGATTGCTTCGTTCCTCTGTATGTAAGAATTTGTCATCTGTCAAATGAATATTTTTAAGCAAACACACACACACTACATATTGCTCTTTGTATCCATCTCGTTGTTTAAAAAACACCACTGCCCCAGCTTTTATTTTGAAAGTAGAAGAGAGCCTATAAGTTGACTCTTCCAGGTCAAGTAGAAATGGCGAGTCTCTGCACTTAGTTTCAGTTTTTTGTTCAGGGGATTCAGACAGCCAGAGCGGCATGAGCAGCTTTGACCATACAGTCAATCAACTCCTCTTGACAGCTCAAATCATCTTTCACGCGCACAATTCTGACGTCCGTCTAGCACAAATCTACTTCTACTCTCATAGACGCGTGCGTGTGCACTCTCAGAGGTTGACTTGCAGACTGAGTAGTGCTCGAATTTGTTTTGTGCTCTCTCAAATCTTCTGTCGTCAATATACCTCCATACCAATGCAGCCGTCCTAACGGGGGGATAGGAGGCAGCTGTGAGGGGGATGCTGCGGTCGGCCTTGCCCTCCTCTCAGTTCTGGAGACCAGCTGACTTATATCAGAGGGCCATCAAGGACAACAACAATCAGGCATACCACTGAGAGAAAGCAACTAACCTCCTCCACCATGGACAGAAATCTTCCCCCAACACAGAACCAGACAAAGTTGTACTTCAGCACGATTTCGTTCCTCAATTTAAACATACATTTTTATTCATTTTTGTTCCATTCTCTGTAATTACTCTCCTAGTCTTAGCTTGGGAAAACCTCACTGGCTTTTTCTTTCCTCGAAAACCCCAGGGCAGCCAGAGCAGGGAGGACTGAGGCCCGACACCTGATGCCCTCCTCCTGGCACCAAGGGCCACTGAAAGATTCCTCAGGCCTGTGAAACCAGCCGGCTGTGCACAGGGTTCAAAGATTCAACACATTCCAGGGCAGCTCTCAGGGGACAGTTACTTTGTGAACGGCCAAACAGAACGAAAAAACCCACCAAATATTTGAGATCGGTAATTATAGACTCACTAAACTTATCAGGGACCATACATGTTCTTTCAATGAGTAGAGTGGATACAGTTATCCATAGTTTTATACGGTATTAACAATATTACTTCAATGAGAAGCTTTATCAATACTTAAAATACAATAATCTTAGCTTATCATTGTAAACTGTTGATAAGAATGATAAATATTAAAATGGAACGTCAAGCTTACATTATGGTGAACTACAGCAAGCAATAGTCTGTAAAGTGATGACTTTAGGCCATATGCAGACCTAAATGAAGAACTCAATTTGGGACTCTACAAAACTTCCTATTGGGTTGGGAAGCTGGGTACTAATAAAGAATTATGTGAGTGTGTGTGCGCGAGCGTGTGTGTGTGTGTGTGTGTGTGTGTGTGTTTGTGTGTGTGTGTGGGGGGGGGGGGGGTCCAGATGGACAGAGGGCCAATATGGACGTAGAGGGGTCATAACAGAAACCAGAGTATCAAAGCCAAGAGGGCTGATTCCAGAAACTTGGCACTTTCAAGTAGCACTTATCCAGGGGTATCATATAAACTTAACCCTGCTGCCAGAATGGCCTCCTGGAAGGAAATGAGTCGAGGGTCGTGACCTTGAAAGCACAAGTCAAACGTTGCCGGCCATGGCGCACAGATAGTCACAAGGTAAGCTGCACAGCCACAGCCTCGGAGTGGCAGATGGCTCTTAAATCTGAGTCGACGGCTGATGGAAATCTCCGAAGACCCACGTTCTGTCTCAGCCCCCTTCACCAGAACAGCAGGATGATACACAAGTAACATGGCAACTGTCACAGGGCGACCACACACCACTGTGGACACATTTTCATCCATCCATCTTTACACCAAATTCAAAAAGCTACACTGTAAAAATAAAAATGAAAATAAAAAGAAGACAAATTAGGCAACAAAGATGTAAAGCCCAATTTGTTGACTAGCATGTCGCTGTCTTGGTAATCTAGCTCATGATCTTGTATTTCGATGTACTTTCGATAGACTTCATGTTTGCTGCACAGTGTGAAAAGTTTTCAGGCTTAGTGTTAACACTGTTATGTCATTAACCACAGGGACTTCAACACAAGTAGTCTATAATGACGCATCACTACCATGCACCATGGTAACAGAAATAACAAATAATTGACACACTCTCTCGTTGCACGTTCATCAGATATGCGTCTCATATCATTTGCTGTGTCTTGCCTTTCCCTTACGGCCGGGCATGAACATGAATATTGCAGCTGTTAGTGGCTACCAAGCGTCTGATGGATGTGCTATTTCTGCCATGCTGGTCAATAGAGGATTTAAGCTGTCTTTATTGTCAGTGACAAGATCATTTCTTGACTTTTACAGGCAACCAATGCAGCTGAAATACAGCTAATGATTGCTTTTGGTCAGGCCTCTTGACCGACAAGGTAGGATTATGGAGTCCCAAAGTGTCTGCTCTCAATACTTTAAGGTTCAGTCAGCAAAATTCTGTCGCAAAAACTTACACCAAAGTGACAGTGAGCCTGGCTTGGATCTCTTATTCATCACACATAAACATCATCACTGAGGACACTGCAAGTTTGATTTTTTGTAACTTAAACTACCACCTTTACAAATATAGCAATGATGCTTGCAAAGGAAAACAAAAACCCTTTCCCCCCTCTTTAATCCCTGGCTTATCCCACCAGGTCTACACTTCAAACATTCAGTCACCAGCTCAACCTGAGGCCTCCTGCTCACTGCCATTACACCACGCACAATGGCTCGTCAAGGTGTCCTATTTCCAAGTCACATTCTTGGATAAATGCTATCCTGAAATCAAATCATGTGGAAATGAACAGACGATGCATACAAAGATTAGACCTGACCGATGTGTCAGTTTGCTGATATTGGCCTTTTCAGAGATATATTGTGATTGGCGTGTAGTCATTTTTAATTACGTGTTAAACTGTTAGTAAAGTTGATTGCTTCCGTGCACCAAAGCCATTCTAAATAGACAACATTACCTTAAACTGTAAAGTTTTCCGCGTTACATATCTTTATCTCTAGTGTTTGTTAACCACATTTGAGGGATCATTGCAAAGATTATGTGTTTATCAGACAATATATGGATATTAGAATATTTTACTCCCTAATATCAGCATCAGCGTTGGCCGCTAACTCGAATATCAGCTGGGCTCCATTACTTACTAAGGCCATTCATTAATGATAAACACTGGAGATGATAATGGCCTGTCAAAGATATATCAGTGTCGGCTTATATGTTGATCAAAACTATTTTTTTAAAGATTGTAATGCAGAAAAATATGCTTTGGGTATTTTTAATTATTGAATTCCCAGTGAATTTTACTGTTTCAGTCATTTTAGACTGTTAAGTTTACTGTTAAACTGTAAAATATCCTGCCTCCATTACATATCTTTTTTCAGAAGTGTTTGATAATCCCATTTAGGGATCACTGCACAAAATGTGTCTAAAATTAAAATATCTGTTGGACTCTAATACCTATATATAAGGAAAAAATCTGTATTGTTCCAAACACCACAGGTTTACTTCTACATTTCCTGTAAGACATATACTTTTTAGGTTCCCTTCTTGTATAGTCAGCAACACTTTCAACACAGACTTTCCCATCATCACTGAAGTGACATCCTACATTTTGTGTCCAACAGGAAACTTGAACATGTTGTTTCCAAATCATTTCCTCTGTTCAGCTGTTCTTGTGTGTGTTTCTTGATATGTAGCAACATATCTAATGAAACTGTCTCTTATGAAATAATCTCACCGATGGCCTTCCCGGCACTGGCTCTAACTGCCAAGAGTGCAGCGAGTGCATTCAGATGTCATCACCAATACATGTTTCGTTCCGCAGACAACTGACTCATTGATTAGTCCAAAGCCACCGCAGTCGTTTGGTATTGAGCTGTTATGATGGATGTCAGGACTCAACACAAACAGATTGTAATGCGACTCCTGAAAACCCACTTCAGCTCATAAACACACGAGTGATCAAAAACGTTCAAACTTTCTTCGAAAGTGAGAAAATGTACCCAAAGAGTGTTAAAATATTAAGAAGCCACACATGAGGTGTATATATGGTTATCTGATATATCATGTCTAGAACATGACTACACCAACCCATGTTCTGTGAAATATGTGTAAATAGCAGGGCTTACTCAACCAGATAATCCTTCCATATCCATATATCTATACCCATTTCCTGCAGTCACAGGACATGAGATAGTGCCCGACCCTCAAACATTCAGTCACTAACTCTACCTGAGGCCTCCTGTTCACTGCTGTCACAAATCAGTGGTGGTGGCCTTTCAAAATTTCACGACTAATTCTAAAACATGAAGAATATGTTGACAACTTGCCTCGCTCTGGGAAATCAGTAAAGCCAGAAGGTTGAGGCTGAGTGGACGGTTATTCAAGAGAAAGACTTTTAACAATCATCAATCTCTCAGGTTTTTTTTAAAAAAAGATTTTGTTCTTTGTGAAATTAGCCAGCTGGTGGTGTTGCAGGTTGTGTGGTTATTGTGGTTTCAGCCAGCTGGTGATTCTCCTGAGAATATTTATGTACTTGGTTTTGGTAATTTGTTTCTCTCGCAACAAGGCAAAAGTGGGGAGACTTCTGTGATGATCGGAGATAAACGCCTCAGTACTTGTCCCTCACCCCCTGAAAAAAATACTTTTTTTTAATCACAGCAAAAATGTCAACTGCTTTAAATAGTGTTAAATAAAAAGGTGAAAATTATATTTAGCCTACATGATGTTGAAATTAAATGTTGATTAATGTGCATTGTCCTTAAATAAATGAATGATTAAATTAGTTAATAAATACATTAGTTTAGCTTAGTTCAATTTATTTTAGTTTACATAATAAGGGGCAGTGTAAATTAACTTGAGTTATAAGTACTTATAAAATATCACTGGAAACAAGTGGAACAGATACATATCAAGTGTATTAATTAATGTGTATTAATCACTCATTGTTCTAATTGGTTACTAACAATATACATGGAAATAAACACCAACTTAAACAAATAAATGTAAATAAATTAATCATTTTTAATTTGATTTAATGTATTGTAAAATCACTGAGCATGACAAATGATACAATTTAAAACTTTAAAACCATAGACATACAAAATCACATGTGTAACTTTACTGTTTAATATGTATACAGACAGCATTTATTTGAGAAATCTGGCAACTCGTAGCTCCCTTAGGTGCCAGGTGAATTATGTTGTGAGCTCCCTTAGGTGCCAGGTGAATTATGTTGTGATTAGCAACCTCCCCCCTGTCTAAACTAACTAATCTAAACTAATGACAACCTAACACCTTTATACGAAGAGCGAAAATGACAGTTGTGTATGGTAATGAGTTGTGACGATACTAAAAAAAAAAAAAAAAAAAACTAAACAGGAAATAGAACCCAAAAACACCAGTTGCCTCACATTCCTAGAAAAAAAAAATGAATACCAAGAACAGGACGTGCATGAAGTCTTCACTGCGTCACTGTGTTTCCATTCTGCTGTTTGGTAGCCTGACAACAGTGGCTTTTGTTGCCTGTTGCACACATCATGCTCGAACATTTAGATGTTATAAGCACTGTGACGACAATGAGGATTGAGAATTATTAATATATGACCACTAATTGCATAACTGGATGATAGAGTATCTCTGCATGTACTGAAAACCATCACAAGCATTGCACTGGAGATAACGCATGAAATGATTCATGAATGAGAACGTAAATTAAGGTTACTGAGATGTTGATAATTGTCACGTTTGTGGTTTGAATGTAAGACTGTAAATAGCACTGTAACCTAAAAAAAAAAAAAGTACTTTGATATACAAAATGAAGTTCATGAGTGACCATGCGGTGTTCTAGTGAAATGTGTGGTTGAAGTCAGGGAAACTACCTGAACATTTCTTCTCCTCCTTCACATCTGCCTACCAACAGCTGCATAAACAAACGTGTAAACATGGACATTTTGCATAAAACCCCACAGTGAACAGATCATGCGCATGCAGACACATGCACGCACTTATACATGACTCATCCGCGATCATGTTAATCTGTTGGAACGGTCAAACATACACTCGCTCAATTAAGAGAACTGGAAAAGTCAGGTTGTAGAGCAGGTAAGGTGTGACTGGATCAAAGCAAATTGTTGGTTACGCTAGCAGAGGGGAGACCGGTACAACGGTTAGGCCCCAGATGGGTGCACACCTGTGGGCCTCAAAGAATATACCCAGCCCCTGAAAACCTCCAGAGCACCAGGATGCATATTCACACCGCATCTGAAAGCTGGAATCTGATTCATCCATGACCACACATCAGGTTACACAATTACAAAAACGTGGGACCTGTCAAGTCCCAGAAAAAAAACTTCATTTTATTTCAAATACAATAAATATCTAAAATGCAATGACTCTAGTTTTAAATCGAAAAGAATGCCCCTTGTCTGTCTGTCAACGCATTATGCCATGCCCTATATTCAAAACTCCCAACTGCTCAAACATAGCTTTTGTTGTGAAATTCTATACATGCATATGCCAAATGTAAATACTCTATTCTGTTCATTGTATTCAATGTATAAATCTGACGCTATGCTCTTCCTTTGTTTCACTATAATAAAGCAACCTAAAAATGTGCCTCAAAAGCAGCACAGGTGGTTGAGTCGATGTGCCATATGGGGGAATTCAAGATGTATGAATTGTGCTTGGCTTCAGCCAGTCTCGATAAATATTAAATGAAAATCAATTATGTTTGGACGGTTAAATTGTCCCTGTGCTTATGAGCTCACTGTTTGTGCTTTTACACCTGCTGCCGTATGTGGAGATAATTGGTCTCAATGGAGTGAGTAAATCACTTAATGGCTTTCAGGGTTTTTCTCCCCTCATTGAAACAGTGAAGACACTGAGGGAGAGGATATCAAAGTCCCTCCGAAATGAAATAAGATACGATTAAATATCTGACAGCAAGGCAATGTATTTTCGACGAGATTTTTCTTCTTATCAGACAGTTTTCATGTTTAAGCATTTCACTTGTTCAAGACATTTGCACCTTAATATTCTTAATGTATGGTGTAGTGCTGAGGATGTGTTCAGGAATCTCTCTGCCTGAGAAAACAAGCTGCTTTATAGTCCGATAGTACGGCAGCGGATACTTCTGTATCTTTTGCCAGGCGGCAATTACTCTGAGCAACCTTACCTAACCTAACTTAGAACTAATAATAATGATTTCTTATTTCAAGGAACTTATCCTTTTCATCCATTCACATATTAGGAGCAGAAATGTGTGTGTCTGCTGATCTGAGAACTGATTAAATAAAAGCTGGTGTGATAGGGTAATATAAAAAATATTAAAAAAGGTTTTAAGCACTGTAACATTTGTTGACTTGTCACAGCAATGCATTTGCCTGAATTTAATTTCTATCTTTTACCAAGCCAATCAAATTTCAAGTACAATCAGTAGTTTTTTCCAGGCCTTATTTCAAGACACTTGCAATAGCATTGGATGCTAAATTTGATTAGTTAAGATGATGACTCATTTTTCAAAATAATGTAAATTACTTTTAAGTCAGCTATTGATGCTGTTTTATCTTTTTTTATCATCATGCTGGCTAATGACTCCACAATCATGTGAAATCAACATATTTTCTCCTGTAACAAGAGCTCACTTATCACATAACATAGCCAGTCTGAAAAATTAAAGGTAATGGCCAGTAAATTCAGTATTGCACTTTCATAAAGCTTGTGTGCAGCAATGTCAGGAGATATCCTGTCTTTTAGTCTCGAAAACACAGGATTCTACATTTCCCATAATGAAACTAGACAGCACCTTTCATTCGACTCCTCCCCCAATAAATGCCTCAAATCTGAAGTGCAGGCTTTCTTTTAAAAATGTAAGTCACTCGCCCAAGCAGGTCTAACCTTGATGGCATCATTAGGTAGGGCTGGGCCATATCATATTATTGTTGCTGTATGAGACTATACAGTATATCTGTCTGGATTTTGGATGTCGTTATATCATGATATGGGACAAGTGTTGTCTTTTCCTGATGTCCTTTCCTCATGTTAATGTCTACATTGCAATTTTTTTTAACATACAAGACTGCTCTTCTGTTCTATAATATTTGCCTTTAACCACTTTGTGATTGTGTCCATTTTACTGATGATCATCCATCAAATCTCATCATCTTAAGATCTTAAGATCATCTTAAGATGTTGTGAAATAGTCATCCTTCCTTGCCACAATATCAATATTGAGGTATCTGGTAAAAATATATTGTGATATTTGATTTTGCTCTACAGTCCTAACATTTACAAAATGTTCTGAGAAGATTTCAAAATAATGATAATAATAATAATAATAATAATAATAATAATAATAATAATAATAATAATAATAATAATGATGTATTTTATTTAAAGGTGCCTTTCAAAGCACTCAAGGACACCACACATAACAACAACAGTACAACAAAAACAGGAGACAAATAAGTGCAAATGAGGAAAAATAAATAAATAAGACGATGCAATTACATGGTGCCAGGAGCTCGGCACAGAATTTAGACTTCGCTGTCCTCTCCAGACATGTAGTCAACCGGACTGGGTTAGGCAGGGTTGAGCTTCAGGGGAGAGAAGAGTGCAATAGAGTGGAATAGAGAATAGGCAAGAGTGTGATTATATGATTAGTCTGATACAGAGTAGGCCACTCAGTGTGTTTTCAGGTGAGATTTAAAAGTGGAGACAGTGTCTTCAGAAAATAAGGAGATATTTGTGTCTTGTGATATGGCCTAAAGATATTGCAGTATTATCCTAAGGCCATATCAACTTGCCATATTACCAGGGTTATTCTGTCAAAACTGGAAAGCTTCTTCACAGTATATACCCAGTTGTTTTCATTACTGGTACTTCCAATGATCAGGAAAGTGAACTTCATGTGTCAGAGTCCGGGCTGCAAAAAAACATTATTTTTATTTTCATTATTGATGACACTGCTGACTGTGTTTTGATCAACTGATTAATTATTTTGCCTATAAAATGTGCAAAAACTGAGAAAAAATGCTCAGAATTCCCCAGACTCCAAAGTGACGTCCTCGGTCCAACCAACAGACCAGAACTGAAAGTTTAATGTACTATCACAAATGACAAAGAAAAGCAGCGCAGACAAGGAAATCAGCAGATGTTTGACATTTTAGCTTGAAAAATGACTAAAATGATTGATCTATTATCAATAAAAATCAACTAATTGATGAATTGACAGATTGTTGCAGCACTTGCTGAAATGGGTTTCAGGACAAAGATTAAAGATTACCATTACCATGACCAATGTTGTCTACAAGACAAGGTGCTCTGGTGTTTGACGCACCATGGTTCACTACATCATCATCATCATCACAAAGTCCATTTCTGTCACTGTGAGCCTATTGTACATGCGATTCCCTAAAAGCCTCTGAGCATGCAATGGTGGAACTGTGCCGTCACTGTTTTCTAGTTCAATTAGATGGTGCCAGAATGACCAGCTTTTAGAAATTACACATCCATGCATCACACTTTATAAGCCTTGGGGTCTTCCTACATATTCATCCTGGCCATATCAAGCCATGTAATGACCATGTGGGGTTTTTTGATCCTCATACTGCCTGACTAACAGTGTCTTCCAGTCTACTCATTTTGGCATATGAACACAAATTCACTCTTACTTTGGAAAGCATTAAAATGAATGCAGCAGTTCCATCTTAAGGTCACCAGTAGGTACTACAACAAGACACAAAACATCTTTCACTCTTGGTCCTTCTCTTTCTATTTATACGTCTGTTTCTCTCAAATACAGGCACTCTTTTTTTCTGCTGCTTACGGAATTCAAAACAAGAGGATATTCTTTGTGTGTGTGCAATGCATCAGCAGGAGAGAGAAATATGCATTATCTGCGTAGGAAGTCTCCATCAGTTAAACTTTTGAGGGAGTTGTCCTCGGAGGAATTTAAAAGGTCTGCATGTCATTGACCAGAGGGTTCCTGCGAGCTGTGAGCCCAGTTTATTTGTTGCAAATGGAGATTTTTTGAATTGTGAGCAGCCCCATTATTTTCAGGCACACGTCTTTCCTGCGCGAAAGACCGGAAAGTCCACATGCATAGATACACAAATACATTGACTACGCACACGCACGCACACGTACTGTTGCGGGGGTGGGATGTTTAAATCTCTCTTGGCACCTGATCAGACCGAGTTTCCCATGAAGTTTTCTGTGGCGCAGAAGTGACTTGAACTGATTGAGGCTGATAAGTGGCCCGAGCAAATGGCCCTTCCACTGTGACAAGGGAGTGGAGAGAGCAATTAGTCTGGATTTGAGATCTGCAATTCCATAACCTCAGATAAACCTTCTTGATTACCCCATAAAACTGGCCTTTCCTGAATGGCATGTCATTGAGGAGAGACGGGGCTGTGTAAAGTGCAAGGCTGGCAAAAGTCCTGGAGTTCGGCGGGTTAAAACTTAGCGCCATGGGAACCACGCCAATCATTCATATTACAAGTCGGTATAGCTCTGGGAATAAAGGCATACCAAACCAACACACAGGAAGCGTTTAAGTGCAAACAACAGCAGCATGCTGCTGGCAGGTAACAGGCGTTGTCTGCCAAGAGAAAAAGACAAGTGCGTGCTCTTCTGAACTGCTTTTAAGCACTGGCACTCGGTGATGATACTGAACTTTATGCCAATCCTAAGTCTTGAGAAAATGAAAGAGAAAGTCATTATTGATTCAGTAGCACACTGGGTGCTGCTGTTAAGGCTCATTTAACTTCAAAAGATAACATTGTTTCTATAGGGCTACATTAGATTAACACATCAAACTACGGAGAAAACTTTTCTTTTTTAAAGCCCATACTTTCTACAGCCCGACTGAAATCAGTTAGCTGATATTATGGGCTGATATTGGCCAATTTGTATCGGCATATAGCTTGCACTGATACAAAATTCCCAGTGCAGAGTGTTGTTTTATTGCACAGATGTAATTTTATGCAGTTAAAGCAGACCTGCTATGCCTCGTTGATTTTTTCGTTCAGTGTGTTACATATGTTCTTGTGCATGTAGGAGATCTTGAAAGATAAAAAAGGTCCACACCAACAGAAGCTCCTATATCCCCCAGAAAAAACACTGCTCCTGAAACACCTCGTCAGCCCCGACTTTAATTCTGACTTTAACTTTGTGACATCACACTCCATCACCATGTCACAGATTTGCATAATTGATGCCTAGCAGCTAATTTGTGGGAACTGATTTTGCATAATTATTTTGTAATTAGTGATGCTGGCTCAGGGCTGTGTGAGCCCACCAATCAGAGCAGACTGGGTATTTAGGGGGGGTGCCTTAAAGAGACCAGAGCTAAAACAGAGCATTTCAGGCATTCCTAAAACACTG
The DNA here is from genome assembly GCA_963678695.2 of Diplodus puntazzo. Taxonomy (NCBI): domain Eukaryota; kingdom Metazoa; phylum Chordata; class Actinopteri; order Spariformes; family Sparidae; genus Diplodus; species Diplodus puntazzo. Next base: position 11,256,107 of record OZ023161.1, on the reverse strand, counting down.
AAAGCCTAAACCCTGAACCCAGAAGTCCTAAATCTATTCTAGTAGTAACCCAAAATAAAATTATGAGCCTGAAAAATGAGCATAACATGTCTCCTTAAAGTTGATTGTTTCAAGTTTCGTATCCGTCACAAGCCTATGATAACTACTTTTGAGGGATCATCGCCAAAACTACATCTAACTGATTTCTGTGAACTTGCTTTCTGCTTGATCCATAGGGACTTCTCCTTGTTGGATGTGGCAGCTGGATTCAGACTGTGGCAGAGAGGAAGGCGGAGGGGAGACACGGTTACAGTACAGCACAGCACATACTAGCTAACATCTAAACAGCTGATGGTTTCGGAGTTCACAAGTTGGCTCCCACAAGGGGATGCCGCTGCTGGAAAAGACACGGCAAAATACGGTACGGCACAGTGCAGTGAAGTATGATCTAACCAGGAGACTCCTGCAAATTCAACAGTATGTGCCTGGTACAAACACAGTACACCGCAGTGTGGCTCAGACTGTCTGGACTGCAGCAGACAGATACAACACAGCATAAGGTATGATTGAGCAGACTCAGTAAAATGCTCTGCAGTGGAGTCTGGATGGGATGTAACCAAAGCACCGAAGCGCAGGCCCGGCTAAAGTACAGTAAAGGGATTCAAGATGAGGGGGCTGAAGGGATAGAGGGCGGGAGGGGTGGAGAGATTGAGCGTAACAAGCAAGCACACATAAAGCCAGTCTCATTCTTTTTTTTCTCTCCTCCCCTCCTTCCCTCTGTCTCTCCCTCTCTCTCACCATTACAGCAGCATTAGAAGCTGAGCTGCTCAACTGTTCCAAGATGTCAGAACTACAAAGCTCCCTTGAATGAGGGAATGTGGGGCCCAGGGCGGCGAGGGGGTCTGGAACAGCTGGCCCAGTGGTGGGGCCTCCTGTTCCCTCGCTCTGCAGCCGCTAGCTAGCTGGGACAAGACAGGGATGTCTGGCTGGGGGTTGGTGTGTGTGTGTGTGTGTGTGTGTGTGTGTGTGTGTGTGTGTGTGGCGGGAGGGAGGTGGATAGAAGGGGGTCAGGGAATGTGTCTGTCTTCTCAGTGTGGGAGGGATGACACGGGGCGCACCAGCCAGGTCCCCCTGACCAATGCTGAAGAGGACGGGATGGGTGGAGACGGTGGAGGAAGTGTGTGGCTGGGTGAGGCTGACAGCGATGTTCAACTCTGCGATTTCAGTGAACAGCGGTTGCCAACGTTGCACAATGACACACGGGGCACATCAACTAAAAGGAAGTGAGCAAGTAGAAGGAACGCTAGATCAAAAACTAAAGGATGAGAATGTATGGATTCATTTTGTGGCACAAACACACAGAAATGCATGCCCGTGCACACGTGCGGACGAAGGGCTGCATCTCCATCTGCTCATGCTCTGCACTTAGGGAGACATGGAAAATTACAGGGAGAGAACACTTGTGGCTCCGATCTCATCTTTGGTGTCAGAGAAGTGTGACTTAAAAGGGAGGGGGATAAAAGGAGACAGAACTATTTTCGACAACTGTAAACAGGAGAAAGCTCGGAGCTGTTGAAGCTTAGCATACAGAAGGAAAGAGAGAAAAAAAAAGATATCATATAAGGTTACAGCGGAGTTCAGGGAAGGTATCAAGTTAAAATGAGGCTTAATTCTGCAGCACAGCGAGCCTCCATTTTCCCAGGGCATGAACATAGGGGGTGTTCATGTGAGCTTGTTGTGGGCCGCCACACATGATGCTGGAAAAGAGCTGCAGAGAACAGGCAACAAAGCAGGCAATGGAAATGGACTCTAAGCAGCTACATGTGCACTCACGGATATGAAGACCCACAAGTACTAGCTGCAGTGGAAACCCAACTTTCAAGGAACAAACTCGAGGCAAGCGTTTAATGTAAACCACCATACAGTAAATGTAACCAAATGACGTCGGGTCCCATGAACAGCTTCTGTTGTTCATTTAGGATATGGCACCATTCAAGAATCGCACTGTTATTGTATTGTTACTTGTTTTTTTATTGCTGTTTGTTTTTTTCCACCCTTTGGGGGTGTTGTCGTGTGCATTAATCAGACACATATGAATTTTCTGGAGCTTTTTCTGACACTCATACACATAAAGATGCGCCCCGCTACCACAGATGACACAAACGAGCATATACATAGAAACATATGAGGATATACAAGCCAATCTGCATGCACACACACATCCACGCCAACACGCACACAAGCATTCCAGTTGGGGGTGTGAGCGCTGGAGACCTCATAGATTGTGAAGTGCACAAATTCCAAAACAGCAAAGTAAAACATCCCCTTTTAAAGAGAAGTCTTGGATTATTTTACAGGAGTTTCCGTTTGAGGGCGCCACACAGTCGACCATGTGCTCGCTCCACACAACAACTTAAAGCTCAGTCATTGGGCGGCCCAGAGAGCCATCCAAGTAAGATTAGAGCTGGTCTTAAAACCGGATCTTAATTGTGTACATTTGTAATTATACAATGGTTCTCCTCTTCCCTTCTGAGTGACTTAAACATCTGGAATTGGGCACGACAGAGGATTTCTTTACTGCTGCAGGAGAAGAACGAGTAAGTGAGAGGAAAACAGGGGAAAATAACAAACAAAAAGAAAGCACAGAAATGAGCTGGTGAAGATTCAGCAGCGAAGGCTTTCCATTCTGGTGTGCAAGCATGTGAGGTATGTGTGCTGGAGGAGGACACAAAAGATGATTCCTGGAGTTCCTCTTTTGGTCCAGAACACAGCAGTGGACCAGCCAGCGAGCTTTTCAATCAGACAGTCCCAGCTTCAGCAACTAGTGCCCTCTATGTCACTCAGCAACTTGGTGCAGAGTGCGAGGGCAAGCAGGGGAATGCATATATGCAAGATATTCAACCCAATCACCAGAATAAATGTTAACGAAGTACGTTTCTTTGTGTTGCAACCTTACATTTGTTTAGGTTGAATTTTCCATTTCTTTCTTGTCACGATGCTGTGTTTAAGCTCTGGTAAGATTTACACACACACAAAAAAAAACTTGGTTCGGGTTAGGAGAACATTATGGTTTGACTTAAAATATCCCCCACGGATGGTCCCATTTCCCATGAAAATAGGCAGTTTTGGTATCTACAAAAACAGCTTAAAACATCCTAAGGGGTCCTTAAAAAATATCTAGTGGTGTGGCTTGAAATGCAGTCAGCCATTTGGCAGCCACACTGGCTTTTAATAACACCACCAGATTGAAAGGTGGCTAGTTAGCACATAATATGAATGTGATATGCCACGTTTGCTACAAATATAAGTATCTGTGGTTTGAAGAAACGTTAACTGATAACATTGTATCCTGGCGACTAGGCTGAAATCTTTGGTGGTAGATTCAGGGCTGGATAAAATCAATTCCAATGGTGAACATATGTCACATTTATCTAAAGACATTATGTGTTTGTTCGATTTTCAATTGCCAGAAATAATCCACCAATCACAACCTTTGTATCAGCAGTTAGCTTAAAAAAGTCCAAGTGTCTCTTTGGAAAGTCAAACTACGGTGCAAGATCCCTCTTAAATCATTTGGTGAACATCATATTTTAAGCACATAGTTAGTGCAGGACAAAAATGTCAACACCGAACACTGTGATTCTTCTTTAGTAGGGGTTTAAGGGGCTCCATCATTTGCGTCAGAGCTTTGATATAGAGCAGTATCTGGTCAGCCTGCGTAACAACTTTCTTGGAATTTGCACTGCCACTGTATTGGACAATTGTTTGCCTGAGGATCCTTTCTTGCCATAAAAGAGAGACGGAGCCGCGGCTGCTTAACGACATGCTTGCATTTTCTTGCAGGTTAAACCTGGACTCACTCCAAGTCAGTCGGCACAAATAGAACTCCCTTTACAGCCTGTTTCTGTACGTATTCACTGAGACGATTTCCCCTCCAGTAATAACAAGATGTATTCATGTAGACCTAGGCCGAACCCTCGTTTGATTGACATAATGGCGTGGAAACAGTTCATTCATCTCCCCCACGAACTACTGCTCCTGACAGCCTGCACTTTGAAACCTGAGCAGGGCAGCAATCTACCTCCTGATATGTATAATGTTAACATTAAGTGAGGCAATAGCACTCATTTCCTCAGTTTATTATTGCACACACTAGTTACACAAAGAGAGCAATCTTACACAATTCACTTCTGCAGAAGGATTGAAAAAGGAAAGAGGAAGCTTCCTTCTGTGGGAACACTGAAAGTCGCAGGAGCGCGGTGGGTCATTTGGACGAGGCTGCTGTAGTAGCATGTTGGTGTTTGTTAAAACTGGATGCAGGTTTCAGAAGGAATAAGGTGCCCTGTAGAGTACTACAGGAACGCAGGAAGAAGTAACTTTGAAAGATTTTAATAAGATCAACTATGAAGACTTTGTGTCCGTCAGGTCTTAGCCGTAAAAGTTATATCACTGCTCGCCTTTATGCTTAAATATGGTTGGATGTAAAGCTAGACACAAGGGGAGATGGATGTGAGGAGAGAATGAAAATATGGCCTATTCCATTTCGATGAACTTACTTTTCCTGTCTGTCGAGCCTTTAGTACCCGGGACGGATCAAACAATTATCCGTCTAAAGAATAATATGTTGAAGTTGAATGCTAATAAAGACATCTGAGTCTGTCTAAAAACCTAAGATGAAAGGACATCTCACAGCAGACAGATGGACTGACGAAGACAAGTGGCACCACAACCACATTCAAAATCTTTTCCCATTTTCCCGAAAAAGACAGACAACCTATTCTGCGTCAGATGAAACACCACCAAATGTCACTTAAGTATCCCAAATCCCTACAATGAGTCAATTATACCTCTCCTCAGTCACTGGCAGAGTACATGAAACCAAGACATTTGGTGACCTCAGACTGACTCTAGAGAAAGCAGGCACAAAATGACAGTCCAGCTACGATGCCTGCGAGACATTAGCCTTAAACTGTCTCTGGGGGTATTTTCTCTAATGCTTCTAAAAGACACTGTCTGGCATACTGTGGCCGAACTTAACAGAAATGACATTTGACGGCGCAAAGGCAAATCTGTGTTTTTACAGCGTCATTATGGCAAAAATATTATCAGACAAAGTCAGGTGTGTGGATGTGGAGTGTGTGCATGTGCCTGCTTTCCTTGGCAGGTGGCATTCACACACACAGGCGCACAGGCGCACACACACACACACACACACACACACACACACACACACACACACACACACACACACACACACACACACACACACTGTCCTCTGCATGAGATGACTCACATGCCGTGACATCTGGTTAGTGTTGGATACATTGTTCGGGGCAGCACGGTGACTTAACCCCACGCATAATGGAAGGAAAAAGGAAAAAGAGAAAGCCATGGAATGAAATACATTATTATAATATTAGGCCTCAGTTCTCTATTAATGTTTTTTCCTCTGTTAACAATGGGACACTATGCTGCCAGCGCAGGGGACAACTGCGAGCTGACTTGCTCCAGGACAACTTTACCCTCTGGTGGTAGGAGAGGTCAGGAGCAAGAGGTGGAAACATGAGAATCTGGGCAGAAAACCGGTCGATATGTGAGCTTCTGCTGTTTTTGTTTCTAAAAGTGTGAGTGAGATGAAAAACATTCCTCGAGAGAGGTTCTAAATCCCGTATTCCTTTTTGTCAAATATTCAAATCGACCCAACTCGTGTCTGCACATGTCCCCCTTTTACAGACACGCAGTGGTAGCTTGTTCTAGGACTACACGGGAGACATTGGTATGACAATAGTGTCAGGTGTAGTGTAAATTAAGCTGCTCTTGTCGGAGAAAAAAAAGAAAAGAAAAAAACAATGGCAAAGACTCTGCATGGAAATGAGCGCGAGACACTTCCAAAGCAAAAATAATCTGCAGTGAATTTACCCTCTCATCCCTCATTACTGCATCCCCCCTCGGCTTCATGTGGGAGAGACACTGGTAGAGAGAGGCTGCTGAAGAGACCCACCTCCCTCTTCTCCCAGCACTGCCTCAGGAATGCTTTTCTTCTGGCCCCCTCAGCCCCATGTGTAGACGCCCTCTCTGCAGGGTGTGTTTTGCATGTAAAGCAGGCTGCAGATGCTGTCCGCAAAAAAGCGACCAGGAGGGACAAGGGGGACCAGGACACAAGGAGGCCCCACTGCCATGCCACCCGCCTGGCCTCGCCTCGCTTTGCTGCCACCCCCTCCGCAGCTCCCCTCCCGCAACACCTCTCATTACTTCACCCCTCGACAGCAAATCCCCCCTCCCCGATCCCTCCTTTCCATCCCCAGTTCGACATGCCACCCCTCCATCACCCCCCATCCCCTCCATCCGCCCCCTCGACCATCCCTCTGCCACCCTCCTAGCACACGCAGTTGTGTGTCTCCTGGGAAACAAGCTCTGGTTGGTGTATGGAGGCACGCTGAGCTTCGACACACACACACACACACACACACACACACACACACACACACACACACACACACACACACACACACACACACCATACCACTTCAGCAGAGAGAAAGACCTGAGAAATAGCGTTTGGACACAGAGAGAGAGGAGGGAGAAAGAGAGTGATCACCTCTAATAAAATGGTTCTTTACAATCCTGTTATGCATATTCGGCTTGACATGACCACATTCAGGGGAATTAATTAACAAGTGTATGGCGTGCATTAATATTGTGTTTGACAGCAGACAGGTGGCTGGCTGGGAGCAGATGTTAGGAGGGAGACCAGAGAGAGAGAGAGACTGAGTGAGTGGGAGATGGAAAATGATTACAAGGTTTTGTACTACAAACACAACTAACATGTAGTCACTGCAGTTTCACACACTTTGCAATTTAAATTGATTGTTGTTGGGAAACAATTAATGTTAATTCATTAATTGATCTACAGCAAATGCTTTGCTGACAAATCTGATGAACAGATCAGTTGTTGAAGTCATTAATCAAGGAGAATTGAAAAACAGACACCAGTTCCAGCATTGCAAATGTGATGATTTGGCAATTTGCACAATGAGTTTGACTGTCCTCTCCAAAACTACAAGATTTTAAAATTCTAATCTTGACAATATTAATGAGGTAATAATAAGAAACTCAGATTTTTTTTTTCCTTAAATAAATAAACAAGTTGTTCTCAGAGGAAAATAAGCTCCCTAGAACACTGCTAGAAAGGTGGCAGGGTCCGCCAAATATAAACTATATTAAATTGTGTTGTCCTTTAAGGTCAGTGTGTTTATTCAGTTTAGTCAGTCATGAAAACACAGAGAGTTTGATTATTTACTTTGCTTAAGCAACAATAAATAAATAAATAAATAACTAAATAAATAAAAACAAAAATCAGTCAGTGAAGATCTTTCTCTGTCTGATAATAATATCTTCTCCAAAACTACACAGTTCCCCATATGCATGATTATAAACTGAGTACCATTAGGTTTAAACCAACAATTGGACAAAACAAGCTAATTAAAGAGATCCCCTTGTGTTGTGTTTTTAGGTTAAACATTTAATCAATTATTACAGACACATATCAAAAGATATTTTGATAGCTGCATCTCTACATCTCAACAGTGTCTCTACACTATCTACAATACAGCATCCATTACATTATTCATCCCTCCAGCTCCTCTTTCTGCTGCACACAAAGCACCACAGTGTGGCCAGTCAGGGAGGGTGCAACTGGGATGACATAATGGTGTTTTCCATCCAACCTCTCCACTCCCAGGATTTGTACTGAGCTGAACAAGGTGTGGTGGTGGTGGTGGTGGTGGTGGTGGTGTGTGTGTGTGTGTGTGTGTGTGTGTGTGTGTGTGTGTGTGTGTGTGTGTGTGTGTGTGTGTGTGTGTGTGTGTGTGTGTGTGTGTGTGTGTGTGTGTGTGTGTGTGTGTGTGTGTGTGGCAGGGTGAATAATTGTTGTGACATACTGGTACATTTGGATAATGACCTTTTTTGTTACTTTTACAGTATTCCAACCTCGGCCAGTCTTTACATGTGCAGCCCTTGATCCCAAAGAACACCTTTGTGGTGCCTTGCAGTGCTTATGTAATCCACAAGCCTGCTTTATTCTATCCTGTTTGACAAGGAGTTACTGCTCCACAAAGTAACACACATTTGGGCAAGCTGGTCAAGATTGTGTAGACTTGGATGTTGGTTTCTCTTTTGTGTTGCTGTGTGGTTAATGCAATGAGTTTGTCCGCTTGTGTGAAAGCCTTGCATGTGGTCGGGAGAGACTGGCACCCGACTTAACCTACACTCGTTCAAACAGCAAATAGTGTGTGTGCAAGGCAACACCTGACTGTTGAACGTTAATATGAGGAACCATCATATAACAAGAGTAAACATTCGTTTCCTCTGGTAAAACGTGGAAGGGTAGATTCCACTACTATGTGAAACTGAGATGGATTTGGCTAGAACATCTGTTTGGGATTCCCTGTTTCTCCCTAAGCTGCACCAATCCCCTTCATTTTACAAAAATGTCAGGCAGCAGATACTTCTGTATTGCTTGTCACAGGGCAGCAGGGTGAACCGACATTGGCTGGGGTGGGTGATGTCTTTTAGTAACCTTGGCTTCACCGATATCACTGATGGTCAGTAGATGGGTACAAAGTAGGTAGGACATGGCTCTATAACAATACTGGATCTTGAGGGTGAGAAGGGATAGGTGTCAACATTGACATCAAGAGAGAAGTAATCAAATGTATGCCCATGGAAAGTTATTCCCATGGCATACGACTCGAAGACTCACATTCTCGAGTTCTAAACACTGCAATTTATCAGTTCGTCTACTCTTGTGTCTACGGTTGCTCACAGTTGTCGAGTGTCTGCCTCTGCAGCTCAGGGGACCGCAGCAAACACATGGGTCAGGAGGCAGGAACTCTGGGAGTCTCCATGCTTTGCTCCAGCATTTGGAACCACTCTGGACCTATCACAAATTCCTCTTTCTTGGCAGCTATACAGATTTCCCTCTCTCTCCCTTTCCTCTTTTCATCAGTGCTGGCAGTAGAACTGTAGACTACATTCTGCACTAATTAACAACCTTCGGAGGAAGACCACCAAACTGGCGAACTGGCACACTCGAAGCACGCTTACAGTAAGAGTCTTTTTTCATTCTGTTTTTATATCTGTCTCCGTTCTTTGTCCGTCCCTTTAAAGGCTGTGTTGTGTTAAAGGTTGTGCTGCAATGGTCAACACAACTTTCAAACGAAGACGGAGCCACATATAAATGCGAACACACACACACACACACACAACACACACACACACACACACACACACACACACACACACACACACACACACACACACACACACATAAACACAAACACACGGACACACTTAATGAAAATAATCTATGCCCTTCTCATTGGCCCTGCTACTAATTCTTGCATGGCAGCAAGCCTCTCAGTAAAAAGTTTGCTGTATGTTATCGGAGTATCTGAATAAACAAACGCAACATCCACATGGGCCAAGTTGGCAGCTTTTCCTCGGTGACGTACAGAAAACAATGAACAATACTTGTTCTCATGCTGTAACAGACCTGGCCGATAAAATGATAGCGATAGCCATCAGAAGCAATAAAAAAAAATGTTTGATATGATGTTCAACAGCTTCACTTGAACCCATTCAATGACAACACATAACAAATATGCCATATTCTTTAATAATGTTTAATAATGATTTTTAGGTGACACACAAACAGACAGTTATTTATTTTAGGTGTGTTGTTCAGATGAATCGTCACATTCCCAAAAGGCTGAATTAGGGTTAGTTTTGGAGAAATGTTTCGACGGAGATAAGGACTGTCAAGTTTCCCCCCTTTTTCCAGTTACTGCCTGTGTTGGATGTCTACTAATGAACTGTCAATGGAGCGCTGACGCTGAGCAGTGTTGGACCACAGAGAGCAAGCAAGTGATCAGCATCAGATCAGTACTCTGGCAGTGTGTGTCACAGGTAGGCTCATACACCTTACAGTAAGCCTGGCAGCCAAACTGACATTTCATTGTGGAAATTTTTTATGCTGTTTTACCACACATCCAATATTTGGGATGTGAAACTATGGAACATTAAGACAACTTGGACTATAGTGACAGCTTTATCTCTGGAAGAAGAGTGTTTTGAGAAAATGGGATTGGGATTTTATCAGTTGTTGAATAACTTCATAGTTACACCAACAGAGTTTTTCCAAATCTTAAATTCAAGTCGGTCTTTTCTAGGATTCTTGACATTATTAATAATGAATAATTGTCTAATATGTCTTACTATAGCTGGATGGATGCTTGATACAGGTGGTTAGTGAGAGTCCCACCGTAGGGATGTGCATTGCAGGTTTGGGGTAAAAATGTCAAACAATTGATGGTTCCACTCTCTTAAATATGATGATTTGCTGCTTGTCTTTGAAATTTTATAGAGTATTTCCACGATTAACTGTTTAATCAACATATTATTCAATAATGAAAAACAGTCGTTGGTTGCAAACCAACCCTGCAAACTAGACGGATGTATCAAATGCGATTGACCACGTCCTGCTCCAACTGCATTCAGTTAACAGTTAACTGATTTACCTCACTTTGTGACAGATATCCTCCTAGATAGCCAGCAGGCGTCTGAGACGTGTTGCTGAGCCGTCGTGAGCTCCAAGATCAAGTCTCTGAACAGTTAACACATGGCTATCATTGTTCATGGGTGCCAATTTGCCTCTGATCTAGGGCTTTTTGTCAGTGATTTTCAGAAACCGTCAGTGACAGCTAAAATCCTGTAGCGTGGACTTAATGGGATATGTTTCCCATCACACTATTGTCTTCTTCTTACTTGAAAATTTGCACAGAAATATTCAAGAAGCTTGACGTTCACAGAGGCGCTTGGTATGTACACACACACAACACACACACACACACACACACACACACACACACACACACACACACACACACACAGACACACACACAAAGACACACACACACACACACACAAAAACGTCAAAACCCCAAGCTGCCGGTCTGGAGCATCAATCGAGCCTCTGTTCCTTCTCCTCACCCTCCTCGTCTCCACTGCCATCTTCCACCACCAACATCCACACCACATCATTTGTCACAGCACAGCACAACCTAAAACCAGAAGAGCAGCTTTCAAAGTGCACTTAAATTAAAATCAGGTACATGCTCTCCTTTGGTAATACAGTGTACTGAATAGTCTGGCCCTCACTGGTTTCCATTCTTGGTCTTCCCTTGGGAAAGTTACTGAACAAGGGGGCAGAGTGGGGAGGTCATGGGCTCTCTCAAACTCTTGTCATGGAGTAAATTCTTAACATTTCTCATGCTTAAATTGCTCGATTGCCAATGTAGCAAGCGAACAGTAGCTAGCAAATGGAATGAGTGCATTAATTTGGGCCACAGTGCCATGAAACAAGGACAGATGTTATGGGAAGTGGTCTTGTGATCACAGGGGCAATGCCAGTTCATATCTCCGGAGCAGCTGGTTAAAGTGTGGTAGGGGAAAGTGAATGCAACAGCTCCTGAAAATGTCTGTTAATGAGCAAGATATTAAGCAAATAATCTAGTTATAGAGTTGACAGTAGAAGGCAGCACTGTTTCAAAGTGCGTAGTGCTGTTTGAATATTAAAGAGTAGAGTGTGAATCAGTTTTCTCTGGATAAATAAGGGGAATAAAACATCCCTCTGTTCTCGGAAGTGCCCAGCAAGCAGAGACCATTAAAACAATCAACAAAAGGGGGGGAACAGAAGACCAGAGGACAAGTGGTATTTCTTATCCACCTTCATTTGACAAACTCATGGGTTAAAAGCCTGACAAGACGGCCTAAACATATAAAACAAGAGGCAAGAGGGTGAAGAATGAAGGAATTCCAAGAAGACAGTGGGTCCAAGGAGACAGTTGGCCTTGTTTCCCAAAGAGATGCTCTGGCATGCCAATGATCACAGACAGCCTTCCAGCGTTAAGTGACTCTGAATAGCACCAAGGGGACAGCGAGAGGACAGAGCAACAAGATTGCTGGACCAGAGCGGGGCGAGTGTTGCTGGCAGGGCAGGCGTATTGTTCTGGGAGCCGAGCAGGAGGCTATCACGGCCCGGGCCAACCGCTAGCCACGTGCTCCTCACCGAGGCTGGCATGAATTATTACATTTCATTCTGTTATCTTTCATCATGGTTCATTACAGACAGACAATTGAGCTTCAAGAGGAGCACCACGCTCAGGGGTCCCCACAGATGCCCTCAGAAAAAGAGAGAGAGAGAGAGAGAGAGAGAGAGAGAGAGAGAGAGAGAGAGAGAGAGAGAGAGAGAGAGAGAGAGAGAGAGAGAGAGAGAGAGAATCCCTGCACTCTCCACTGAAAGGGACAGAGGAGGATGGACAAAAACACATTGTCCGTGGATTTAAAAAGGAGGCTTATGGCTGCTATGAAAAAAGAAATGTGCTTCTTAAAGAAGAGAAGAATGAATCTGCCCGCTGATGCACACTCAATGAGATGTACGCTAGCCGAGCCATAGAAAAGAAGCGGGAATTGAAAGGGATGGAATCTGAGGCAAATGACATTCGAGTGTTTGGAAAATAACTGACAGCTGCACAATAGGACACCAAAACAGGCTGCAATCTGGCCATAGATAGATGAAAAGACAGTTACTTGAATAGAAGTGCGACCAAATACATACAGAGATACTGTCCATTCATGGAAGAGGAGGATAAATAGACAGCCGTGAAAATGGACATGAAAGGTGAGGTTTTGCTCTGATAAATGACACAAACAAAGAGATAACCGCAAAGAATGTGTGGAACAATTAGCCTTTCTCATTTTAAGTACATTTTAAATCAAGGCCTTGAGAAATTTTCTTTACCCGAGAGTCACACTTAATGTATAGAGACACATCCAGATTCACATGGAGACAAAACAGGGACCAAAAGCCACCTAATATTTGAAACGTAATGATTTCAGTCGGGGACACTAGTCTTGTAAGAGCTAATCACAGCTGATTACAAACCTGTGTGAAAGAAAAATATATCATCGAACGAATGAGCCAAACCATCCAGATAAAATGTATTGGATTAATCACGGTGTCCCTCTTCATTAAACTTTGTTTTACGCGTCTGTACGCATGTGTGTGTGTCCAGAGAGGTGAGTATCAGAACACACTCCTCTTGTCACTTGCTGTTCGCTGCATAACACAGACATTTTCCATTCTGTCAGCGCGAGCAGCGAGCACACTGGCTCCCTTCTAAACTCAGCCGCCACTTCATTAAATGACTTCAGACTCTTGGCAGAGTCAGTGGGAAAAGTCTATATTAACTGTGTGTGAGATCCACGGGGTGACCAACAAAGGCCATAGTTGTTCCTCTATGCTGGGTGCTGCTTGGGAGAATTCTGGGGCCTATCGGGGTACCCCTCTGATGGGCCCTCCGCCTCGCACATGCTCCTGCTTCTTCTTCTTCTTCTCTCTCTCTGACCTCACGTACATACAGACAGACACAATTAAACCCACGAGGATGCACGCTAGAGTCACACAAAGATTTGACGACCTTTGCCCTACTTTCCAGGAAACGGCGCTGGGATTGCGCCTAACTGTAAGTCAGCACGAGCCAGCTATGGCGGAGAATACGGTGTATGTGCCCGTGCACGTTAGCGTGCAGCAGGATCAATCGCATTATGCAGGATCGAGCCAGGTTATGGGCAGTATGAGAGAGTGTGGGGATGAGATGAGAGGGACTGCATGTGTTTAGACTGGAGAGTGGAGAGAAGGGTCCAACGTGACGGCAGGCTCATTTGTTTACAGGAGGTTCAGATGGAGAGAGGCATCCTGACGGTCCCTAATGGCCAGGAGGAGAAGCTGGCGGCTGAATCAAAGTGTCAAAGTGCTGGGTCATTTGGGAGCGGATGGGCAGAGCAGCCAGAGGATCAGTCACTGTAGTGCCCCCAGACTTTTGAATTTTGTAATCGGACTATCTGTTGGAAGTTTGGATCACAACGCATTTTTCACTCCAGACTTGTACATCAGCTATGTCAGTGGCCTTAAACTCCATAGTCAGCAAGTCAGCAATTACACCTTCAACACAAAGCCAGCTGACATACATTTCATGTTTTGACATATCGAGACTTTTTGAATTATTTACAGTGTGACACAGTTGCAGATTGATTAGGTTTAGGCATCAAAACTACATGGTTAGGTTTAGGAAAGTTAATGTATTGGGTTAAATTAACTGCATTCAGTCACCTCACTTCTGTCGCGTAATTTACCTACATTACAGTATTCATGCAATATATCTTAAAAAAGAATGGATCTTAATTCTTGGTGTCTGAGGGGAAAGTCCTGCGTATGATTCATCCAAACACCCTACCCACCCCCAGTTTCTCTTTTTTTTTTCACTTCACTAATTGCAACTTTTTATCAGTTACATTCTCGATTAAAAGGCTTGTTAATTGCCAACTGTAGTCTTTGTGTTGTGTTTAATTTGTGGGCCAAGACTCAGGAGACGTGAGGTGACGCAGCTAGTTCTTTCATGCTAGTTTGGTGTGTCAGGGCCTTGAGACACGAGGAGCCACTGACCACGCCGCCATATTTGATGTGCTGGGAGTGGGATGAAATCTTGGGAAGGTCCAGAAGACTGTAAGAAACATGATCAAATGATCTTCAATGCAGTAAATAAGCCAACAGTTGGAGACGGATTATCTAAACCACTTTGGTGGAATTAACCTCTCATTGCACATGAAAACAGTGCGTATTGTGAGTCAAAGTCGAACAAGGAAGACTGCATGTAAATTTGGAGGCGTACATGATTATTATGTACGCTGTTATTGCAAATGGTTCCACCCTTTGCCTCCTTTTCCTCATCCAAATAAGTTTGACTAACTTTAGTGAATACAACCTAATATATAATTGGTATATGTCTTACCTTGCTGGATATATTATAACTGATGCTACCATGTCCCAAGATCCAAGTTATTACTTTGAGTAAAAGGCTATTACAACCAGTAGAAATGACTAAGGCTACAAAAAAGGAAGTACAACAAGCAGTTGCAGCCCTTGGTGAAGGAAAAGCACCAGCGATTTATAAGGAAGACATGCAATTTTTGTCATGGCCGAGCGAGGAGGAATCATTAAACATCTTACCGTGTGATAAATGAACAGACTACTTCGAACACATCTCTGGTTATCATCAGATGTGACTGGACATGATAATCAATAATTTTTCAGTGCAGGGTGCCTTACTCCTTACTACTACTGCATTCATTACTAACACTGTACTGCGTTCTTTATATGAAAGAGAAAACAATGAAATTGTGAAAATGACAGGTTACAACAGGTTATAGCTGTTCTGGAGAGACACTGGAGAGCAGAAGTCAAACGGGGAGTGTTCAGAGACAGCCTGATGAGCAGTGAAGTGTGGGAAGAAGAATAAACAATAATAATGTCTCACCTGTGGTTTCACACACGCAGACCAAGGCACACACGCACACCTTTGATTAAGAAGTGTATTTTTACATTATTTCTTTGTGAACACATCCACTAACCAGCTCTCACACACAGAGCAGATGTATTGAGATTCATTCAAGACACAGCAGGCAAAAAGAACAGCAGAGCTGTACAGTCAATCAGGCAGATTGACTTGATATGCCAGCTAACTTCAGTGTTGACCTTTAGCCAATCTGCTGGATTTATTTGTTCTAATTAAGCAAGTTATTGCCACATGCCGAGACAAATTAGGCCGTTTATCACAATGTGACATGTCAGAGGAGGAAAGAACAATTACCCCAGAGGAAAAAGAGCAATTTCTTTAATACCAGGAGGAGTCAGAGAAGGTCCACATTTACACCCACACATAATGAATAAATGCACATGAAGGTACAACCATTACTTGATTGGTTTTCAACGATCACACTAATCTCCAACTATTTTGATAATTGCTTAATTGTTTGATTGATTTCACAAAAAGTCAAAATTCTCTGCTTCCTTTTCTCCTTTTAGACAGTACAGTCAAAATATTTGGGTTCTGGCATTTGAAGACGTCATATTGGGCTTTGGGAAATACTGATTGACATTTCTTACCATTTCAGACATTTTATGGATCAAACAACTGATTAATTATTTGAGAAAATAATCAGTAGTCTTATCAGCTATGAAAGCAATCCTTAGTTGCAGCCTTATGCATGCACAACCTAATCGGCAGAATAAATGTTGGCAATGTAAGTCTCTGTAAACCACAGACATGTTCAAACTTTACACTTCTTTATGTTTCCTGAGGTTAGGATTAGGCACAAAAACCCTACTTGGTTAGGGTTAGGAAAAGATCATGTCTTGGCAAAAAATACCTGTTTTGTCACCACAAACACAGCTGGGGATATCTATGCCAATCCTGGTATCTAAAATTTCTCCACACTTCTGTGTACTCAGTCTGCAACCATTCAGGTAGACACAATGCACTGGCTGCACTATAATGTAACTCCAGCGTCAACACCAATTAACCAGGTGAAATGTGCACATGTGCTGCAATTCAATTCTGATTTTCACTTTGATGGACACAGTCACCTGGGCCCACTGACGCACACAAAACACACACTTTGAAGAAAAAAAAAGTATAAGTCCGGCAAACTGAACACAGCTTACAGCATGGCCCCGGGGTTGAAAATAGTCCACTATGTCTGGATCAACAGAGGCTGGAGCCAGCGGGGGCTCGGAGGTGGACTGAGGCGGCCCAGTGAGAGGCCTCCTCCGCCAGCCTGGATAAACACAGTTAGCTGGGGCACTCAGATTGTTCCTCCTGTAATCCCACATACTGGAATCTCTGTGCATGTGCAGTGTAATGATGAGAGTATATGTTTTTGTGCGACCGCTTCAGAGAGGGCGTGTGTGTGCGCTGTATTGTATGTATATAAGCTTGTGTGTGCACCACTGAGCCGCACATCTGATGCTGGAAGCTAATTGAGGATACAGGGATATATACGAGCCCGAGAGCGGAGATCCCCACGTGGCTGTATATTCACTCATAATGTTTTTTTATCTCCCTCGAACACAAGCTCCATTATCTTCCACACACCAAAAGACGCGTCATGATACGATTCAGTCGAGCGTTCATCCTCGACGTTGCCAGGACTACACAAAGCTCACCTTTCACTGGAAAGTCCTCATCAAGGAAGGTTTACTTTCAATTAAACTACACCGCAAAAACATTCACACGGGCACAGCCACTAACCTCCGAGTGACTCCCAAGCATCCTGAGCCATCCGCCACATTACACAAGGAGATTCAGAGCACAAAATGAAGGAATAACACCAGGCGACAATATGGCTCAGTTCTTTTCACCGTGGGGTTTCACTCTGAGAAATGTTTGGAGTTTCAAAGCACTACTTCCTTCCTACAGTACACGCTCATTCTGAAAAGGGCTCTCTGTCTCTAATTGGTCTCTTTAACCTTTTTTTTTTTATCAGCGTCCGTTTCTCTCTCTCCGGCTACCGTGCTTTCTGCCGCTCTTATGAACTTACATGCAACGGTGTGTGCATGAACATACAAGCACGCAAACCCACGCATGCTACATTCCCGTGTAATCCACATCCATCCTCTCGCCGATTGGTTTTGCTTCCAGTGTAAACTTTCAAGTAGAGGTCAGACTTCAGGGGTCACAGGGGCCCGCAGAAGGCCATGTACCTCGACTTCAAAGAGAAACAGGCCTGAGCAGGGTGGCTGGTTCGTTAGTGCTTATTCTGCCCTCAGTTGCACCCTCTCACATCCCCTTTATGTCTGTTTCCTATTGCTGATGCTAGACAGTCAAGGCTGCGTTTGCTGGCTGCTGCATTTCAAATGTCTGACTTTTCTTGGATCCTTGTTTCTGCACATTCACCTTCCTCCGCCGACTGGTTGTTAATATTCATTAGACTTCAAACATTTCATCCTTTGGTAACTCTGGCATTAAATCTATGCTGTGACAGAAGTGTCTCCTAGCAATCCACTGACAGGCACAAGACTAATTTAACAGCCGTGATTATTGACATGTAGGAGCTGATTAGGGCTGGATATCAAGCCTCAATACGTTTTTGTTACTAATCAAATTGTGGCAACAGTGCACATCAAATACTTCATCAGATTTATAAAACTTTAATTAGATAATAACACCAGCCAAGGAGGTTGTCACCAGTGTCAGTTTGTTTGGTGGTTGGTTGGTTTCTCAGCAGGATTATACAAAAACTATTAAACAAAGATCCACAAAACTTGGATGGAGGATGGGGGTCAGCCCAGAACAGACACCACTAACTTCAGGTGCGGATCCAAATAAATAAATAAATAAAGGCATTTCGCCATTTTTGTTAATTTCTCAGGGCCTTTTTCATGAATCTTGATGCGAATGAAATCAGGCGTATATAGGTGACGCTGTTTAGGATAAATAATCAAAATAAAAATGTTGGCGCTATACAACTAATATATATATGTGTATGTGTATGTATGTATGTATATGTGTGTATGTATGTATGTATGTATATGTGTGCATATATATATATATATATATATATATATATATATATATATATATATATATATATATATATATATATATATATATACACATATACATACATACATACATACATACACACAGTAGAAAACGTCTTCAATGGCTGCTTGTAAGATTTTATTAGTTTGTGCAACAACAATGAAAAACACAAACTCATCATGTCCTCATCACATGCTATAACCATGTCACAGTGAGGTCATGTTTCTCACTGAGTGTACCTTTAAACCCTCACTTTTGGATTTCATCAACATGACTTTTCTGCCCTCTAGTGGTGATGTATGAGAACATAAGCTGCGTGTGTGTGTGTGTGTGTGTGTGTGTGTGTGTGTGTGTGTGTGTGTGTGTGTGTATCTGTGTGTGTGTGCTTTCACTATTAAAGGGCAACACAAATGTTTCTTAGCAGGGATGATGTGCATGTAAGTGCCACTGATAATTCTTTGTGTTTCAACTTTTCTTTTAGTCTTATTAAAAGACTTGTTAAGTCATGTATTGTTTTCTTTGTCACGCAAACATCTCAATTGGATTTTTTAAATTGGTATCGATGATTGGTATCATTAGTGTTATTTCTTTGATAGCTATATAATGTTGGATGCAAAAAAGAATGATACAGAATTAGCTAGAATGCAGTAGAAGATCTTTAAAACCAACCATTACATGTGGAAATTATAAATGAACATACTTTTGAAGTCAGTGTGCTCATGCATTGAGTTACAAACTTTTGTTTTGACATCCAGACAGATATACATCTACTAATAAATTAACATTACATATTCACCTTAAGGGATCACTGCTCTGATTAAATATTCAGTCACACTGGATGGTAACAGGCTGACTCATTTTGCACAACCTCTCCTGAACACTAGAGGTCAGGGTTTTACCATCTATGGACAACACCCTGAATAGAAGCCACTGCCACATTACACAGTCTCAGAGTGAAGACACAACTGAAAACACCAGAATCAAAACCGAAAGAGCCCAAGGTGAAAACTTTGTCTCATACTGCTTCTTCTGCAGTCAAATAACACAAATGTTCCAGTCCTGCTTGAAAATCACCTGCATGAATGAGTCAAACATTGTTATTGGACCCAGAATCAGTTCCAACAAACAGTATTCGAAAAAGTAAGCAGAAGTTTCACAGCACTTTGTGATGATTTATGAAATGATGATGTGCGACCCACACCACAGAATATTAGTCAGTCTAGTCTAAATATCCTGTGTTTTGAACAACAAATGGAAAACTCCACAAAGAAAAAATTTCTTATTTTATTATAATACTAAAAATTTGTTTATAAAAAGTTTTTTGGAAACAAGTGGAGCTTTCTCCCACAAACAGGTTTCTTAGACTGAATTTATATTAAACAGATGTAAAGATAAGTTTAAATACACAATCTCTTTCAGAGAAGTGACTCAGTCTACCCTTCAAATGTGATGCCCATCCGGCAGACTTGGTGACATAACATGTCTGAGTGTACCTTTGGGAAATGTGTTGACGTAGGTACACAGGGGAATTTTCGATGCCACCACATTGCAATGTCAGCAGCAGACACGCCTAGCGGAGTGCATTAAAACAAAGCTGGCCGCAAAACAGCTGTTATGTCGGACTTACTGTACATGCTACCAAAAAAGAAAAAAAGCCTTTCCGCAAATGAAGTTGTGTTTCTACCCTCAGTGATCACTGCAAAAAACATCTCATGACAAGCCTCAGCGAGCAGGCAAATGCACACATTGTGCTGCTTTTAATAATGCAAAGCCTTGAATTAGAGTAAACAAACGCAGCACATGAGAATATATATTGAAAAAAAACTAACTGTGCTAAATCATAGACTTATGAAGACAACAAATTGGTAATTCTCTTGGCTGGAATTGGCCTGAAAAGGAGTGATAGATATAAATTCTGCTTTCTGAGCAGCAGCAGAATAAAATAAACACATGCTTGGCTTCAAAAGAAACATACAGACAGCTTTTATGACATGCGTACATTAATGTATAACCATGCAACTGCATTCTTGCAGTATGTAAACCACCATAATGAGCATGGCCAAGTCAGGATGTTCTTCAGGGAGAGCAGCTGCAACATCTCATAGTTGATTCTGGTCCAATTCTATAGTAGACACATACGTACATACAATCTGACACTGCTCTGCCTCCTCCTCCTCCTCCTCCTCCTCCTCCTGCTGCTGCTGCTGCTGCTGCTGCACTGCAGAACATCCATTGAGAGGCTCCTCAATGTTTTAACCTGGTCTCCAAGTTCACACATGACACATGTTTGTTCACCACTTTTGGTATCATTTGTATCTTATAAACCCTATATACTGTGAAAAAAAAAACTATAATATCGCAAAAATATGGTAATATTCTTGCAACAATGTAAAATAACAGGGAATAACTGTGTTGTAAAAAACTGTAATTTTTAACTAAAACACAGTTTTTCACTTTCATTTCACATGAGATTTTTTTTTTTTTGGGGGGGGGCTTTTAATGGTGCACTATGTAGTTTTGGGAAAACATTTTAATCAGAAAACACTAACGCCCAAACAAACAAAATTAATGAAACTGAAACTGACTATATTTGGCAGACCCTGCCATCTCTCTAGCTTCAAACATTGTTTGAGTTTGATGTTCTTCTCCAAAACTACATACTGCCCCTTTTAATGTTTAATTACAGTGATTTACACATACAAATACAAGGAAATTACCTTTTATGGTTATTAACAGCAAGAGATTTTAGTTTGTCAAATTTTCATTTTGATGATCCTGGGGTTAAAAAAACAAAAGTCCTGCAAGATCCTGTGATGTTTAAAGATGCATACCGGTATGTGATGCGATGACAAGAGCTGCCACGTCTACCCACAAGGTACATTCTGACCACAGAATCATGTATATAACGTAACACTTACGCAACAACTGATGCTTATCATTTTAACTGCTAAAACATTTTCACTTGAAAAACAATTTGTTGTCCTTTGTACTTAGGATGTGGCTACAGGGTGACACACTCTTTATCCCCAACACGAATGTAACTCTTCTGACTTAGTAAATGCATGAATAAACACTGTTCTGCTTTTTTCCCTCCATATGCGCAGCCACTTCTCTCTGCCTGACTGCGTTTGAACAGCGCAGGGCAAATAAAATTGATCCTCATTCCCCTCAAAACTACAGCATCTCCCCAGTGTCTCAGCACCACTGCAATGTACATTTAAAGCACCCAAACCACCAGAGTACCAGAACCACTGCGGTCTGTATGTTTGTGTTTAGATTGTATGACAGGAAGTGATGACGTCTGTGTGTTTCATGTAAGAGAGCGTCTCGGGTTTCTGTGAGAGCAGCTAGACATGAAAACAAACTCATCTCATCGCAAGATAACTTGAGATTACTGACACGCAGGAGCTTTCGATTTTATGGCAAATTCCAACAGCGATACAAAATTCACAGCAAATAAACGTGCATGATGAGATATAAAATAGAATGATCTGAAAACCATTTGAAAGTGACCGCACCTCATCTAGCTCGCTCAGCTGTTACGGGAATCAACATCCGCTGAGGCACCTTTCAGTTCGTCAGAAGTGCGCTGGACCAACCGGTGACGTATTGGGAGTTTTTAAAAGATGACTTGTCATCTCTTAAAAACTCCAAAAGTAGTGACACTAAGTGATACAACTGAAAGAGTTATGATTCAGAAACGGCAGGGTCTGTCCCACCTTAAGGTAATTCAATAACAGATTTGACTTGATAGTTTGGAATCGATTTCAATGTGTTTCCAATAAGTTCTTCCAGTCATAATATCAGATGACTGTTGAGTTTTGCCAGACCAAACCAAGCAAAGTGAGAAATGTTGGCTGGCTTTTGTCAGGTAACCGCAAAAGTGCACTGATCCAACATCTTAATCTTATTTTAGTGCTGCATGTTTGTCTTATTTTGGACTCGATATGACGAGGTCCATCTTGTCACCACATTTAGTAGTTGAGCAACACACACCAAGGTCGAAGGTTAAGACAACTGTCCTGCAGAACAACCCGCTTCTGCAAAAGCTTCATCCCCTCTGCCATTACAGCTCTAAACAACAGGCGGTAGATGTCGTGGTTTTTGTTTATGTGTATATGTGTGTAAGTATTTTTTCTGGTGCTGCACGTGTGCTGGTGTCTTTGTCTGGAACAGAACTGTGAAAATGAATTTCCCCTCGGGGACAATAAATCATGAATCTGAATCTGAATCAATGTTCAGCATATAGACAGAAATGGTTAAAAGGTGCATTACATAGGAATTCACACTGCTAACAGAGAAGCTTTTGACCACTGGGAGAAAAAGGTTTTTAGGCCCCGGGCTAGCTGGTTAGCATGCCAACTTCAGTACATATCTCTTGACCTAACCTCAAAATAGTTATTTCATCACATTGTCTTCATGATTTTAGTTACTCTTTTGAATGTTGCAAACCAACATTTTTACAAATTGCACCTTTCATGTTATATTTATGTTTCTGATAAATGGCAATAACAACTAAATAATACGTAGACTGAAAATCTACATGGACTACAAATATTGTATAAAATTCTGTTTCATATTAAACTTGGAGTATAATAACATGTTAGGCGGCCCGTAGTGTAATGTATAAACAAGTCAGCAGCAGTGCATTAGCATGACTAATGTTGGGCACGTTAGTTATCTCTGAAATTTCTCAGGTTCTATAACATTGTTATGGCTCACAAGACACAGATAACAGGCCAACATCTTTAGAGATTTTGGAGTCTCAGTCCCAACTCGCTTTGAGATGGCTGCCGACCACACCTACAATCCCAAAGTGTCCATATTTTGTAAATTGGAGTACCCAAACCATCAGTTTCTGATAAGTATGTTTGATTGCACAAGGGGTCATGGCTGGACTGGCATCAATGTTGTGTCTATTACATTTTGTTTTACTAATGAATCATTGTTAAAAAGAAGCATGTTGGATTTATGTGAATACATGTGTTTTTTTAAATTGGCCCCTCTATGCTGGAAGTACGGACCCCCTATGGGTCATATGCGCGATAAAAAGTTTAATGACGAAGGCAATGACGAAGAAGCAGAGGAGAAAAATAAGGGGGGCTTTCCCTCTCTTTATCGGTTTGTCTATTCTGCACTGAGCCGCCTATCTGAACAGCCAATCACAGTGATTTCTCTCACCGACAAGCCACCGCCTAATCTACCTGCTGATGGGTTGGGACACATGCGAGACACACCAGACTGACTCGAGCCCCGGATGACTGCCCTGATAATGTGTGTAGGGGCCTTAAGAGAAATCAGCTGTGTGGCTCCAAGAAAAATATCGAGTGATCCTATCATCCCACAATTTCTGTCTTTGGAGTGATTTATTCGATATGGGTTAAACGTCACTGAAGCTCACGCACACAGTTTACATTTTAACTTCTTTGCCAGTGTCTTTTTACAACCAAAACAATATCAAGACGCCAGAAGCTACCAGTGACGGAGCCAAAAATACCAGTTTCACAGTCCAAGCACTTCTGGAGATGAGTAGGCAGTCCCTGTTAAGCTTTGACCAAAAGCTGTTAGTCGAAAAGTGACAGAACAGCGACTGCAGCAGCAGAGATACACGTCTTCAAAACAGACACCCACTAATAAAGACCACGGTACGGTTAAGAAGAAAAGAACTGAGAATGTATGTAAAAGAAATGTGTCACATTTCCAGGGAAGTTACAGAGAAGAGAGTCATCATTGCATATACCCAGAGCAAGCACCCCCCTCCCCCTCCCAACACCACCACCATGATGACTCTGGGCCAAAACTTCAGCCGGTTCTGTTTCTCAGTCTTCTCTCTGACAGGAAGCTTTTCCCTCCCCCTTCTTCCTCGGCCCCTCCTTCAGCCGAGGTGGGCGTGCTGAGGGAACACAGAGCGTGCAGATGTTGACGTTCCACAACGAAAGTTGTGCCCACATCCGCTCAGAGTGGAGACTTGTATAGCCTATAGCAGGCTGTTCAGACTAACAGTAAAACAGCAGGCGACAAAATATGGCTCTTCTACAGCACAGTTCACTTTCAGCACCACTGGAGCTCAGAGACGAGAGCAGGACAGTCTCACTTAGGCGAAACAGAAACATATAGTCCGTGAGTGGGTGAGAGAGAGTGAAAGTGAGAGAGAATTCCAGGCAATATAGCCTACTTCTGAACATGAAGAAATAGCTGTCATTAAAAAGCTTATGTGACATCATAAGGGGCTTTTAAAACATAATAAAAGACTATAACATGAACACTTCTCCTTTAAGTGTCCACCTGCTAAGTTAATGGATTGTCACATTTCCTTGTCTCACACTTACAGCAGGCAGAGCCGCTCTCCATGTCGTCACTTACCACCACTCAGATGAGGCTGAGTTGGTGCGTGTTCACGGTTCATGTCTCAGTCAGCGGGCAAATGCTTCAAATGTGACTTTCAGTGAACTCTGCTCCGTCATTAACATGACCATTAAATTTACCCAGAAAAAACAATTAGTCCTCGCTACATAGCACATAAACATAGAATCTCACTGGCTAGACTGTTAAAGGGAACGTCACTAACCTTTAAAGGTGCACTATGCAGATTTGGGAAAGAAAAGAAAGATCGTCACAGATTCTTTTTTTTTTTTTATGTCATAACACACTAAATAAACTCTCTTCGTTTTCATGACTGAATAAACAAACTGACCTAGAAGGACAAAACTGTTTCCAACTGTTTAAGTTGGTTGTAAAAAACTTAATTTTCTGTACCTAAAATACAGCTTTTAGCTTTCATTTTACATCGGTAAAGGTTTTAAGATTTGGTTTATTTTCGGCCCCATTTTTAAAAAAGTGCATTTTTGGGGCAGAAATCTTAATCAGATGCACATTTATTTATTGGTTATGGCCAAACAAACTCGATAAAATAAATCTTTTTTGTGACTGTTTTGTTTATAGTTGGCGGGTCCTTTCACCTCTCTAGCTTCAGACAGTGTTCAGGGGACCTTATTTTTCTCTGTAAAACAGCAACTCAGTTACAAAAAAAAGTCCGAGTTTGAGTTTCTTCTGCATGATAGTGGCTCTTTAAAGTCTCTCCAACTGATTACAGTCTCTCCTGCTGACCCACAGTTTGAACTGTGTCGAACACTACTGCTGTGCCACAGGCTGCAGATTCCTCCAGCGGTGTCCGAGCCGAACAGTGAGCGAACCGGGCAGTGACACACAGACTTCTTCTCAGCTGGACTTTGACGTTTTTTTGTTTTGTTTTTTACGGTACACCATTGACGTCATTCGGTACACTGTGACATCCTCTATCACGTAGGCTACCGCGGGCTATACTACTGTCTTTTTTATCCGTTTTCCACAAATCTCTTCTTCAGTCTTTCCTCTTACATGACAGCTATTTTGCACCAGCAGCGTCAGTACTGCTACTACTACTACTACTACGGGTCACGAGGACACCTACGGCGTACAACGAACGCTCGGCGCGCGCGCGCAAACACACACACACACACACACACACACACACACACACACACACACACACGACAAACACATCTCTGTCTCACCTGTTTCGGCGATTTTGGTTCACCTGGCAGCAGCACCGTCGCGTCTCGTCGTAGTAAACACGGCGGACGAGCTGTTTGACAGCGTGTGAGACTTGTTTACAAAGTTTCACCGTGAGCTCCCATTGGTCTGAGGGAGGTTTGGTCGACGCCCCAAACCCTCGGTCACCGGGCCGCGTCTCAAACCTTTGTTTCCTGGAGTGGCTGCCTTCCTGTAAAGAGGAGACGCAGCGAAGTGAAGGAGGCGAGTTGTGGCTCCTTGATGGGGAGATTTAATGGCATGCGTTAAGCTGTTTAATCGGCACTATGTAGTTTTGGAGAAGAAATTTTAAACTCAGAGTTTACAAAGGTAATACAAACTCTTGTTTCCATCACTGAATAAACAAGCTGTCCTCAGAGGAAAATAAGCTCTCCAGAACCCTGTCTGAAGCTATTAAAGTGGCAGGGTCCGCCAAATATGAACTAAGTTAAACAGTGGGAAATCGTGTTGTCCTTTAAGGTCGGTTTTGTTTATTTAAACAAAAGAAGTTTGTTTATTTAGTTTGTTTAGGCATGAAAATGAGTCAGTGAAGATCTGTCTGCTCTGATTCAAATTGTGCACCTTTAAGCCAATTTCTACTCCATGCAGACACGAAAAAGGCTAAACACATCGGGATCACGAAACTTCTCTGCTACTTGTAGTGAAAATTTAAATGGGTGGCAGTTTGCAGCAGCACATACAGCTCCCACGTTTCCATAAGGTAAAAAACAGACCCCATACTTTTCTACACCAAAATAAAAAGGTGCTTTATGCCACATAGATGGGGTACCTGAGGGAATACACTAACTGATACCTTAAGTTAATTCAAATCAGTCACATGCATCCAGAGATGCACCTAATTTTCCTTACAGTTGCCTTGCTAATGCGAACATATTCAAGAACTGTTCTGTCAATGCATGCTTAAGTAGGCTATGAGTGGTTATAAGAACATATTTTGATCTGACAGTTTAAAATGTATTATTAAATGAAACATAACGCAGCCTAATGCAGCTTAGTTAGTTAGTTTTGAGCTGTTAGGATACAGGATTGTGCTGCACAGTGATTTAGTCCTTAGCTGTGGGCCTACAAAAGTATCCCAGTTCTCACCAGCTTAAGGCTGCTACACATAAAACTGGAAAAAAAATCCTTGCAGATGGATATCTGTGAAGATTCTAAATATTTAACTGGATATTACTTATAGAACAATAAATCGTATGGCTGTGCTGTAAATGCTCTTCCTCAGGCAGCAGAAAAAGTAGAAAAAGAGAAATAAAAATCTCTGAATACATCTGGAACTTTTTGTCTTTGTTTTTTGCACCCAATGTGCCTCATTGAATTGAAGTGCCTTAAAGCAGTAAATACATCGCTGTCTTTGCATTTTGTGGCTTCCAGTCTGATTTACACTTGTGCTTTAAAGGCCTTTAAGACCTCATTTATAAAAAATGTTCTGAGATTTATACTCAAAACTTCTTTGAAGATCATTGCCAACGGCGTGCTAAAGTTCAATTCATAAAAGACTGAGCATAAAACACCTTGCTTAAGCAGGTTCTGAGAATCCCATTTGTAACTTGCTCACCTGTGACCTATAAATCTCAAATCAACTTCCAGTGACGGCACCTGCCTTACTATTTCCCCCTTTACAAAAGGCCGGCAGAAATGAGGGGTTTATTCAGACATAGAGACCTAAAGAGAAAATCAAAGACTGTGGAAGATGAGATCACAGCAATGCAGAGGAGACTGAAGCCAGAGAAAGAACTATATTATTGTGTGGACTAAATAGTATTATATTGTATTGTATGTATTCTCTAACACTGTGACTGCATACTGATCTCCTTTAGAGACCGCTGGTGTGCGTTCATCAGGACACCATTTTCACACGACTGGGAGCGATTGACTATCCATTAACATGCTATATGCTGAAAGTGTTAACAACGAAAATCTCTTGGAGACATACAGCAGGGAATAATTTCAGATAAAAATGGAAACATTTATCGCTTCGTGGATAATTTACTGTATGTTGCCCACTGGGTTATCAGTCTGCCTAAAAGCTGTCATGTTGCGTTGAAACCACAGTACCACAGGTGCTTTTTACACCAGGAGAAATATATCATGATATGCTACTAATTAAAAGCCACAAATACATTTAAC
This sequence comes from Diplodus puntazzo, assembly GCA_963678695.2. NCBI lineage: Eukaryota > Metazoa > Chordata > Actinopteri > Spariformes > Sparidae > Diplodus > Diplodus puntazzo. The sequence continues at coordinate 11,227,911 of OZ023161.1, read as the reverse complement.
AAGAAAACTGTTGCCACCAGGATTATTTCTTTAATTTATTTGTAAGGGCTCTTGCAATACTTTATCCACTCATAGCAATTAAAGCACAATAAAAAGGTTATATACATTTCTCATGTTCTGTTTAAGCATTCAACAGCGGTATTAACATACTGTATAATCAAAAACACAATCTTTACCAAGCCAAGTGTTTTTGTTGTGTAAACCTGACAACACACAGGATAGGGGCACAGAGCACCCCCCGCTACAAAAAACGTAATTTTACATGCAAAACATATGTGAGTCGTACCTATGTCCTGCAAAATGACCAACAAGGGAGCTGAAGTGTTGTCCTTCAGGACCTTTGGGGCTCCCTAATTAAACAGTCTTCTGCAAAATTCTGCCATTCTACAGATTGTGTACTTTTACCATGGATATTTCAGGTATGATTTTGTTGGTAATACTTCCATGCAGGACTTTTACTTCACTGCTCCTGAAGTGTCTTAAATGCCATGTCAGTGGTCCCGCCCTTAATTCCAAGCCTCACATTAAATACATTACCATGTCGCACATTTACAGAATTTATTCCAAGATTCATGATAGAAGTGAAGGTAACCACTTGCACTGGGTGCTCAGGAGGGACCTTAAAGAGACTGGAGCTACTGCTATGAACCTGAGCCTTTAAGTTAGACACACTACACCCATACATCCACTTGTTGAGTGCAGGATCAGACAGCAGGACATCATCTGGACAATGGACTCCTACCAGGGCCTTCATTTTTGGTGTCACTACTTTCCAGATTATTGCACACCAATTTTGTGGGGACCCTGAGGTTAAAAAGCCTGACACTTCTCACCGACTAGTAGAACTAACAAGGCCTCATGAAGCTCTCCAACTGTCCACCTGTAGTCCAGTGGAGAAATACCATTTTTACCTGACATTGTTGTGCATGTTGTGCAAACAAAATACATTTCGTCAGACATTCTTCCAGAAAAGAGCTGTAGGAAAGACTCTTCTTTCTTGGTCGGCTCCTAATAAAGATAAAAAGTCACCAACACCAATTAGTAAGCCCTTACCCTCCTGCCAGTACACACATCAGCTTGTAAAATCCCTTTTCGTAATGTCTAATTATAGTTTAAATTGATTGAAGCTCCTTTCTAAGCATTATAATGACCTCTAGTCCACTGAGACTGTCTGCAGTGTGAATAGAATACAAAAGTTACACCAGTAGCACTTAAGCTCTCCCCCCCCCCCACTATCTATGGACAAACGGTACTCAGGCTGGCCAAACAACATGTAATCAGAGATTGTTGTGCCCATAGAGACCAGTCTCCACAACAACATCTCGGGTCTGTGTTGACTGTGTTCTGAGCATCAGACTACAGCGGGACAAGGAGAGGTGGATTCAGTTTTTAGTAACATAACATTGATGCTTGGTGCTCACACTCAGCCAAAGTGGGCAGGCAGCAGTGGCTCTACATGGGGGCCTATAGGCCCCTGTAAAAATGTCCCTGGCAACCCCTCCCCCCCGAGCTGACTGAATAATGAAATGGAAATGGAGTTAATATGACTCAGCGTTCTACACGAATTAATTAGTGCGACGCATCCAAACGCTGCGTTGCCGGGTTCGAGATGAGAATGAGAACGGCAGCAAGAAGTTTTGAAGAGCTACTAATGTCTTGTTACAAGAGGCGAAGGTAAGCAAAACGATTTCATCTTGTAAAGTGATTTGTTGCTCGTAACTCGGTTACTGTTGTTCCTCACTCCGATAAGAAAATCAAGTTTGTAAATGTCTGGTCTCGCTATGTTTAAATATCGTAACAAACTCATCGAAGCAGAAGCAAATATCGGAATGTCAGTGTCCTAGCTAGTCCTATAGCTAGTCCTATACAACGTTAACCATGTAACTTTATCAGTCTAGGCTGTTGCATTTCGATAAATAATACATTTATTGAGTAAAGTAATCAACAATATCTGCCCATGTTACGTAGGAGGGATGGTTACTTGTCAAATGAGATGTATGCCTCTACGTTGTTTTTCTTCTTCTAGCAGTCATCATGAAGCGGGGAAGGGACATTGCAGCCTTTTTTGCCCCGGTAAATAAAAAAGTGAGAAAAACATATCAAGGTACTTAGAAAGCTGAGGAGCTGGAAGAGGGAGAGCCAGAGGAGTTGGTGGAGGTTGAAGAGAAGACAGGTGACGAAAGTGAGGGCACTGACACAGAGAGGGACACTCCAGATGGTGAGGAGGAAGAAGAAGGTGAAGAGGAAGAAAATGTACAGGGACAGAAAGAAGAACAGTAAGTGGATCCATGTGGATCAAGTACTGCACCATTAGGTTTGTGACTTAGAAAAGGTGTTTTTGTACATGCCATTTGCAAAGCAGTGTCATTGCTTTCTACCATAATTTATTTTTTGCGTCATTGATATGTAATTCTTATGTTACAAAAATGAACAAAAACTACATTTTAAAATACATGCATGCATGAGTAAATAAATGTTGTTTATAGCTGATTCCACAGATATCCGCAATTCCAAGAACGATGTAGCAGTGCAGCCCAAGTTGAACATATTCCCAACCACTTTGATGGGGGACAGGAGACGGAGCTTTAGGCCAAACTGGTATGAGAGGGTCAGGGGTCCATGCCCACTTTTGCAGCATTGTCCTGCTGTATTTCATTTCTAATTTTTGATGGCCTTACCTCATTGTTTCAATCCATGCACTCTTTATGTACCAAATAAACTTTAGTATGATTTTAATGTAAAGCAAAATTAAAGTATGTAACGTTTAAATGTCATATGTTTCCGTTTTTGATATGCCCCTCTGATTAAACACTGGCCCCACCTCGCCCCCCCCCAATAAAATTTGTCTAGAACTGCCACTGTGGGCAGCCAGTGTTTCCCTGATGTTGAACTTTGATGCGAAAATGCTGACCACATTATTATCACCATCATCATTGATTCTCACGTCCATGTGGTCTTTTCCTGTGCAGTAAGTATGCAATGGGAATTGATGTGTGTATAACATATGGACTTATTTGATTTAAAGCCTTATGTCAGGTTCTGATCAATAAATATGAACTTCACAGGAAGAGCCAGAAATAGAATCCAGCATCTTGGAGGGCTTACATGATAAGTACGCGGTGAATTTAACTGAAGGGCCGGCTTTGATGAGACAATATAATACTCTTGAAGATAAGAGGAAGGAAGGATGAAATTATTTCTTCACAGATGTCATGGTGTCCCTGTGAAAGGGAGCAGGGAGAGGTGACGTCAAAGAGGGAATGAGACAAATCTGTTTAGAGGTGACATATAATAACACAGAATACATGGTCGGACCGTTCCCTTTCCATTTAACGCACGCACACATAAATGCTCAAATACACACAGCTGCACACACACAACAAATCTCAAAACAAAATAGGACACTCCAGAGGTAGTCCTCTTGGCGATGAAATTTTGGAATTACAATTACAATTTCAATTCCAATGTGGCATACTGTGTGTTTGTGACAGGGATTTATATTCTGTGGAGATTCTTCACAGGCAGAATCATCAATTTCATACACAGCAGTGGTTAAGAATGGAAAACATGCAAAACAACTACTTAAGTCAGGTCAACGTTATTTATGGCCTTATATCACAAATGAACAGGACAAACGCTGTCCTTATGACTTTGATTCAGATAAGGAGGCAATTTTGTATTGTGTAATCTGTGTTTATAAAGATATGGAAATGGATTTACCCCCCCCCCCCCCCCAAACACACACACACACACACTGCAGCACTGAATGCAAATTACAACAGAGTAGAACATAAACTGACAAAGCGTTCCTTCAGCGCCTAAAGTGACTGGTTTGGTGATTCGCAACGTAATATAGCTCTTATCATCTTTTAGTGAAACAACCGTCTTTTTAAGAAGTAGTCATGCACCAGTGGTTGTGGTTTTCTCATCAAAAATGATTGTCAAGAAGAGTCATTCAGTCATAGCTATATTAGCCTCAGTGAAGTCCAGCTTCAGTGTTCACTCAAATAGTTCTTCCGAGAAAACAACACCGACATGATGTGTTTGATTGCTGATATCCTGCTGTGCTGGGAAAGGCAGGTCTGACAACACAGGAGTCCACTATTTCCTGATAAGAGTGTGCAAGTTACGTGGGAACAAGTGAAAAAAATATGCTTCAAAGAGAAATGAAACAATTTACAACCTCACAAATACAGATGCATCAAAGACGTCAATGACGACAATAAAGTTTACTAGGTGTACTTGTCACTCAATCTTCAGCACTGCAATTGGACTATTTGAGATTCGGGAGAGTGCACAGACTAACATAATAAGGCATTGTTATTTTCAAATGTAGTTTTTATTGTTTTTGCCAGTGTACCATGGTGGCGCTGGACTTTTCACGTACTAGCTTGACAAGGAGTATTCCCACCCAGAGAGGTGGTCGTATGATAGCACTCTTGTTCTTTGATTGCACCGCTTTCATGCACATCCGGCCTCTCCATGTGAGGCTCAAAATGAGGCAGGTGAACATCCACATGGTGTCCTGGATTACAGACTATTTAATTGACAGTACAATTTGGCCTCCCGCAGAGCTTTGCGATTGAAATGCAGCAGGACAAAAAGGGTACTTGCTGAGAACCACACTTTGTCACCTTCTTCATTTTCACACTCTGCACTGCAGGTTTCATTTTTTTTCATGTTTTTTTTCCGTGTTTTTTTTGCTGTAGGATGTGTCAGTAGGGCAAAGAGGACAGATTCCATCTGCACCTGAAAATTAGACCCAGTGGGCGAGAGCCTGTTATAACTCACTGGATGCACCCACCTAGCATGCCGGGCGGGAAGATCCACTGCTCTGAGGTTCTCGGTAACAGCGCTTGATACGGTCAGCCAAGCCTAGCAGGTGCTGTGCGCATGATAATCTCTCCTGCCTCTACACAAACTTAGAAGCGATTGTCACACTCCTGATGACTCCGGCCTTGCAACTACCTCAGAGAACCTCGCCCTACAGCCCAGTGACCTGTCTTCACCACCAGCGACGAGTGCTCCACTGGGTTTGCCTGACCCTAACAATATTTTGGACTGACAGAACTGACCCTACCAAGATTTGAGTGCACTCCTGGCATTAACTCCCAAACACCAATTTAGGCATGCTATAGCATTTGATTGGCTGAAAGAGAGGGGGTTTAAAGGCGCACATCATAACATTTAATATTTTAAACATCAACTACCAGCCTCAACTAGCTTCAAAAACCTTGGTCATCTGTAGATTTGAAGTCAGACAGGTGCAGACTCGCCATTGGAATATCCTGAGGGGCCAGCTTTTATTTTTATTTTGTTTATCCATTTTTTACCAACCCTGGCACGACAGGATGTAGCATTTATAGCCTGCAGATATTCAGTAGGTCATCTTATTTGCAGAAACATGACAGGTGCAATCTGTAAAAGCAGGGACAGTTGAAATCACAATTAAAACTGCAAGTATCGAGCACTTGCAGATTGAGTATGCTTCCCAGCATGCAGCAGTCATAGACACATGAATTTTATTGATGTTGTCTCAATATCTAAATTGCCCTTCAAAAGCAAATGAGTGTTTTCATAAAAGATTTTTCTCTCTCACCCCACAAACACTTCATCCCATAGCCCTGTCAGCCCGTTTCTACCAGAGAAAAATGCCATCAGGACACACATCCTTATGTTGTTGTTATTTAGCCTGTTATTTTCCAGGATATTAACTTCGCTAAATCACTGAATTTTAGGTTGTGAAAAATAGTTTGCAGATGGGGTTGTTGCGGCCCTCCCAAAGTTGAGACCAAACCTTGCCCTTGGCTCATAATAGTAATAAATTGGACTATTTGTTACATTAGTATTATATATATGTAACAAATGGGATACAGAAATAAATGAGCAAAAGCGTAGTTTTATGCAATGGTAACACAAACCTATTTATAATCTCATTTAATTCAGAAACAATCAAACTGGCTACATTGGCCTCAAAGCAGTAATGGAAACGTAGATAATAGAATTATGCATGTTTCCCAGCTTCTCTCGGCGAGACATGCTAATGGCTAGCAGCAACCACCTATCTCTTAGAATATGTATATAGGTAACGATTTAAATTTAATTGGAAGATATGAGAATAGAATTGGGTTGTTGTTTTTGAGACAGGAAAACAGTATGCAAATCAATAAGAAAAAGGAGACATAACACAATTTGATTGCTTAATTAAGCCCCGCAGTTTTGATCTTTGGCTCTGACTATTCTAAGCGGATGCAGCAGGGTTTTTTTTTTTGTGGGGTTTGCCTAATTATGATGCTTAATCCACAGGCTCTCCTGAGGGTTGGACTATAGCAAAGCAGTAATTAAATCAAAGAGCTGAATGGAAATGAGGAACTGTTTTTCTTTCGCACTTAATCTTTCTCTCTGAAGTTGAACAATGTAGGGAAATCTTGGTATATGTTCATGTTATTGTATTTAGGAGATAAGATTCAGAGAAAGTTAATCATTTGCAGATTTGAGATAGCAGCCGGCTCGGGATGCGAGAACCAAACACGAGCCGGAAAAGTACCACAGTGCAAGAAAATGAATGTGAGATAACCTAAATGTGAGGAATATTTTAAGTCAATAGAACCTTGTTATTATGTGCCTTACCTGAGCTACTGTAAACGGCCAATATTGTTTTCAATTATTTTTGATCATGCCAATTGATTCTGACAAAATTCTAATCAGTGCTCCATTGTGGAGCTCTACCTGCTCTTGATATCTGATGGATTGAATTGAACGAATACGTAAAAAAGACGTAAAAGACACAAGCACACGTAGACACACATCAGAGAAACGCACATATACGAGCCATCATGCTGGATAAAGTCAATCTTGCTGCTCTGCCTCAAACCTGCTGCTAACTGTAGCTGCCATTAGCTAGTTAGCTCATCTGACATTGCATCTGATAACAGTGTAACAGAAACCTGGGATTTGTAATTCAGCAGTGCACTCAATAACTGTGGGGCACCAAATGCCAGATAATACCAATTCATACATAATATTGCTGGACTGAAATACCTAAATGTACAGTATGTAGAGTGGAAAAAAAACAAACAAAACTCTACTTCAGCTTCTTCAGGAGAGGCATTAGGAGGTCAGAGGCCAGATAGGGGTCAAGGAAAAACTAAGTGTCTCCCCCTGTTTGATGGCTTTTTTGTTGGAAGCTCACATTGGGGTGCCCAGGGAGTGCTGGCGGGCTAATTAGCACTGTGCCAAGTGCTTAATCCCCATCTAAGTCATTAGTCTGTGAAACAAACAGTGGTGCTCAGATTGAAGGTAATTAAGGGCGATCCCTGACACACAGGCTGAGTGTTATTCCTCTTAGCTCAGCTGCACAGTCAATTTTTTTGCATTTGTATGCCACAGTGTTCCCAAATGTGTACATATGCATATCCATATATGTGTGTTCATACAGCGCGTCTTGACTGACACTCCTAACCTATAGCCCGCAAAACTGGGTGAGTACTGTAGATCATCAGCAGAGCTATACTCTTCTTATTCCTGAAAGCTCACATAAAATTAAGCTAAAACGCCCATCTCAGTCTAGCCCAAAGTAAACGCAAGGCTGCTGTTGAACCTTTAAGAGAGAATAATGGGTTTGGTGCTCTTTTGAAAGGTTATGAGCAGATTGTTTTTCCCAAGCTGTTAGAAGCTCTGCAAGTGTATTGTTTGAACACGCTGAATTATTTATTGATTTTTCTCACCTACGTTTGTGAATGCAAGAAATGTAAGAAAAACACATACAGAATGCCTCTATTAGCTGGAAAACTCAATGGGTCCACAGTCTTACATGTACAAAGTTCACTTACACAACAATATCACTGCAAATTAACACCTAACACATGATTTTTAAGGAGGGAACATTGACGTGCCTGTCAAGAAAAAAAAAAGTAATTTAAGTTCCTAATTCCCTAATTGAAAAACAGCCTATTTAAAGAGCAAAATGCATCCAATTATATCCACTTGCATACTATCCATGTTTAGGGCTTTCATAAATAATATTAACTATATATTTCTGGATTTGAAATCACAGTGGCTACATGATGCATCAGTCATCTGGAGGGTGCCGTGTAGGTGACTCAGGTGACATGTCTCCATGATCCCTCCTTGACCGTTGCTGGCTCAAGGCTGGGCATAGAAGCTCCTATCTGCTCGTATGAGCTGACAATCAAACAACTGCCATTTCGGGAACGCTGACTATGTTTCTGAAAATGTTCTAGCGGACATTTGGGAATTGGAGAGGACAGTTTTTCGGGCGTGGTTTGATGCACTACTGAAACAGCCAGACTCTTTCTTGGTAAGGTGGCAAAACTTCGTACATGCTGGTTTGTCAGCTTGTTTGTTTGGTTGTTTGTTGATTGTAACTTTCTGATACGCTTTCATCTCGAAATGGTTTGCCTGAACAGAATCACGAGAATCTAAGCTTTGTAATGATGTATGGAATCACAATGCACTTCAATTGAAGTGTCCACCCTTTAGCTTAGCTGTGTTTGTATTGCTTGGCAAGCTAGCCGGACACAGCTTAACAATATAATTGAATATGCTTCTTTTCATCATCGCTCTGCAATCATTATTTCCTTTCCTGTCTGACATTCAACATCATTAAATTTACTGTCCGGATATTACAGCCAGGTGTTTTTATGATCTCCAGGAACACATCTATAGAGCCTGTGTGAAATGTATGATTAATAATTGAAGCCAGTGAGTAGAGGAAGCTCTGCTCGACTCATCTTATTCAATTCATGTTATCATTACCGAGTAATTTTTATCCGTCTCACTCCAGTACCTTGATTGCAGTGTCCAAACATCAACTCTGCCCTGTGGACAAACTTTGTCATCATATCAATCACTGGTTTGGAAATGGAGTAACATGGACAATAAATACAGACTGACAAACAGTGACACATTATGCATCATTATACATTATGTGTCACTGGCCAAATCACAACAGATATTTGTATATCACATCATTGCCTCTGTGTGGGGCCTTTATTCGTCTAGCGGCAGGTCAGTTGTTAATGGTATGCCCACCAAGGACGCAAGCATGATAAATGAGGGAGAACAGAAAAGCCATCACTTATAATCTCTGTGGCTCTAGAGTTAAGTCCGATAACTGCACTCACTGCCCTTCTGTAATATCGCATTGAATGGCACATTAATTTGCAAGTTCGGAGCACAGTCACTAAAACAACTCACCCCCTTAATAATTAGCCGTGGTGCACTGGTGATCCGTTGGTTAAACACGTGGATTGTGTTATTTGCGGATGTACAACTAGCTGGTTATATTATGTCACGGATTAATCCACGGTCCACTGGGAAAACAAGCGGGATTACCATCCCCTGTAAACTACAACACCGCACCCATCTTTTATTTGATGAAACTAATGATGTGCTGAAATTTAAGAAGTGATAGAAATGGCAACTAACAGTGGTTTCATATTTACTGAACTGATATGAGACTCAGTGGTATCAATCTTCTTACTTAGCTCGAACAAATAAAGCACAGTGTGTGTGTGTGTGTGTGTGTGTGTGTGTGTGTGTGTGTGTGTGTGTGTGTGTGGTGTGTGTGTGTGTGTGTGTGAATCCCTTTGTTCATTTTCCTGTGAAGGCACCAAGACAAGCAGGTTGGGTTCATCAGAGACACTAATTGCCTATAAAGTAGGTGTGAAGTGTTTTGTGACTTCATCTTAAAGCATGCTGGAAAAAAGCTGAAGCTGCTTTTAAATAATAAAAAAAAAGGCTTATGTTGTCAAGACAACAACTAAACAAGTCCATGACAAGTGATAAAGATAAGCTTCTTAAACAGTTTGGCTGTGAGAATTACACAAAAGTTGATTTTTCGGAGCAAATTGTAGGCATTTTCATCAGCAGTCGGAGTGCTTGTATTGTAAAATGAAATGTGTGTAATATATAAAAAATGTATTATTGATTGGACAAGTAAAACCATTTTTTAAAGACTATATTTTCCATTATCCTACCCTCCCCCAAAGGCACAGCTCCTCAGATCAGCTCAGTGCTTGTTTTTTTAAGCCATGCCCTTTCCAGAGCGGTGCGGCAGTAACAAATGGATGCATTTATGATCTGTGAAGGACAAAAGCGGCAGAGGCTCGCAGGCGTGTGTTACTGCCAGTAGGGGGAGGAAGAGCACACAGAGTGACGGTATAAAACATTGTGAGATGATGCTTCAGTCACAGACAGCACAGGGCAGATGAAGTCGGCTGTTTACAAGATACATACGGGAGTAAATGGAAATCTCTTCTGCTCTCACTTGCCCTTTCTGATCATTGCGGTGTCGGAGAGGCTGCAGGGATGTACAAGGGCCAATCTCTGCAAATCAGATACACAGTGAAAGAAAGAAGACCTTGGGCATGTTGCCACAAACACATATTGACATGTCACTGGAGTATTCTCACCAGGAGTTCCAGTGCAACAATAAAGCTCAGGTGTGTCCACACCACCCACTGATGCTCCTGGGCTGCAAGGATTCACGTGTCACATCCTTGACTCAGAGGAGGAGGGAGCAGTAGGGGAGATAAGCCAAATTAAAAACTGATAGCACATGTACATTTGTACAATTCATTGGGTCTCAACAAAGCAGAGAGCAAATGGAATATATGACATCACCTCGCATTACTGTGCATAGCTAATGGAGGTTTACTGATGACATTTAGCTGTAGTAGGAGGAGTGAGGATTGTTTGTGCACACAGCAAGACATGATTAGCAGCAGCTCATATCGAAAGGACTGTATCTAGAGTAAGGGGGTTTGAAGAGGCTATTTCGTCTTTGCAAAAGTTAATGCAGCTTGCATGCATAAAACAAATGATGGTATGATTACATGCTCTGTCTGTGATGCAATAAACAATATATGTGAAATCAGGATGGCGATGGTCTTTCCTTATTGAATTTCATGCCCATGTACAGTGGCAGAATCAAGATGATTGAGGGGTGCTGGCTGTCTGCGGTGAGGCACCTGTGCACATTTTCATGTTTCATCTATTTTCAAACATGTAACACACATTACCACCTGCAATTAAGTGTTTATTGATGTTTTTTTTAAAGAGTCGATCCATACCATGCCACTTCCATCAGCCAGAAAAAACATCGCCGGAAACAACAGACCCTCTTCTAATTTTTAACACCCAGTCGTACTTCTGGGTTACTTTGGTGAAAGTAATGCAAAAGTCTACAGTTACAAATGTATGTATCCCACTGCAGTTAGCCTTTCTGCCCCCTAGTGGTCATTCCGAGACATGGTGATGCCCTGAGACCTTGCAACATGTCTAAATGTTGAGAAGTTGCGCTGAGAGTGATGCTATCCTTTTGAGTACGGGCAACTCACACAGCTCACACGGTTAAAGACATTCACACCAGCTGCCAAGTACAATCACAGCCTGATCTGTTGGTCACTGACCAGCTCTTGTGGTAGAGTTGAGTGTTTTGGGTCTTTGCTCTGGGGCTCCTCAGTGGTGGTATTGAGGTAGAGGCAAGCGCTGATCTTTCGATTTATCCTGTGCTTCTTGACTCACTAGCTACTGATTCTCACCTACACTTCACAACACTGAACTCTACAACACTGTCTTTATTAATGACACTAAAAAACACATTTTCACTGATATATACTTTTAATTCATCTGCCCTGAACATCATATCAAACTGTAAACACATTGTTGCCAAATAACCGTGGCCATGTAGCAAAAAATGCACTTAATGATCAAAGATCAAGAACTTTGAAAGATGACAAAACATCTATCAACCACTTAAACAGAGGATTCAACAGCAAGGTGTTAGCTGGCCTCCTTCTAACTTCAATAGGCACCATCAAACTAGTTGAGTTGAATAATTTTGAGTGCCCTCAAACAGCACTGAGCAGGCTTGGAAGAAAACAGGTTTCTCAAAATGTAGGGTGGACCTTTGAGGAAACAGGTCTTTCCTTAATTTACAAAGGAGTGGATATGTTGTAGATGACAAAATTGTTTCTAACACTATACAAATGTGTTATTGTGACCTAAATTAATGAAAAGCAGAGTCATTATTTCAACTCCCCAAAAGGCATTTTGCTTTGCAAGATCAAACCAGCTAAAAGCCACAAGAGACTGACCCCATGATGTAGCACAAATTTGCATTCATTGACTTCAAAGACACAAAGAAATATTAATTTGTACCTGCCAACATTACTGCCTCCATATAACCCACAGATTGAAAGGATGCATTTAATTTGTTTTGTTTGTAATAGCTCAAAATAAAGCATTTTGAAATGGACATACACAATGTCTACAAGAGTGTAAAAACGTCTTCATGTTCAAACGAGGAGCCATTGCTGCCAGGCAGACCTTCAAAAAGAGGAAGGGGAAGGATAAAATGATGCAGGAACACAGTCTGCAGTGTGGAGGCAAAAGGGAAAGTGTATGAGACCCAAAGCAAATGTCGATAAAAGCGAAGGTCTTGTAGGTTGAGTGAAATTTTGAGACATATATCTCCTTCCTAGGACCTGTTTCATCCATTTTCACTTTAGCAGCAAACTCAACTCAGGGTTTGAGTGAGTGCAGTGATGACAGGACGCACATCAGGCAGTTTGGCAATGGCAGGTGGTTTGCGCTCGCTCACCCCTGCCATTGCGTTTCGTTGCCAGGCACGACAACACACATCCCGAGCTGACACTGAAAAACTCTAGTTAATCACTGTGAAATCAGGAGAATAACGGACGAAATACCTAACTGGGAGCACGGCACTCGGAGGAGAAGGGGTCAAAAATAGGAAGACTCCTACGAAAATCCGGTGTCGTATTATAATTGATGAATTAATCTAGACATCTGTGTTTGAGATAACAAAATAGATAAAGCCTTTTTAAAAAACACATTTGTGGTCTACAAAATCGTAAATGGCCAATACATGTTCTGGTGACTGGGTTGTAATAAAGTGTAAAATAACTCAGAGTAAATTGAAATAAATGACCATACATCATCCCATTTGGTTGAGAAGGTGAAGACATTTCTTCTTCTTTATGGATGAAACTCTGGTGAATGACTTCAGGCTACATGTTCAGGATGAATGGAAGGAGGTCCGCCACCTTCTAAATGTGCTCACCTCCTCAGGGGACCAAAACAAATATCTGTTCAGTTTGGACCCCTAAAACTGCTTAACTTCAGTGTCTGGTACACAAAGCTGTCAAAATGTCCCTCTTTCTGCAACCGTTACTCTGTCCATGCTGAGCATTATGTGACTGATTACGCTTCCTGTCCTTTTTACCTGCGGTGTGTCTTTCTCTCATCAGGGTACCTCGGTAGCACTCTTCTTGTGGCTGCAGGGTCCAATCGCCAGTTCTGATTACTCCACGCTTTGTTAGTCATCATGATTGTCACCATTATCACCCCCCTCATCAGTGAAACTGTGGCACTGATAGTAATTGTAATTGCCTGCTTAGTATTTGAGTCTTTGCCTTTTTGGGTCCTCGCATTGCTGTTGGTTGTCTCAGATAAATGTAATTAGCTGTATAATCTTTGGTCTTCAGAGCTTGTTTTGGAAATTTTGCTGTTCGCAGTGAAACTGGCTTACACACACAAGGCTTACATGAAAGCCAGAGCATTTGCCGTGTTTTTACTGATGATTCTTTGGAGTAGAGAGAGAGGTAATGAGAAAATTTCAGACCACCATGCTCTTTAAGCAGAAGAGTTGCAAAAGATAATCTTACTGTCACCGTGCTCTTTCTGCTCTCAGAAATTAACTGCCTTTTGGGGAATTCATACACATCCTGTTATCATTTTCCAAACTTAAAAAAAAAACCTCCTACTTCAATGAAAGGATGGAGTGCAGATAGAACGACAGATAAAGGATTTTACATTCCGCTGTTTCATTAAAAGAAAATCTCAAAGGACGATGAGGAAAAGATAAAACGAGAAACGTTCTTATGTCAGAATGAGAGCAAGTATTACACAGTGATAACTACACAGGAGAATCATCTGTTCCCTGTACTGTGTAGTCTTATACAATATCAAACTAGAACACAAAGACTTTTTTATTTATGTCTTTCTGCTGGTAGTCTCAAACTTTCATCCAATCAGACTGTGATGGATGTTAGTCAAGGGCCACTTAGGCAAATAAACAGACCCTTTGGCAAGGAAAAATCTATAAAGTGTTGCTGATTTCTTCTCTATCGCTGTTTTTTTTTTAAAGTAGCTCTGTTGAACTTTGCTCCCATTTCTAAACTAACATTGGCTTGCTCTCTGTTGCTGTTCACATGTGGTTTTACCACCCGTCCTGAGTGATATTATCACAAGTGGGCAGCCTCAAGCTCGTCAATTCACACCTGACATTAAATTGGTCTCCAAATGCGTCTCGAGCGACCCCATGTGATTGGATCTCACTTTGCCGCTCTCTATGCAAATATAGACCTAAATCACAGGGACAAATGGGTATGTTGTTTTTTACATGAAGAAAGCAATATCTTCACACATAACACTCGCCGAATTAACTAATTAGTTCAAATGGAATTCGTTATAGGCAGTTTTTTACATTAGCATTGTTTTACAGTTTCTCTTCATGCAGTAAATCTCAAAATATAGCGTTTTTTAAAGGGAGTCTGGTGATTAGCAACAAAGAGGTAGCCTCAGTTAGTAACTGTTGACTGTAATTGTTAAATTGAACATGTTTACCACTGCTGGGAGGTAAGATGCACTTCAGACATGGAAACAGCCAGGATGCACTATATAAATATGAAAAACAGACAGGCTCTCACAGCGATGCCGTGACGAACTGACACTTTTTTTACAAGAAGAGACATCTTTTTTTTTGCAAGAAGGCACCAGTGGTTTAGAATTTGACTTTGAATTCTTTTTTTTAACAAAGTTGCCACAACACAACACAATCACACAATTTGAAAAGAAGTCTGGGATACTGCCTGTACTAGTTCAAAAACTAGTTGCTATAAACATCTGCTGCTAAGAGACCCGAAACAGAACAGTGAACCACATGGAAATCAGACAGCATCTAATCCATTATAATGTCACTTCAGAAGGTGGTTCTTCAATGCAGGGGCGCCGTCAGGGATTTTGGGCCCCATGAAAAGAAATCTAATTGGGCCCTTGTTTAGGCCGGCGAAAAAATGTTATGCCGTTTTATATAAGACTATGCATTTTAATGATATTTTTGACTATCACTACCATATTTGTGAAAAGAACAACATGACAGTTACTTGGTTACTGCTCACTGTCTCCCTTGTAGTCCTGCATGCAGGTCTAATTTATCTCCACAACTGAAGACTCACTGGTAGTCACATTGGATTTGGGGTGAAAAAATACATATATGAGGCTATATGGTTGTTGTGATTTAATCTTCTGATTAAATCGCAACGACCATATAATCTTCTGATTTCCAGAAAATATAAACATTTCTCTGCTTGTACTGAGAGTTGTATTGAGTCACACAGAAATGTTCCTCCTCTGTTCCTACTGCAAAGCAGGAAGGTGAGAGTCCAAAACTACTGACGAAACTTTCTATTTTGGTGGTAGCTGAATTTGAACTATATTATATATACACATTCATATGCTCTTTTTATTTCAGAACTGTTTTTAATACATGAAAATCGTTCCGAAATAAATATCGATTATAGGCTATTTTTATAGGGGACTGACAGACAGCTGCTGCTGCTGCTGATGATGATGCACTTGACATATCTGTTCAAACGACTGTTTATTTTAATTATACTCTGCCTCATTGATCACTATGTGAGAAAAAAATTTGTGTTTGAATTTCTGTCATTAATAAATATTTCATTATCTTTTTTGTAATGGTACAAAGAGCAGGAGAGACAGAGAAATCCCCACAGACTCCCTGCAATGATGCTAACTGTCATGTCACTGAACACAATGTTGCTCAGCTTCTTCACTGGGACAGGGAGGGGGACAGTTATGGGGAGACTGGGCTGCTGCTGACTCATCTGTTGTTAAGTCTGCTAAAAGGAGCAGGGACAGTGATTTAAACCAAACCAAACCATTTCATGCAGATACAGGGGGGTGGTCGTCACTATGGATGTTTACTTTTTGGTCAATGGGGATATATAACTTTTACTGCAAAAAACAAGTAAAAACAAAGAGATCATTAATTTTATTATTATATTTGGAATATATACTCAGTGATGATGGTTTAATAATTGTATATTGTTGTATATACAATTATATACAATATAATGTATATATATTTATTTTTATACCTATTTTTTGGGGCCCCATTCGGCCAGGGGCCCTTGGAATTGTCCTAACTTTGCCCCCCTATAAGGCGCCCCTGCTTCAATGTGGCCGGATCACTCAGGACACACATTGATGCGCACGTGAACACGTCCTCTTTTAGCAAGTGGAGAGAGACGCTGAGACAAAGCACTCAAGAACGTCCATAAAGTCACATCCTAAGGATGTCTCTGAATATCTGACCCGAGTCTTTTACAAAGACATCCACAGTCCAGAGAGGCCCATTACCAGCTGTGCTTTTTGCGTGTTAATACAGCTTTTACAACTTCTGAGTCACTGCTGAAAAAGACCATTGGAAATTGTGAGGATTCAGCTTTCCACTTTCCACATTTCCGTCATACATAAGAAAAAGAAAAAAACCTTTTAACAGAATTACATTCGCATGACTTACAATTAAAGATGACTGGCAATTCAGTGCTTTCACTTTGCCTTCCACAAGGTTGGAGGGGATGAATAGCTGATTTTGAGAGCCCACAACCTCAACTGAGGTGTCTGGGAAGACTCTAATGTTGCCAAAGAACTTAACGGAATTTAAAAAATTAAACAGATTTTGCAAATTCACCATCTAAAAAAGATTAAGCGTTATAATTATTAGCTCTAATTGCAGAAATACTGAGAGAACTTAACAGCTGCAGTTTTAGTTAAAGCAATAGGTGGTAGTGGCTATAGAGAGAAAGATGGGACCTCATGCAGCTACTTGTTCTTAAGTGTCTTGTACAAGTGATTTCTGAGAACTTGATGTATCTCATTTTATTTTGTATTTTGTCTTAGGCACCTTTACAACATATGAATGGTCCAGATCTGCTACAATTACTCTGCTCTTATCCACACCTGACATCAGATGAACCTTCCCCACGCACCACACCATTAAATTCCATCATGACCAGGCAACGATTAATTGCACAGCTATCTATCATGTAATCAACAGCTTTATTAAAGCCAAGACCCTGACCGTATTAGTTTAAACGTTGCTCCTGTTGTTGATGTGGCTATGTGCATTAGTTTTCAAAGTGAGCGATCGAGAGAGGCAGCAAAGCCTATTTTTGATACTATTTTTCTTTGCTAAACAAAACTGTTTGCAGGATACATGGCAATGAGGTAATGTAAATACTGGCGGCTAGTTGGATGGCACGGCTTTTTAGTGCCGCACCGTCTGAATGCAGAGCAGCTTCTTTCGTCAGGCTGTGTGAGAGCCTTCGATTCATCTTCAGCACGACACTATAGCAAATAGCTTTAGTTTTATGACTTTTTCGACCATGATAAGTCAGAATCCAACCCGGCATTAAGTTGAGACAACCCAGTTAAAAGTTCTTTGTATTACGTTGAAGATAAGCACAGGAAGATATTCTTGATCAAGGCCTACTGGTGCCACTCTCATATGTAGCTGTTCAGTTCAGGCTAGCTTCCTCTGACAAAGCCAAACTAAATGGCTCCTGTCCACGGCTTTCTTTCCAGAACTCTCTGCAAAAAACTAAAATAGATGTATTTCCCAAAATGCTGAACTGTTGTTTGAAGAACCACATTATGATAATAAAAAAAACACCTATCCAACAATTAACTCTCCCCATTCATCAAAATGGTGCATGCAGTTCTCGTGTCACACAGGGATTTAACCCTGCATTTGATTCACACCATGCTTTAACAACACTACTTGACAAACATTATCAAGCACAAAGGCCGAAGTCGAGCAACAGAAACAGCCTTTGAAAGTAAACAGGCTTTGAAAGCATGCGGTTAACTTGATTAGGTCTGACTTAGAACACAGAAACAAAGGCAGAGTGAAAAAAACAAGCCATCAAAACACAAAAGAGAAATCTGATTAAACACAGAGCAGAGCCCCACTGTCAGACCATACGGGGCAAGAGCTTCCAAACGATATTAAATTATTTGTGCAGACCGCAGTGTTGCAGTTTTAAGAACTGGGAGTATGTGATAACTCTAACCCAAGGTATCACAAACCAACAAATGAGAACACTATCTTTTTCAGATCAGAGCAGCATACACGTGTACTCAAATTGAAAATGCAAACCTTTCTTGTAGTGCTCTCACAGCAGGCACACGTGTACACAACAAAAAAATAAACAATCAAAACTAACCACAAAGGACAGACATTTGCATCAAGAGCAACAACGACGACAAACAACAAAAACAAAACCTTAATGAGCATATTAAGCTCAGTCTGCTCCAATACAGGTTATTGCCACTCACAACCTAAATACATGCCAAGGGGGTCCACTCTTCATAACCTTCACTAATGAATGGTAAATTAATGGTTAATCAATTTAAGAATCAAAATATTTATTTGCAGTAGATGTTAATTAATCTTTACAATTGCTTAACAAAATGTTTTCTGAAGTATTCTATTGTTATAATAACTACCAACTAAAGTTTAATTTAAGGTGCTATTGGTCACATTCAGCCACTAAATCAAACATCCAACTGCATTCTCGTCAATGCTTGAGGGGGTTCTCAGGTTGTTGCCAGTTTGTTGCACTACAGACATTACAGTTTAATGCAGACTGTAGCCATTTTACATTTGTTTTCCAACAAACTGACAACTACCAAGAAACCATGTGATCGTCAAGAAGAAACTGGAACCAACCGTCAGAATTTTAAGACAAAGATTAAGAAAACAATCATTTGGACCCAACAAAGAGATATATTTATTCTGCACCTTTCGACAAGCTCTGTAAAGGTAGTATTTCTCCAGCAAAATGTTAACAATATGGCCTTTGAATATAAATTTACCATTTATTAACGATTGAATGAAGTGTTACCCAAAGCAGTGTTTTCAAAACTATCAGCACATATCTAGATGGCTGTGCTACATCTGTATTTATTCAACATATGTAGATTGAAGCCAAGGTCAGGGGCACAGCATCACCACAGAGATGTGATGTTGCACTCAAGTGACACACATTCTGAGTTGAACGAGAAACACACAAAAATGCCAGTAGTGAGGAAGACAAGCAATATAAATGATAAAATATCATTGACTTCATAATAACAGTCCAGAGGAGAGTCTTTGTTTTGTCTTGACATTTTACTGATGAGCTCAGGTGGGTCGACAGTCTGTTTATCAGTGACTGCGAGTGGCGGTAATTACAGGTACAAATGACTAATAATTGTGCAGTGTTATGTCACAGATATTAGCAATAATTAGAAAGTGTTGGAAGTCCTTAATCAGGTTATTCAGCTGCCGAAGGTTTTCCAATTTAATGGATTTATTACATGACTGCCTTTGTGGGTAGCAAAGCATTTTTTTCCTACTCCATAAATATGCAAACACAGATAGAAGTCTATTTTAATTGTAGCCATGGTTTGGGATGTTCTCTAGGTAAAGGTGCATGGACAGAACTGCTTCTGCATATGGATTCAAATGGTCGCAATCTATTGGATAGCATATTTGTTTGGCAAATGTAAAAAATCTTCTTTATTGGTACGATAAGACAAGATTTTAATGAGGTATGATTTATACCAGTGTGTGCACTGCTCAAATGTAATGTGAAAGATGCTTTGACACAAAACACACTCAATAAGTCAATTGCAGGGAAAGAGACAAGAATCTGGTGGCTGAACAAGGATTTGAATGCAGGCGTAAAGCACATATTTCAGCAGCTACTAAACCTTCCTTTTTTTAAGCTGTTACAAGTGACCTTCATGCTGAATGGACCAGCTACTCCAAGACTGAGAATATCTGGTGATAAATTACAGTTTTTTTGTGGTAGTGTTTTATAGGCCACAGCCAAATTGAGATTTATTCTGTGAATCACCAGCCTTGGACAGGCTGCGCATTGCTTTGTTACCCAAATTACCAGGATCAGTGAGAAACATATATGATATAAAACAAATAATACAACCTTTAATTACAAATGTGTTTTTTTTTTGTTTTTACTACCACTGACATGTTTTGGGCTTTAACTGTAATTAGACTGTAGGTTCAGACTGTTTGAAGCAGTGTTTTTCAATCCTGCATTCCTGCATGTTTTAGATGTTTCCCTGCCCCGACACACCTGATTCAAATGAATGTGTCGTTATCAGGCCTCAGCAGGGCTTGATGACATGCTGATCATTTGATTAGGTATGTTGGGGGAAACATCTAAAACATGCAGAGGAGAGGGGGCCCTTAGGCCAGGATTAAATCACACTGGTTTAAAGCAACACAAATGAAGTGTGATGACTTTTTAAAACAGCGTTCTATTTCTTTTTGCCATACAATTCTACAGTGCAGTCATCTGTTCTGAGCTACAACACAGGTGTTCATGATTTGGAAGGCAGCTTGGACTCTGGCTTCATTTAAATGTCAATATGTTCTTGGAGACAAAACAACAAAAGGAAAATATGGAGGAATAGTGAATTTTATTCCTCGGCAAAAGAGGAAACCATAAGTATCCAACAGGATTGTATCACCATTTCTAAGATCATATTAGCTGAGAAAGTATGAAGTAATTGGAGACCATTCAGTCAGGAGGATATTGTTTTCTTAATTGTTATCTTGCGGTTATATTTTCTGTGCAAAAAACATTGAGGACTGGCGAGGACTCAGCCAGGAGATGATAGCTGTCATGGTTTTGTGTTTAAATGTAGCTATTTTCTGTTGTTTTTCCTGTTTTTATTTTGATAGGTTTCACCCTCACCTGTCATATTTTGTTTCACTTCCTGTCATCCGTCTTTGTGATTGCCCTGATTGGGTTCACCTGTCCCTGTCCCTGACTAACCTTCTGTGTATTTAGATGCTTCTGACCTCTTTCAGCTGTGGCCTGTGTTCCCTGCACTACTTTGTACTTGTATTTACTTAGTTCTTGGATTTGCTTCAGTCTGTCCTTAGTTCATTGTCACACTTCCAGTTTTAGTTTTACATAATTAACTCCTGCTTTTTTGCCACTACTACCTGCCAGCCTGGAATATATTGCATTGTGGTCCTTTTTATCTAATCCTAAAATATGTTCTCTGAACAATTAGAAGACAGACTCTCAGTAATGTCTGATTTTTGCCTTCTACATATTCAAAAAATATCCCTAATAGTTCAGTTCTAATGACAAATCTTTATCTAAAGCATTTGTTTAATTTAGAATATTTGGTCAATATCCCAATGGCTTTGGACAAATCCTAAAATATGTGTTTGAGTTCTCTTACCAGGCCACAGCACCCTCAGCACTGATCCAAGATGCCTACAAATTTTGAAGTGACACCAGGAGTCCTAAAAAAATCTTATCTTGATTTTCCATTTCAATTCCTTCAAAATTGGGCGATTTGTTATACCTCTCACCAAGATAAGCCTTTCCAGCCTTTGTCTGAAATTATAGTGTTCTTTTCAAATTCCCATTTTTTCCCCTTGATAACCAGACTGTTCTCTCCACCAATTCTTAGTGTAATATTGTCTTACATATGTGTGATAGAGTCTTCATTTTGAAAGGTCCCTTCACATAAAGAAATGCTCCATACTGGATGAGGTGATATGTATAATTTATCCTATTCTTTGTGTTTCTTTAGGTAGTTTCTTACCTGGAGGTGTCTATAAAAGCCATGGGCAGGAAGATCATATTTATGCTGAGCTGTTCAAAGAACATCAGGTCCCCCCTTCAAATAACTTACCCTAAACAATTCCCTCCAATTTTTTTTAACCTGTTTCTAGCTTGGATCGAAGGAAGTCAAAGTTGTGTGCAGCCTTCATTGCTCTAGATGTTGACATGCATAGTCTTGCTAATTGTTCTTTTTGTTTCCAAGGGCCTAGAGGTAAGATGAGCACTTCCTATCTTGTGAATTCAGTTTTAATTTCACCCATCCAGAGTTGTTAGCTGATCAGCTGTGAATTTGCAGAAGTTATGATAGCTCCTTGGTATCAAAACCCAGGATTCTTGACAGCTATGCAGGCCTGGTTTGGGATGTTCTCTAGATAAAGGTGCACAGACAGCACTGCTGCTGCATGTAGCTTCAAATGGTCGCAATCTATTGGATAGCATATTTCTTTTGCAAATGTAAAAATGTACTTTATTGGTACGATAAGGCAAGTTCCACCAACATCATTGCCATCTGACTTTGATTGGTTGATTGGATAAGCTAAAGGTTCTCCATATTCTTAGATTTCTTATGAATGGCAGAAGTGAAAATTATACTGGGCAGTGCCCCTCCCCCACACTTGTTGCTAAATCTAGCTTGTTAGCCTGTATGCTAACTCCGGTGTTTAGCTTTGTCTTTATGCCTACTGGTTAGAAAAAATTTCTTTCAAGTGACCGGGCAGTTATAACGTTAGTTTGTGTTCAGTATGCCTCAGAACGGCAGCATGGTGTTGTACCAGGTAATGATTAGCTGGTAACTCCGTCTACTGCGACGTGAGGAATATTGTTTGTTACTCAGGATATCAACAGTGATCTGCATGAGGCACTCGTCATTGTAATTTTGTTGTATAGGTCAGAAAGAGAACAATCTGGGCTGATGTTGTTGTTATTTTGAATGCGCCGTCTTGGTTGTCTGGCGTCCTCTGTTACCGTGGTTTCAAGCCTGCTCGTGCACAGCAGGCTCCTCTGTGGGGAGTGGCTTTGAAGGCAGGGCTGCAGTGCAGCAGAGAGAGGAAGGAAGGACCTGGAAGCTGTATCATTCAAATTTTATGACCAAGTCCACTTTTTTCTCAAAGCTACAGACTGCAGCTTTAAATGTCTCTGGAGACTGGAGCTGTTATTCTTCTTCATCATGGGACTATGAAGTGGAAGGGACTGGGTCATCATCTATCCTTTTTTACCATATATGTTCTTTGGACAAAATCTCTGGGGATTTGTGTTTTTTATGTGATTAAACTGACCTCCAGTAATTTTCTGTTTGAAAATGTTTTGTTGGTTTAACAGGAAACCCTGATAGAGTTTTTTTTTTATTAAATTTACTCAACTATATGTAAGGGGCTGGATGCATTGAGATTGTTTAATTCGGTGAGATACTACTTTTTTGTGTATGTGATGTACAGATTTAGGATTAGTTGAAAAGTTTATGAAAGGCCCTCCTAGTGTCTTTATTTTTAGCATCATGTCATGTGCACTCTTACTTTAGTGTTCAATTTCAGAATGCTTTTGTATTCTCTATGTTGATTTGCCCTTGGAATTTTATTTTATTTTGTCATGACCCAATCTGTATAATTTTCTCCCTTCAAGCTGATACTCCTCTCATGATGCCCCCTAAAGTCCAAGTGAAGCTTAAACACAAGCTATGGAGGACATTCCAATCACTCAACATATATGCATTAAAACTTTTGAAATAATTGTTAATAATTATCACCCCCGTAACCACCAGTCATAAATATCTTTTTGGCCATTCTTAATGCTTTGCAAGGTTGTGGGAGGCTGCAGTGTATCCCTGCATACTCAGGCTGAGAGACATGATTTAACCTCTACAGGTCGCTTGTCTGTCACACACATATGCAGCTAATCAGACCCACAGATAATTTATAGTTTCCAATTCTTTGGAGCGTGAGATTAACCCCATATAGAGAGATCATGCACAGACTGAAATGACCCAGCCTTGCAGATTCAAACTCAGGTCCTTCTTGCTGGAAAGGGATGTTGCTTACTACTGGGCTACCCTGCTGCCTCCTGACATTAATATTCGATCTTTAAGTACACAGTATATTTGAGGGGGGCCTCTTTTATGGAAGTATGGAAGTGAATGATCAAAGATGACTTACCTTGATTAGTTCTTTATCCAGAAGTCAGTGGAACATTAACAGAGTAATAGGGACAAGTTGCTTTTTCAATTTTTCCAAACATATTTTGAAATACACTGACCACCTTTGTATTGGGGTTGTGCCATATACAGAATATCTGAGCTAGACATGTCAAGAAAATGGATACCAGATGCCGGGCTAGATACCACTAGGAAACCACTAACATAACCCTAACGCCAAATAGCTTTAAAAAGTCATTTGAAATCATACCAGTATGGTATTTTGCTGTCACCTACATATTTTTATCATTTGAATTAACTGATCCTTTACTCTGAATAAACTAGATGCCTGCATCTCACACTCACACCTTGAGTTTGCCAGAGGAAGATGAGTAAAACAGCAGCTGATTATCTAGGCAACACCAAGATGATTGGGCCGCACAACTTAGATTTGAAAACATATGTCATTCAATTTGCTGGAGCCTCTCACTGAATAATCAAGTGACCTGCCTCCATTTCTGTGCACTGACTGCACGTCTCACATCAGTCCTCGACTGGGGCTGCTGTGTGCGCATATAAATGGTGTGTGTGTGTGTGTGTGTGTGTGTGTGTGTGTGTGTGTGTGTGTGTGTGTGTGTGTGTGTGTGTGTGTGTGTGTGTGTGTGTGTGTGTGTGTGTGTGTGTGTGTGTGTGGATGAATAGCACATGTAGAGATGGACCAGGTTCATAAGTAAATAAGATCGAGGTGGAGTTGTAATCTCCTGCAGGCTGGTTATCATTTATGTTTTTCAATATGCCACATGGGCAACAGTATTGTAATGTTGATTGTAATGGCTTTGTTATGTTTTTTTTCTGTATCTATGCAATCTCAGCCCTCTTTGTCAATCTCACTTCCTGATCAGCTGCTCAAAATCCTGCCTTGATCTCAACCATGTCCCATAAACTTAGTGTATGGTTTCTTTCTGCTTGCATAAAAATGGTAAGCAAGTACCAATCCGTTATCACAGCTGACACTGGTTGTTTATAAATAGTTTGTATTGAAGATTTGGAATCAGTATCTGTATTATAGCAACTATTATCCATCCATCCATTGTTGTGGAGGATCCAACCAGATTTTAAAAAGGGATTGAAGAAGAGAGTTCAAAGTCTGTTAAAGTGTAAGTTGGGTACACAGACAGGTCTCATCTCTGTTCTCCTGTGCTAACAGACAGCGTCTTCAGTCTGTCCGACCACATAGCAGAATTAATGGGATGATGGAACAGGACTGAGGGAACATAATGAGGTTTATAATTAGCCCGCGGGTTAGAGGGCTGGCCACTGGAGGTCAGGCCTGAATTCTTCTCTGCTGTCAGGTTAATGCATCCGTGTACGTGTGCGTGTGTGTATGTGTGTGTGTGGGAGCAAGTTCTTTTATACTGGACCACCAATTAGCTTCCCCCCCCCTCCCCCCCTTATGATTAAAGCTTCAGCAAATTACATCAAGTTCAACAAATACCGTATCCTGCATTTACAAATAGAACAATCTATTTTTTGGTTTAAATTTCTAAACCAAAGCAGGGTTGGAGGTGCAGTTACACATATAGTAGGCATACATATATTGTTTATTTGTTGGTAGAATGCCTCCATCCATCTGCTGTAGAAACTCAGCGATATTCACACCCTCAGAATGGCTTCACAGAATCCATGAGCATAATCTATATTGGAACAACAGTATCCACTACATGACAAGGAAATGGTCTCTGAGTGGGCCTTTAGAGGACTGCTGTCAGCCACTGACTACAATTGGCAAGATACAACAGTGCGCAGACCAATTTGGCAACACTGCTGTATCACCCTCATAGTGGAGATCAGAAACCACAGCTTCCACCTGCTGCTGTCAAATTGCGGCTCTGGTTCCAACAGATTACACACAAAACAAAGTCCTGCTCCAAGACAGACTTCAGATTTATTCAAATCTATGTGCGCCCCTCTCCTCTATAACATTATCTTTAAACATGACCTGAATTCAGTGGACTGCAAACCTTTATGGGGGAGGGTAAGATATCACCCGGGATGACATTTTTGATGTGAAGTCACAGCTGTTAATAGGGGGGTCTAACCTGGAATGATGGCTCTGTGGTGTAAAGGTTATGAGAGCTGTAAAAATAATAGACCGCAAAGCCAGGGTTTTGTTAGCCAGCGACTTCTCCTGAGTAAAATACACTCCGTGTGTGTGAGTAAAGATACAGAGATCATTCCAGGACACTGGTTTTGCAGGCTTGACTTATCGACTTGTGTCTAAATTGGATCTGAACAATTACTGTGCAGAAGCATGGTAACAAGCAATGTAGCATGTTTGCCAGTAACCTCTGAACAGTGCAGCAGAGTTATTAGGCTTCCTCTGTCAGCTTTAATCAATACCTGCACATACTGGTTGCCACTGCACCCTGCTTACTTTTCACCATTTTGCATCATGCAAAACATTTTTTTTAATGTTCTTACCAAGTTGATTCAGTAGCCATTAAACTGTGTGTATGTCAATCATTATGAATTTTGGGGGGATTTTTATCACTTGTTTCTCTCAACAACTCCGACTCTGTTTACCTTATTTTCATGTGGTGTTTTGGTGTGATGCACAAATTTGCTATCAAAGTTGTTCATAAACATCAAATTAGACATCATTTAAAAAAAATTTCCCTAAGTAAGAGCATCCTATTCTCACAGAAATATTTGGAATAGGTTCTTAAGTCCACCAGGTGCACATACTGTATCGCCTGACTGATTTTCAAACAGACAAACTAATGAAGCTGGCAGCGAAAATGCCAAAGTTACACTTTTAATGTTAGATCAAGCAAAAAATAATGAGGACAAATTAGCAATTATATTATGCTGGCAATATCTCAATCACCTGTATTTTGGCTTAAAAGTTCAAACACACAACAAGTGGGCTGCTAGATTCTTGTTGATTCATGTGCATGAGAACAATTAAAATGGTAAGTCTGAAATTAGTTTTTAACACACCCAGTGTCTTGTGAAGGCTGTTTTTCTAACAAGGAAAATTGAACAAAATGCACTGAAATGCATAAGTTCACTTAAACACAGCACATTTCTGTTGAAAGAATTTGTGTGCACACTTATACTTATGGAAGCCCTAAAGGGCCATGCAGTCATACATTTTATTTCCTCCGATTTCCCAAGATAACGAAACTTTGTTTTCCCGAGATAACAATATAATTAATTCGAGATCTTGAGAAAACAAAACAATAGCGTAGTATATTAAATCATTGCAGGAAACATCATTCAGTGTAGCAATGTCAGAGGAGCAGGAGCATATCGATCACCGCGTCACATATCTTTTCAATCAAGGCCTGACACAGGCTGAAATAGCATTATGCCTTGCTATTACAGATAATGTACACATTAGTGTGCGTAATCTAAAAAGACGGTTAGCAAGGCTTCAGCTACGAGGTCCCGGGCGTCTCCATGGATACCGGATGCCCGGGACCTCGTAGCTGGTCAGCTATGTAGTTAACGATGCCATCAGGCTCCCTTAGATTGCGCCGCCAATATAGCTGAAGCCTTGCTAACCGTCTTTTTAGATTACGCACACTAATGTGTATATTATCTGTAAACCCATCGGTCAGCATGCCATGCCACTTGTGTGTGATGGAAATCTCAGGCCTATCATATCACAGTCATTATCTCGAGATCTCAAATTAATGATATCGTTATCTTGGGAAAGCAAAGTTTCGTTATCTCGAGAAAACGATCCCATTATCTCGGGCAAACGGCAGTTGTTATTTTGAGAAAATAACTCGAGATCTCGAGAAAACAAATGAAATTAACTTGTTATCGCGGGAAAATGGAGGAAATAAAACGTATGAATGCATGGCCCTTTGGGGCTTCCGTACTAACGACTTGTGTGTTCACCTACTTTTTCTCCTGTGTTACCCAGTGGTTGACATTTTTGATTGTTAGTGCAATGTTTACACATGTTTTAGATGGATTGTCATGAAATGTGGTCCATGGTGTCCAGATTAATTCTAATGGTACACCCCATTAGGGTGGATGCATTTCTTGACAATTCATCCAAGAGTTCCATCAGACTCTGCTGTACTTTGTGCCGAAAAGCAATATAAGCATCCTTCACACTAAACTACACTGTAAAATCTGACAGTGACTGTACTTGAGGAAAAAAATCTCAGAATCCGATTACCTCAAAATTACCAAGTAAAGTTGACCAGTAATTTTACGTTGTTTCTTTTTAGTTTTGTCAAATTAACTTTAATATTCTACATTAAGTGGAATTTCTGAGGTGATTGGTTTCCAGACATGACAAGTTTTTTTTTTTTTCATCATTAATTATTAATTGCAAAACCAGCACATACCATTCAATATAACAGGATGCTAAGTACATTTTACAGTTTAACCCTTCCCAACCCCCCTCCACCAGCAACATCACAGTATATACACAGACAGGGAAAACCTATTTTAACAGAAAATCTTTTAAGTCATCTATCAAAATAGTCCACATTGAAATTGTTTCATTTATTCTTGCAGATGATAGTTCCAAGCAAGGAATGTCAAAAAAAAAAAACTCCACAGCCAATGTATACTGGAAATGTCATGAAGAAGCCTTCAGCGCTGTATAACAATCTTCTTGGCAGCAGTCAGGCAGTCGGCCAACTTGTACGTTTTTACAGTTGTAAAACTATGAACTGGGTGAACATAACACCTGCTTAACATTAGCGAGTTGGCACAGTCATTGTGAGTATTCGAGCACACCACCCAAGCTGTCTTTTTCTGTCAAGGACAGTCTCCATTTTCCTGGCTTCATCAAAAGCAACGTTATTCTTCAATGAATCAGTTCCACCAGTGGGGTGAGGAATGTTGGCAGGTGGGACAATAATCTGTAATCTGTGAGCAGCAGTGTGACTCGTGCCTCGCGCTATGATGGTGTTCATTTCAAGCCTAGTTAAACACATTGTAACTCAACTCAATCTGGTGTAGTTTGGAAGATTCTTTTCCTTTTTTTTTTTTTTTTTACTAAGCAAGATGCACTGCTGCCAGCAGCAATTCTAATATTTTTCTCAAAAAAGTAGGTGATTTTCCATCTGGACAGAAGAACAGCAACTCGAAAATGGAGTGAATGAGAGTTCCTTCAGTTGAGAGGGAGAGGAGATTATAGCTGGCCTGGAGATAAGTCATATGGTTGCATTTCAGCTGTATGGCTAGGAGATTGAAGAGTGTGTGTGGGAGTGTGTGCAAATATATATGTGTGGGCGAGTCATCAAACTAGAGAATGAAAAAAAAAATTGCAGATTGTTAAAGAGAGAACCGTCGAGAAGAGGGGCTGATGAACAGTTCTGCTGAAATAAGGACGTTCACTGAATTCTATTGGGTGGGTGAGTGATGGTGTTTGTTGTGTCAAGGTCGAGTCCAACCACAATCACTTAGAGATCGGCAAGCAGCTTATATTGGTCAAATGTGAGTGTCAGAAAATGTTTTTTTGTGCAATGACATGGGTGGTGCCTGCTTCCCTGCTCCTCTCCTTCAATCACAGCCGCCTGGCTACAACTCATCTCTCACCAGGCTGCCATTTAAATGAATGGATGCAACATCATCCTGCTTCCTGGTCTGCGGCAGACATCTGAACCCAGAGAATGCCGCTGAGAGACGAGGCAGAATGATTTTCATGGCTGGTATTGTCCAGTCGGATTGAAATGGCGGTGTTATCAGACACTGCAAGGCAAGTTGAAGTGCTCGGGTCATCAAAGTCCACCCGTTCCTTTTCAGTTCAGTTCAAGATGGCCTCCCAGCATGCAATTTACTGCCACCTGGTCTGTCCTTGAGAAAGCTATTTTCTGACGCATATTGAGCAGAGATGTGAGAGCTTTAATATGTGATGCGCCTTTGAGTCTTCCTGTAGTGTTGAGTGCAAGCTACATTTCCACACGCATTACGCAGTCTTAAAGCTGAATCAGGTTATTTTTGAGACTCCAAAATCTGAGAAAAACAGGCCTGGTATACCGGCATTGGTTTTAAAAAGGCTAATGTGTTGTGTTGTTAAATAGTACTTGCGGGTTTGACATATGGGAGTTGCAGAGTTAACATTATGACAGTTATTAAGAAACATGAAAATGGTTCACTTGTTTTTTTTTCAATCTCCTGCTCTGCGACTGCATGTCTCAACAGGGTAACTGAAGTATAGCATCACACGTTTAATGCCAGGCAGCCAGAAATCTATTTTAGAGCTTGTTGTTTTTCCCCAGTGGTGGTGAAAATTGACAATTCACACGTTAATGACGTTACACCACACTACAATTTTCCAAAACAGCTCCGGGCTCATTGTCTCTGATGTACTTTATGATTTAACAGCTTCTCTTGGAAGCAGAAGCAAGAAAGACTTTTAATTTAATAGCACAGTAATAATACAGCACTTGCCCCATTACAGCTACAACACTGTGTGGGCTCGGGTTTCCTTTGTCATCTCTGTGCAACCTTTTACAACAGTGCTAAATAAAATCATTTTGGAATATGTTGATTTTAGTAGATTATAAAGGTAGGTTTTAGGTATTTGCAACAGTGTAATGTAGGCATTAACTGACATTATTTTTCTGCAGGGTATAAAAACAATCACAATATATGAAGCATTTTTGTTTGTCAGTCCTCAACTTCGTGTGTACAGGAGGAACTGGTACCAAATGTGGCACAGACATCCGTGGTACTAAGATGATAAATCCTCATCACTTTGGGTGTTATATTCTCAGCCTTATATTACAGAATAGATAAACTCCTTGCAAATGTGTACTATTATGCTGTGCTGTATTGTGTTCTATTCGTTTTACCAGAACACACAACACGCCCTCACTCCCATCTTGTCAAATACTGCCGCTTGGTCAGTGGAGCACCCTTCTTACTCTTGGTGTTAGTTTTGCACATGAAGGGCTCTGTGGTCCAGTTAGCAATAAAATGTAATATATAATGTCCAATTCAACCATCAAAATGAGCTTACACAAGTGTGATGTTGAAACTTGGAGCCTGAGTGCATACACTGAGAATGGACTATAATCAGAGAGATTTGAGATTCAAAGTGTGTATTATCATATGCACACTTACAGACATTCAATGAAATCTGACAACGCAGATGCCCTGTACAAGATGGGCCAAAGTCGCCTCCATCTGCTGAGGAGACTGAGGTCTTCTGGGGTTCAGAGGACATTACTTTGAACATTTTATGACACTGTGACTGAACAAATTGGTTAGGACGGCCAGCTCCGTCCTGGACTGTCTGCTGGATTCTATTCCACTTTCTCACCCCCTGCACCTCTTTCAGCAGCAGCAGACTCTTACACCCGCTACCGCAGATCATTCATCCCTCAACTCAAGCACTACCTGAACAATCACTTTCCACTCACTTTGTTTTCTTGTATATATCTTATTTTTTCTCTATTTATTTTCTATCGAACTTCATGCGCAGTGTTGGGAGTAACGCGTTACAAAAGTAATGCAGTTACTGGAATGCATTACTTTTTTGCTGTTACGCAGTAATGTAAGGCATTACAAAAAAAAATTGGTAATATTTTACTCAGTTCAAATCTCAGTAACGCGTGTTACAATGCATTTTAAACCCAAATTTAAGTGGTGTGTCATTTTTATACAAATCAGAGGCAAGGATGTGAAGAACATTTTAGTTAAGGGCACTTTGTGTGCGGAACCAAAAGATCTCTCTACCTCGCAAAATACCACAAGTGATTTAACGAAACATCTAGAGCAGTGCCACACTAACATTAGGCTAGTAACCAAAAGAAAGCAAACCGGGGATGGGAGCGGAGAAAAAACTAAGCAGCAAAAACTAACATCCTCCCATTCTGCGATGCTTGAACCTCGAGAAGTGAGGAGACTGGTCGCAGAGTATGTTGTCGAAGATATGCTACCGCTTTCACCAGTGGATTCTCCATCTTTTAGAAGAATTATGAGCAAGATCCCCGTCCAGGCTAGCAATGACAAGGTAAGCTATCATCATTGCCTCAACAGGTCAGTGCTACTGGGCTATTGACTATAATATAAATAGCCACCAGAACAGCGACAACGTCAATCTGTTTCACGTCAGTCTGCATCCAGATAAAACATAGGTTTTTTGACCATATTGATTTTTCAGTGCATGGGCGTAACCATGCATTCTTTGGGGGGGTCGTGTCCCCCCAATATTGAGAAAATGGCAATCTGTCCCCCCCAATATACAGTAGAAAATATGTTAATTATGCACTCCTTTATAAACCCTGTCAACAGATCTGCCTCGTTATTTCTTATTTATTTTTCAATTTATTTCCGTTTTTAAGGAAAACATAAGTGTGTGAACCCCCCCTCCTAACTGTAAACTTGGTTGTGCCCATCCCAAGGTATTAAACCGTTTGCCCGCCCTCGTGGTGTAACAGCATACTGAAATGGAGCGCACTGAAATGGAGCGCACCTAAAGTCCTCTCTTTAGGACTCTAAGTATGCTGAGTAGCTCCCCCATAGACATATACACGTATATATATATATATACATGTGTATATATATATATATATATATATATATATATATGTCTATGAGCTCCCCCATACATGAAAACTCATTGGTCAAGTTAGAGTGATTGACAGCCATCAAGCCAATCACAGCCATTTGACCAAACCCACTAGTCCCGGCCGCCCGGAAGGTAAACATGCTAACACCAGCTGCAGTCACTCGCTGCTGCAGACAGTGAACAGAGTGGAGGTATGAAACGGTTGTTTAACTACTTAATAATGTAGAATTTTGTCTGTAAATAACTCTGTCTTGCTTTGTGGCATGTTAGCTAATGTTAAGCAAGCCAGGTGGCAAACAGTTAGGCCAAGCCAGGTAAGCCAGGTAAAGTTAATTGTAACTGACAGATAGTTTTCTAGAAACATCCACTGATTTTGATATTATTCAACATGATCATTATTTTTTTTGTTAGGAATGCCAAAAAGAACGAGGCAGCAGAAGATTGACTTCTTTTTCAAGTCAAGTTGTCATGTACGTGGAGTTATGTGACAGGAGTACATTCATATTCTTGCATTAATGCCATGTAGGTGTTCATTTATGTAATTTAAAGCTATTTCTTGGAGCTTAAAACCTTCTTTTCAATGAAGAAAATCTCCTACATCAACTCATCCCTGTTACTGCTCTCATTTGTTACACATACAGCTCCTCCAGGTAATGTCCAGATAAGTTCAGAATAGAAGTGCATGTGTGAAAGGGCCTACATTACTGTACATTGTACACTGTCATTTAAGCACTTACTATATAGCTAAAGCAAATAAACTAGTAACACAAGCAGAAAAATCAATGTTTTAAATTAAAATGATCATCAAGTTCAGCCATTGTTCTTCTGGTAAAATAATGGTATCTGGTCACAATGTAGGCAGCACAGAGACACAGGGAGAGAGAGAGGCATGGTGAAAGCAGTGGCCAGGCAGGGACATGCTCTGGGGATACAGATGATCAGGTGAGAAATTTGAATGACAACTTAAACAGCTTGATAACATTAGTTTTAACCTAGTCCTACATGTCAGCAGTAAATAAAACTAGTAACATTGGGCCTGATACTGGCATAAAGGTGAGATATAGAGCAAAACCTTTGAGATAAAAACATTGATTTTCACTTAATGGGAATTTAAAGAGAAGTTTTATCTTGATTCTGTAGGAATCCATGCAATTTCACAGAATATTCCTTTACATGTGAATTCAAATGGTCAATGTTGTCCTCAAAACTTCTAAATGTACGAATTTTCATATATAAAATATCATAGAACTGTGGGAAATGTACTTTAAAAAAAGAAATTCAGGGAAAAGGCTCTCTGATTTGGACCCCCCCCCCCCCCCCAATATCCATGCCATGGTTACGCCCTTGTTTCAGTGTAAATCTTCTCATGGGACTGAAACAGGTAGTGCACCCCAAGTGTTCCAATTTTAACATCGCAATTCATGTTCAGCATGGCCAGCCCTTTCAAAAACTGTTGTTTTCAGTGTTGTGATTCTTTTTCCTGTACTTGTTGCATCTAGAGCTGTTGTAACAAGTGAATTTCCCCATTGTGGGATGAATACAGCCTATCTAATCTAATCTGTACTGATAAACAACATGCAAATGTGCACTGGCATCTGTATGTATAGAGACTACTGAAGAGCTGACAAACTTAATTATGGAGGAGAGCTAGACTATGCTGAGTGAACAGAGAGTTGCTGAGACACATACAGACGCCAGACCAGTAATGATAAAGTTTCTATTCTGTTTCTGTTTGAAGTCTTCAGGAGTTTTCACTGGAGGATTTTGAGGAGGAGGAAGTCAAGCCCCTCTGATGCTGCATCAGTAAGACTTAAACTGTAAATTGGTAATGCTGATTTCATGCTTTAATATTCCAGAACCGCACTTATTCTGTCTTGATCCAGGTTTGGTCAGTCAATGTCGGCAGTGAGTCTCATCTGATTGACATTTATTAACAGTTAAATTACAGTGTTTTAATTTAACATGTCTGGGATATTCTGAAGCGTTCTTAAAATGAATTTGAGTGACTTAAACCTACAGACATCCTAAAGTGCTCAGCACTGCACATAAGTATGTATAAAACCTGAGAGAGAAGCATCAAGAGGTTCCAGTGCCAAAATACTGTCTCCAAGAGAGATGGTGATTGAGGTCGTCCCCAAAGTCCTGCAGGGCTTCCGGGTGCTTCCTCAAATCCCCCTCTTTAACATGCCTTACCACAGGCTCAGCACAGTGTTTGTTGGGTTTACAAAGGCCGTTTGGACCAGGTCTCCTGTGCTCTCTAAACTGTGGAACATCAGGCCTCCTTCTGCTGCTCCACCAGGGATGACATAGTCCTCTCTGTACTCAGAGAGGTCAGACAGTCACCAACTTGATGTACTTAGGATTGATTCTTTTGCACCAGTGCTGCTGAGTGAGATCTCCACAGACACCCACAACTGAGCCTCCATCTATCTAAACGTCTGAATTTAAGGTGGATCCAGATCTGACCAGAGGACCCACTGAGGTTCTAGCTCCACTGACATGCCCTGCAGAACCTCCAAGTATTGTGGTTCAGGCCGGGGTGAATATAAACGAGGAACCTGGCCTAGATGAAATGCCAGGCCCAGATGAGATCCGAGAAACCGCCCATTTAACTTGGAGGCGTCCTGGTAGCTTGACTAGTAGAGCATCCATCCCTCATACAGAGGTTCTGTCTTCACTGCAGCGGCCCGGGATTCAAGTCTGATCTGTGGCCCTTTCTTGTATGTCATCCCCCCTCTCTCTCATCCCATAATCTTGTCAACTCTCTAAGCTTTCATATCAATGAAGCAATGCAAAGGCCAACAAACACATTAAAAACAAAAAAAATCAAAAAAAATCTTTAAACTGGAAATAGACAGGTCTTTTTGCTTTAACTTATCATTACGAGGTAAATGTCAGTTGCACAGTGTGACGGACTTCACTATCATGATACAATTTTGAAAGAGCGAGAAAGCCATTTGTTTCTTTGACTTCTCAATAAACTTTCCACAAAATAACATCATTATTTGATATCATTATCAAATATGTACAGGGAAAAATGTAACTTCCTTGAAAGGAACTCTACATTCAAACTTGACTAAATAACTAAAATATAAAAAATGAGGTCATATTATGCTATTCTGGTTTCTGCCTTTATGTAATTGTGTTATGTAGCATTTTTCAATTTGCAGAACTTTTAAATGCATAAAAAGCCCAAAGTCCACGCCAATGGCCTTGCTCAGCATGACCCGCCCCACTCTGCCTCTGCTACATAATTAACCAAGGACTGAACAGAGGTGAGATGTCTCACTCTGTAGCTAAAACGGAGTTTTCAAGACAGTGTGAAGAGGGATGCTGCAGTAAAGCACCATTATGTGAAAAATAATGTTTTTTGAAATGTAAATCTGTTCTACTATGTCCCCAAATAAAATTATGAAACTGATCATTTGCATGAAATGACCTCTTTAACTAAATTAACTGGGTCCAGATGTGTGCTGACCAGTGTTGCCACAGTTACCTTGAAAAACTAATCTGATTACTGATTACTCCTTTAAAAAGTAACTTACTTTACTGATTACTTGTTTTAAAATGTAACCAAGTTAGATTACAAGTTACTATATATATATATGTATACACATATATATATATATATATATATATATATATATATATATATATATATATGTAGTAACTTGTAAGAGTGGTATATATAAATATAAATATATAAAAAAGAAAGACCAGGATGGACAGCTGTTGGAAGAAGGTGTGTAGGGAACAGCAGCGCCAATCACTGATCGAGGAACACAAAGATAGAGACAGGGAGTGGGTGGGTAAGGGTTAATGCAATGTGATATTTTCAGAATGTATCAAAGCTGTTGACTCATCATGCAGAGTACACACTTGCGACAGTAATCGTTGAACTTGATAACAACCTACACAAAACAACGGGAGATGGTGTATCATTCAGTTTACAGATATGAACTTAGAGTAAAGCAACCATATAATTAATTCAGACATTTATCTTTCAAACATATTTTAAAGCTTACCAGTCTCATTCACATTGAGGTGAAGTTACATTTTGTTTAAACCAAAACGCGGACATGTCCCCCATAACGTATCAGTACCAGCTCTTTGTTAAAGCACCAGCATCAGTCTAACAAGCCATGAAATATAGAAACACAGGCATACCCACACGGGAGACAAATGATCATGAAAATAGTTATACATACATACAAAATATGTTGTCTCTGAAATCAAACATCTAAAGATAAGACTGAAAAGGTACTGGCCTTGCAACTGCATTTGTAGTTCTTTTTGTCTAGAGCAGCAAAATGACGAGGCGTCATGTCCGTTACTTCAGTGCACATTAACAGCCAGTATTACAGTGTTTCAACTTTGTCTCTATAAGGTGATTGCTGTTCACTCCTTATGATTAGAAAGTGGCAGGGATTACTCTGAAACCTGCAGAAGGTTGCTGATTCACCCAGCAAATATGCCCTTTTGAGACCAGTGTGAGGCCACTCTCAGCCCAAAGTGTGTGCTGAGGGTGGGCTTCCCACACTGAGCAGAGTGGGCCCCCACTGACTTGGTGCTTGGATAGTGGCTCTTTTGTCAGATTTAAAGTGAGTTGAACTTTGTGCCCTTGAATAACATGTTGGGGATACTCTGTTTTAACATTTATTACTCAGATTGGAGCTTTTCAAGTAGCATGTGTCGAGTTAATTCTCCCTTTTTCCCGGCATCAGTGCCTACCCCAACTCGCTCGAGGCCTGGAGGTCAACAGAGAACGCTGGACACAACTCAGCTTGCTTTTAGTTACTTGTTTTATTCATCTTGACTGGGATGCAGCAACTGTAGCAGCAGCAGCAGCAGGTTGATAACCTCAAAGAAAATAAACAAAGAATCAGGCAGTCATTAAATAGTTACAAAATCAATCGCCTTATTAATACCTGAACATAAATGATTAAATTAACTTAATTAATTTAAAGAATTAACTAATCAAATTCATTAATACACTTTCTCAATAATTAAATTATTTAAATCACTTCAATTTTATCTTGCAAAATCAATAGGTTTTAAACAGTATTAAAGTATTAAACTCTAACACAAACATTTTAATCTCTCTTACTAACTTAAAGTTATTTTATTTGTCAATGTGATTAAATTAAAGTTTTCTCACCACTGGCGTCTCTGAGGTCTCCATGCAGTGATGCCACCAAACGCTGTCTGTGTGACAAAGGAATGACACACCTGTTTCTGAGCCTACTTATCACCTCAGCCCTATTTTTCCAGCATTTAGGAGTCTGACAATTACATAAACACAAATGCAGAATTTCTTCAAATTGCCTTAACAGCATGTGCTAATGTTTTTATAACAAACTTTAGATATTTGACAGTCAGTGGAATCAAGACCACACCCGGACATTACGATGGTGATGCCGTTGTCACAGAAATGATAAGTTGGGGTTTATTTCCAAAGACAGAACAACTTTTGAGAAGAGCAATCTTACCTTAGAATATGTTCATGTGTGAAATTAAGTAAAAGAGGACGCCTAACACAATCCAGCCATGTAAATGTCTAGTGACAGTGATTACTATCGAAGAGCAGCAAGCTGATAAGCTTCTAAACTTGAAGGGACTGCACAATACACCTTTTTGCCAAGTTAGCAGCATTGGAGTAGGTATGGGTACTGTGCTCAGAGAGGAATCTTGTCCCAAGCCTAGGGAAGAAGATGTCAAATAGTGATACCATAACAAAATGTTTGAGAAGGTGTAAGTAAAATAACATATTTCACTCCCAAGATGATTTAACCTGTTGACCTACAAGCAGAGAGTCTACATGAATTTGTGGATTGCTCGCAATCATGGAAACACTTTCCCAATGTGACATTCTATGACTATGCAAGAAGACTGGCACTGCATAACCACTGCAGACAGCCACAGACCTTTGATCCTCTAAGGGAAAGTTATTGGATTCTACACCGGATGATATCAAGCAGGCTTCAGAGGGCAAGCATCATGTGAATATTCCTTGGTGGAAGCACCCCGAGGTGCCAGCAGATGAAGATGGCCGTCCACTCACTGGCCCATCACAGCGTTTTTGCTTTGAGTAACGTGTTCGACCAGGGCAACGGCAAAGACGAGAGGGACGTTCTCAGAGAGATGGAGCTTGCTTGTCGCATCAACAGCCATGTGTGAAGAAGCTATTTTCAGGCATGAGGGAAAATAATTACTTTTTGAACATAACAACAAACGCAACCCACATACAAAGAAATATACTGCACCACTACAATGTGGCAAGGAGCAACAAAGCAAAACAACAACACAGCAGGATTGCTCAAGCAGCTGCGGCAATGCAGTTTGATCGCTATTGAAGGATAGCGCTGGTTGTGCTATTCCATATTTTTGTTCTTTCCATGTTTGGAAATGTCTTCTACTATTGTATGTCTGCTGTTACGTTAAAAAAAAAGTAATATTCCTGTGAAGTCCACTGCAGCAGAGGAAGTAAGGAGCGACAGGAGAGTGAGTGATCTGCAGTGATTGACATTAGGTTGTATGGTGCAGTGTGACATTGTCATACTTAATGAGAGTCTTTTTCTTTCAGACTTCAATAGTCTCTGTAAAGTAATGGCGAACAGAGCATGGTGGAGTACAGGAGCTTCAGTACATCCAGAAACTACAGGCGTAGTGAACCTCTGAGCAGTTGCCAGCTACATGTGTGCAGGCAGATATACTGTTTATTTGGCTATTAACGTATTTAAAAGTCATTTATACTTTGTTTATTGTTATGCGTCTGCATTCTGCCAGATCCTGAACAGCTGTAGTGAAGGTAGTGAAGCTCTCTTAAGTATGTCATATAGTTTTACAATAAAGGACGATCAAATTACATCTGCAACAGACCGTAGATGGGTTTGCTGCAAACAGCCATGTTGTTGCTAATTGGTATTAACAGGCATCTTTATACCCCATGGATATCCTGCCAGTATGTTCTTTAATGTTTCATTAATTTCTTACTGCGTTAGCCATGATGTTTGTGATGATAAAGTTTTGCACATTTGATATTCAACTATTGTTTTTTTCTTTTCAAGTCTGCAGTGGATTCTTCTCCAAGTATTGGAACATTGAACACTAGGCAAAATGTGTAAATAAATCAGTGCTGATCTTCTTCTGCACTAGAATCACAGTCAATCATAGCTATGTTTTGTTAACCACCACTTTTACATTTTCAGTATAAATCCTACCTTTCTAAAGTCATTGGTTTGAAAGCTGTATGTCCCTGCGCAAATTTGTACACGCTTACCAGATACTCAGGCTACAAGCATGGCAGACTTTCCCTCCGGTTCTCCTCCATGGCACTTGGCTGGAGAGATGAAAGAAGCACCTCAAGATTTAGGTTTTTAGGGCACCCAGTTTCATCCCGTCTGGATAGTGACGTTCACTCGAGACCACTTGTCAATTTAAAAAAAATAAAAAATAAAAATCTATGGCTCTCTTTTATCAGAACCACAGATGGTATGTATCAGTGGGGCAGTTGTTTCTAAATGAAATTTTTAATTGGGAGCGTGAGCCTCGAGGCCAACACAGTTCTTACTGTGTTCAAAGC
The DNA here is from genome assembly GCA_963678695.2 of Diplodus puntazzo. Classification (NCBI taxonomy): domain Eukaryota; kingdom Metazoa; phylum Chordata; class Actinopteri; order Spariformes; family Sparidae; genus Diplodus; species Diplodus puntazzo. The sequence continues at coordinate 11,187,868 of OZ023161.1, read as the reverse complement.
TTTTGTGCATGTTGGAGTATGAAAACAAATGTTGAATTGTACTTTTTCTTTACTTTCACATGCTCTGTGCTCGCAGAAACACCACTCGGATATTGTCCAATGGACCTTTGAAGACTTTCGGTGTGGATGTTGCTCAGGGTAGATATTTCTTTAAAGCTGCTATAAGGACGGTAATTTCTGTTGTGTTTCTGGCAGCCCCCGAGAACAGCGGAGATGTGAGCATCACTACCTCCTGTGATAAAGATCTTGATCTGCTCGCATGCACATTTTTGTTTTGAAAGAGAGTGAGGGAGGAAGGTGAAACAGTTTTTAGCTTGCTTGTCAAATAGAGGCATCGGTATTAAACTGAGATTGTTTCATAACCAAAGTTCACTTTGTAAGAAAGAGGTCAACACATTGCCATCTCACTCAAGGTCAGTCGTCGGGAAACAAAAGGATATTCGGGGGATGGAGCTGCAGTGTGTCAAGAATTTATTTCCTGTTTATTCACTATTCCTGTCTCTCTGTGATACAGTAAAGGGAGGTTGAGCTGGAAATAATTAGATCTTGTCAGAGGAAAAGATTCCCAGACTTTCCCAGCCTTCTCTGGTCATGTGGGAAACAATTTCACACTTTATTTGTGAGAACCCGGTTCCATGCAAGCAATGATGTGCACGGGGGGGTGTAGTATAAAATAATCATAGCAAGTAGATAGTGGTCAGTGTAAAATAAACACATTTAGTAAATAGTGAGTAAAGGTAACTGATAATAACTGTTGTAATGATAAAAGTAAGAAACGAAGGGTAATAAGTGTGAAAGAGTTGCTGAAACATACTACTGGGCACCCGCTGACTGAAAAGTGCATCTTCTGATTAAAGCTGCAATAGTCAGATGATGTGAAGTGTGAAACTGTAACCCAAAATCTAAGAATTAAGTCATATAACCAAATATGTAACACTTTCATTAAGTTCAAAAACATAGTGCAAAGAGTGATCAGATATAGTGGGATACATCAAGAAAGGGAGTTATCAGAAAGCCTCAAGGCCTGAAGGTCAAAGTTTCTAAGAGCCAGTGATAGGGACACAGGGAGAGCATATACTTAAAAAAACCAAAGCGAGGCGAGGAGCAACTGGTCGACATGTAGTTCTGCCCGTACGCCAATCTTCGCGCAAGTGCAGAAGGTAACACAGGGTTTTTCCACAAGAGGTATGGGGCTTTTCCATAAGAAATATGGTATTTTTCCATAGAGAAATAGCAGTGTCAGCAGAAATTAAGAAGAATAGTGATTGGTTGAGGCCATGTTGTCCGAACAGACACACCCCCTTTTCTGTGTTTAAAAGAGGATGCTCGGGGCTTTGAGCCTCGGGTCAGTTTGTTTTTTTCACAGATTTTGTCTGTGTCTGATCCCATTCTTTATTGCCGGCAAATAAAGTCGGCTGCCCCTCCTAGTGGCCCAATTGTTGAAAAACATGTGCTAAAGTGCCCTCTTGGGAGCCAAAAAACGCACGCTAAAGTGCCCTCTTGGTTGGCAAAACACACTAAACTGCCCCCTTGGCTGGTTAAAACATGATAAACTGCCCTCTTGGGTGGCAAAAACACGCACTAAAGCTCCCTCTTCAGTGGCGAGAATGCGCTGTTTTTTCGCCCCTGCCCTTTAAGATTCAGATTCAGATTCATAATTTACTGTCCCCGAGGGGAAATTCATTTTCACAGTTCTGTTCCAGAGACACAAGGAACAGACTGTCGTGTCGCAGCAGAGCATGCACCAACCCCGACCACCTCGCTGGTCTCCCAGCAGAAGTGCTTAAAAAGTCTGTGCACACCACTGCATGCAAGGGTCAGCGTTCCAGCGTTGAAGCACTTCTTTCATAGCACACTACTAATGAATGCATCCACAGATTCTAAAAACCTAGAGTCATGATGTCAACACAGCAATGAGAAGAGGAAAAATAAAATCAGACAAACAAGTAAAAATAGTGCCATACCAGAAAGCTGACCTGCCCTTTTTTATTCACAATTTCCTCTCTGTCTGCACTCATTTTCTCACTCTGGTATTGATGGGCTGTGCTAGTTATTTTCTTGTGGTTGGTTTGCAAAACATTTGGCCAGCTACAGAGCTGGTGCAGCAGATTGTGAGCCATTGTTGCCTCGGTGGTCGCGCCGCCCACTTCAGCTGTGGCTCATAGGTGGAGCAAACAGGCTGGGTGGTGGAGCTTGCCTCTCCTCTCTACCCGATGAATCCCAGAGTAACTCCGGCAGTCTAGAGCGGCTCCAGAGGATGCATGACACCGAGAGGAGCAGCAGAAGACCAGGACAGAGGCTAAACGGGGTCAGTGTGTTCGCCAGCGCAGCTGTGTTTAGTAGGCTGCTGAATCAGGCCGCAAGACAAGCACACATTACCACTGCGTGAGTTAATAGTTTTACAGGCAAAGCACGGATGGTCTTGTAAAACTTGGTCCATACTGTAGCCACATTCTTCTGTTGTTGTCGGTCATATGGTCACGATAAATGATCGCCTGTTTGGTTGTCGTTCGTTTACAAGCTAGGTTTGCATAGTATCGTTTATCAACTTGCACCATCCACTAGTGGGAATATGAGATGCATTTAATGTAATCCGTCTGACCAGAAGTGGAGATAAGACGTATCCCCACCCGGGATAAAAAATAAATGACCACTTATTAAAAGCGGAGAGGGGGAAATGGGTAGCACACCCGTGAATTAGTCACCCACAGTAAAGCCAACTTCTTTCTCACCCACAGAGAGGGTACAAAAGAGGGGTTATGGATGAGAAAGGATTGAAAAGAAGAAGGCAATCAAAGAGCTAAACTCTTAAGTGCTGTTAGAGGAAGGTGCTGCAGTGACAAGTGTATAGTCAAGAGAATGCCAGAAAGAGAAAGCAGCAAGTGAGAGACATAGAAAGAGTGCAAAATGTTCCTCTTTTATCTCAAGGTCTGCTCTTCTCCTAGCATAAAAACGGTTGTTAGGATAAGCTCCATCTTCCCTGCAGCCTTACTCTCTTTTTCACTTTGCCTTCTCTCGGTCTCCCTCATGCTGCTCGTGTCCTGCATTGCTCGGCGAGGAGATCAGAAAGCATCAGGTCAACGTGACAGGTAGGAGCAGAAAGAGTGTAGAGGATAAAGATTATCAGGCACTGAGATGGAGGCGATTTGCCAGTTTATGTGTCTCCTGACACCCAGTAAAGGCCCCTGTGTGTCTCAAATGTTGCAGGATAATAAAGTCAGACGGTCTGACAGAGAGATGACTATGATCCTTGGTCGGCGAGGCCGCATAGTGACTGTGCAGATGTCTCAATTACTCAAGCAATCAATGTCGTCAAGGGCCAGCCCGCGCCAGGTCGGCTCGCCTGGCCTGACTGTGGGGAAGTTCAGGATAGTAATTCTAGGCAAAGGAATAGAGAAGTTGCTCAGGGCTGGCGGCTGAAGTGGTGCTGTGTATACTGAGTGAGCATAAGTATTGAATAAACGTTTATAGCTGCATAACGCAATATCATTCTGTAAAGTCTAAATCATTTAATTGTTGCTACAGATAGTCTCAATAGTTATGAATTTGCCTGACACAAAGCACTGTAACAGTCCTGAAGAGGGAATTGTTGTTGATTTTTGGGATGACTATACAAAGCAGTATTTAAGAAATATATAGAACATTATTGATCCAAAACGGAACTGATAGAACGGCGGGATTCAGAGAAAAAAGTTAAAACACAAAGTGGTTTCAGAACATAATGATTTCTAACATGCATTATGCTCAGTGCCATATAATATATTTCATTTCCTGTGCCCTCGGTTTGGATTTTAATGGTTACGTTTGCTCAAAGCATGCTCTGTGCGGTCTAGTAACAGTGTTTCACATACCCCTTTTAATAATCGCCTTAGTCTCAGATAGGAGACGTGCTGATTTTGTACCGCCTGTGGGAAGGATGAACATGTGAGAGTCAATTCTTGATTAAAGGCTCTGTTTCCGCCATCTATTTTCTCAAACGCTCTCATCTGTGTATCTGTTTGACTGAAATTACAATGCTTAAGCCTATACACATTGCATTACGCTTACTTTAACATATAATTACGGTACACATTTTCAGTACCTTTGCATTTAGCTGCACTGCTTAATGATAACAAAAAGACAGTAATTTAGCTTGCGAGGCTAACGCTTAATAACACGTGCAATATGGCTGAATACGCCAAGATACAAATACAATACACCAAGCAAGCCAAAGCCATCACACACCAGCAAACAACAGAACATCGATGTATAAAAATCAATCCACCTGTCAACGGTCCAAGAACATAAACAGTTTTGAGGTCTTCCCTCCTCACTCAGGTACAAGTAGGTAAAAACGAGCATGCCCTCTCCATGGGTGTCCCCATTTGTGTGACTCTTTCCACATGTGGATTTAAGCCATGTCCACAAGTACCAAAACGATCTTTTTTTTCCCCTGTCCTCCTTGGCATCGTTTCAAGAATATTTGCGTCCAAAGGAATCCATTGAAAACGACTGAACACGCTGTAGTTCATATTCTAGGCCTATAGGTGGCGTTTGAAATTCACCAAAAACAGAGAAGAAGAGACAGAGCATGCGCATAAAGCTTGCGTACTTGTATACAAACACACAGTAGAAGAGAAACCGAACAAAATGAGAAGAAGACGAAAATGGCTAGTCGGTTGTCTGTAATACCTTTTTTGCTCAGCGTAGTGGCAGAGGAGCATAATATTTTGCCCTCGTAACCCTAATGGGCTCAATATCTTCTGCGGCACGAACACAAGCATGTAGTCCGCCATTGTTGTTGTTGTTGTTATGAGATGGCGCGGGGTTAAGAGGTCAAAGGTTAGAGGTCGAGGGGTGGGGCGATGGCGTCATCGATACGCAAATTATGTGGATTCGCTGTCCACACGAGAATGCAAGGGCAGCGTTTTCGGATTTTTCCACCCTGAGACCAGGTTTCAAAAAATGCGTTTACAGGATCCATGTGGACGATCGGCCAAAACGATGCAAAACATGTGCGATTATACACAAAGGCATTTTCATGTGGATGGCCCCTTAGTCTTTTGCTGAGGTTGACCAGGGACGATCTAGACAACCAGAATGTTTCTCACCATTCCTCTGGAGCAACAACATCATTGATAAAATGATTGCATCATTGCACTGGTTCTTCCCGGCCTCACCCAAAACTGGAAGACGGCGCTCCATGTAGGCAAGATGACTCTGCTGGACATGTGAACTGTCGCTAAATATAGTTTGCCTCCTGTGCATGAAGGAAGTGTTGTGTATGCAAAATTTCAGTTCACCACAGCTGCTAGTATAGAGAACAAGATCAGCAATGCCTGCAATTCATGTAATTACTATGTTGGGTTAACCGTTGGTAGTCGTCACTACAAGAATGTCTCCGTCATCATTTCCAAAGGTCCAAAGGTTTGCCTGTCCACATTAAAATGCAATGCCAGAGTTTTCAAACTAACTTTGGAAGGAATAAGCAAGCTTTCATTCGTCTGAATGACCCAAGGCAAAGTTTCACTCAGCATTCCACATAAACACAAGACACAAGGACACTCTCAATGCTGCACCTGCCAGTGAAGCACTATCGTCCCCAAGCATAATATTTTATTCTGTATCAGACTTTCAACCTGTACTGAATTGCTGAGTAATAATCTTTGCCCATTTGGTGTGGTGGCACTTAATTCAATCTGTAACTGATGCAGTGAGCAATGATAAAAGAGCAAAATGCAAAACAGGATCAGACCCGTACATACCATTCACAGCCAATTGCTTACAAAGGAGACAAATACCGACATTACAGACACAGTGCATGTCGAGTCCTGTTGTGCTGTAACATGCATTTACTTGTATGTGCAAATTGAGCGGCCAGCAGGACCGTCTCCTCTGTCAGCGTTGCCAGCACTAAATAGCTCATTAGCTATTGGCCATAATCCTGTTGCACACCCTGTGCTTTGCCAGATAAACAGAATGACATCTCTGCATTAAAAAAGAGGTGAAATAAAAACAGGCTCTTTGAAACTGCCGCTGTTTAATCACCTTCGTCTTTCCCCCTCTGTTCATCTTTTGACTCTTTTCGCCTCGCATGTCCCTGACTGACTGCTTGGTTGAACATGATGTAAACTTTATTCACAAAGGGAGAGATGAAGAGTTTGACATCATTAGAGTTCAGACATTGCTACCATAGGTTCGCTTTAACTCTGCCTCTGTAAGACTGATAAATCATTGCTGGAGTCATCAGTATTCGAGAGAAAGATGACAAATGAGCCTTCTGCAGCCGCTCTCTTCCCTGCTCCTCTTCTGGCCATCTGATTTTGTTTGCATGAATAGAGCTGTGACTATCTGAACCCGCTGAGAGCATGTGCAGCTTTTTATTTCATATCTGCACTTCTTTTGGCTTTGTTTGCCGTTTCCTTCTCTGCTCCTTTTAATTTTGCATGATTTACTCTATTTTTTCAGCTGAACGACGAGCAGCTGGTCTTTGTTTCTGTTGTTTGAGATTGGAAATGCTGGAGACAGCATCTGAGGAGATTCTTCCCCAACGACATCAATGAGAAAAAAACTGTATTGGAACCAAGTGCCACAAAACGCCTTGGGGCAGTCACTCCAAAAAGTAAGGCGTTACACATTTTCTGGGCTTTTGAAATAAGTATTGCTTTTCTTTACTTATTTACTTCCTGTAGAAAGTAATTTGTTGTACTATTCATTAGACTTGTGTGACTCTGCAACATTGCCTTAATGCATTGATAATCTTCTTGTTAGTGCATGATAAAACGCTTAAACACAAGATCTTTCTTTCATGCTCTCCAATGGCACAGCGCCAACAGCAGTTGGGGAAAAACCAACCGCAAAATCACCTCACAGTCGTGGAGAGGACAAGGCTTGATTGCAGGCCTTGGAGAATCAGGGACTGGCATAAGCAGGAGGCTACTGCCTCAAAATAAAACTATATCAATAGAGTAAACAATACAGGCATGCTGGCCTTCCCACACTGCCTAAGACACATATTTCCTCAAAATGTTATATATGAAACAAAATAATATAAGAGACTGACCTTACAAGTTCATTGCTCACCAAACCATGGCTTTATAGTAGACGAGTCCAGTTGATTTGATGTGTTTCTGACTGAAGAAAGGGCTGAAGAACCTCTCATCAGTCACTCTAGACTGTGTTGCTGTGTTGAACTTCCTGGAAGTAGTCTTTATTTTAGGGAATGGTTAACCTTGACTTATTCATATGTTCAGTGTCTTCAGTGTGAGAGTTAAAGGGAGCTCCAGCATCCTCATTCCAACCAAACATGTCATTCACATGCAACAATTGGTAATCTGCAGGGCTTCTCTCCTCGTCTTGTCTGTCAGCCACCATACTGTAAAGGGTAACTGCACCAATTCTACACGTTAAAGTGCAATTACAGGTCTTAGGGAGTACTACTGCATATGGGAAAAAGTAGTATTAGGCATTTTGTGGCTCCAGAGGAAGCTGCATGTAATCTGATCAAATGTCACTGATGTCACTCAATGTAGGCGACAGGTTTTGGAAAGGAGGAAGAATGTGTGGAATAAAGAATAGGTGGTATCTCTCATTATGCTGTTTTGATTTTGATCTTTTGTTTTTAAACAGCCAATAATGATCCCAACAGTGTTACAGGAATGCAATGCTTTTCAAAACCTGGTGCCTACTCTTACCTACAATTCACCTTAACCACTGATTGACATCACAGGAGGCAATTTATAAGATTACATGCAGCTTCCTCTCGATCCACAAAATGCTTTATACTACTTTTGCCACATATGTAGTCAATCAGTGTATAAGATGGGCGGAGTTACCCCTAAAACTTAAGCGATATGAACAATTGGTGTAAAACAAGAAACAACATAACAGTTGCTTGATTACTAACTGTAAGGGGATTGGTGCATTATAGACCTAATCTGATGTCCTTTTTATAATACGTTACTTTGAATTTGTTAAACCCAACTCTGGTCACCAAGATACAAGTTTAGAGAGGTAAAGTCAAGCAACAACAGTTTGATTTTAGTGATTGATACCACTCTCATGTATGTACAGTAAATATGAAGCTACCATGAGCAGCCTGTAAACTTAGCACAAGGGCTGGGAACTGTAGAACAGCCAGTCTAACTGCATTATTATGGATCATGGGAAAACAGAGGGAAGTGAGTTGGGATCCATAATAAGGCAACCCAAACTGGGAGGTTCAGCTTTCCATAGAGTCAACAAAACTTCTAACCCAGAGCCACACTATTGACATGTCATGTTTCCAGTACAACAGGTACGGAGTGGGTAATGTGAGAAAGAGGTGACTTGGAATCTGTCAAAAAGTTTGACAGTGTCCTGAACAGGAACAGTAGCATGAAGAAGTCTAGGCAACTGACATGACGTAAACATATACTAGTTTCATTGTCCTACCCACAGCACAGCGCTGGTGGTGTTTCAGCTCCCAGCCCACCACGTGATCGTGTTGAATATGTATGAACAGTGTTTGCTTCTGTTTCTCTGCACTAAATTATGCAGCTCTGATCACTGACTGTTTTTTGTTGAATTTGCAAATTTAACACAAAGCTAATTTGTCAATTTTTGCAATTATGCACCGGAAGCTCACACAGTACCTTTCAGAGTAGAAATGCCAACATGGATGCAAATCAAACCATTATTAATTGAGCAGCAGGTGCTATTTTACCAGTAATATTTGCTGGGTCCCTGAATAAAGAGAAGCATTGTCATTAATGCCAAAAGTCATCCAGCATGCCGGGAGAAATGCACTCTGCAACACACAACAAAACTATATGACGCTTCAAAAAAGCCTCAGGGGTTAATCATGTTAACATTAACTATCTTCTTCTGCACAAATCTGGATCATAGTAATTTAAGACTAACACTGTAGAAGTCGGTCATGGTTGTGACTACAAATGGGCCAGTTGATAACAAGTAAAATCCTGATGTCTGATCCAAGTTCAAAACATGACTAAAAAAACAGCCGTATTATTATTTTATTCCTATTTCATATTAGAACTAAAATATTTGACTGAAATTTACGTTTTCTGTTTCAATTAAGTAATGGAAGTGTTTGTATCTGATCTCTGAAGGGAAAACAGGTTGTGCTGTAGTATGAACACCGTCTGTTTGATGACATTTTCACGTCACACTATTCAGATCTCATATTCAGATTGCAGCATAAGACACTGGACATGAATTACTGTTCAAACTGTAATGTTGTCTTGTACGACAGATCTCAGTGGAGTTTAACATGTTAAATTTGGAATACATGAGAATAGTGTGTTGGCGTTTGGTTCACTGGTGAATGGATCTTAGACGCAGATCTTCAGTGTGAGTAGTGAGTAGTCGAGCTGGGATTCCACACATGATGGGCACAGGTGAAAGAAGTACTCAGCTCTTGTACTCTAGTAAGTTATACATTAAAATTTGTACTTAACTAAAAAAAAATACTTGAGTAAGTGTTAGCATCAAAATATACTTTAAATAAACAATGCAATACAATGTATCTAGACTGTTGTTCGGTATTTTTGTGGTGTCCTCGATTAAAACAAATGTTTCCGACAATGTTTAAACAAAATATATCAATAAAGAGATACATAATTTTATTGGAGGTTACACGTGTTATTTGGGCATGTGCTGCTATAACTTCCAGGGGAAACATCAGATGAAATGTCAGAGAGTGAGGAATGAAGGCGGTGGACGTTACTGAACATAATATAAAACTATACCTTGTCTGTGAACACAATTGCTGACCCATGATCCCATGCGGCTCTATGACATCACCAAAATACATCTTTTCTTGTCAGTGTTTTGACCGTCAGACTCCAAGCAGCAGAAAATACAAACTACAAAAAGGTGGTTTCACATATTCATGTAGTTAATCTGCTGGGTAGACTAGGATATTTCTCCTAAGTGATCATTTGCCAGAATAAATGCAAAAACATATATATATATATATATATATATATATATATATATATATATATATATATATATATATATATATATATATATATATATATATGTATATATATGTATTAGCAGCATTTTGTCCATAGTTCACTCGCGATTAATCGCAAATTAATCGCAATTTTTTTGGCACATTTTTTTCTGTTCTAAATGTACCTTAATGTATTTTTTCATGTTCTTAATGCTTTTAACAACACAAGAAAGGTCAAATATGCTTGCATTATGAAAATGTTTATTCAACACTTCAAATCATGCAGGAAAATAAATCCGGGGTTGTATCCGGTGGTCTCTACTGACACTGCACGTTTTTCTTCTTCGCCTTTTTCACGCAGTGTGCTACTTTCTGTCAGTCAGTATCATACTGATGATCGCCATGGCTCCGGTGCAGCAAAACAATAAAAAGTACGACTTGAAATTCAAACTTTCTGTCATGATATATTCAGAGGAAAACTCAGGAGAAGCAGCCGCTAGACGTTTCTCTGTCGACCCCGAGAGTGAGAGAAACGGAGCTTCAGCATCTGTCCGAGGAGGACAGCAACAGGGCCAGGCTGCCTGCTGGAGGGAGGAAGAAGGCTAGCGAGGAGCCTGAGATAAACATGCGAGGATGAGTTATCAGCAAACGGGCACGCCACCAGAGAGTGTCCCGCAAAATGATCAGGGCGATGGAGAAACAAATGTCCGCCACCGTGAGTGACAGCAGAGATGAGGAGTTTGCAGCGAGTGCTGCTTTTCAGTCCGGCGTGTTTTTAACGAACCGCCAACCCTGCTTATTCTTCTTCTGATTCCTTTTCTTATTCTGCTGCCACCCTCTGTATCAAGACTACGGGTGCCGCCGACGGCCATAAATCATACAATGCGCGTTTTTTTTGGTGTTTTTTTTAAAATATACTGAGCGTTAATCACGCGTTAAAAAAATTAACGGCTTTAAGAGGACGTTGCGTTAACGCGTTAACTTTGACAGCACTAATATATATATATATATATATATATATATATATGTATATATATATATATATATATACATATTATTTATGATAGTGGATCCATGATATTCTATTTCCAGATGACTGGGCTGCTGATAAATATATTGGGGTAAAACTAAATTTGCATTGGAATTGTAGCGCAGTAGAAGTATGAAGAAGCAGAAGACAAAAATACTCAAGTACTTCAAAATAGAACATAACAACAGTACTTCAGTAAATGTACTAGTTACTCTCCACCGTTGATAATGGATGTGCCACATAAACATTTAATAGTTAAATAAGTAGACATGATGCAACTGACTGATGTCGTCCTACAACACATTACAGTTGGCACTGAATCCAGACCAGTTCCTTCCATGCATCATGAGATTTACAAAGAAAATGATATTTTTGTGTACCATCTGTCTGATAGAGTATTTGGAGAATGTAAAACAGGAGAAAGCAGCTGCTGAATGGTTCAGTAAAGGACAGACTAATGTCTGCCAAGGACAGGAAGCCTCCAACTCAGAGAGGAGATAGTCTCCATAATAAATCATCAGAGTTGAGAAAGTGGCTTGTCCTTGGCATCTCAATTGCTTCAAAAGTAATCAAGCCCAACAGGCTGAGGCCTGAACATTGCAACAGCTCAGGCAGGTCTTCATTTTTCTTGAGAAATTTTAGCTGCACCTAAATTTAACTCATTAGATATTTTAAATGGTTTGTATGTACTATATGTACATGCAACTGAACAATGAAGACATTTAATCAGAGGGTGATATACATCTTTTGTGAGTCACCTCTAATTGACTAATTCTTTCGTTCAGGTATGAGGGGAAGATCAGCTGCTGTTTTGGTGAATGCATGATGATTCAGTTTTCCAATTTAACTGTCTGTACTTGTAATGTCTTCTTCAATGTATTGTCACTTAATTTAGACACTTGGCTTTGTCGGGAATGTGGTTTCTGACGCGGCACTCTTTGTTACGAACAATCACGGAGATTCGTTACATTGCATCATATCCATTTTATTTATAATGCACGCGTTCAGTCTTAAACATAAACTATCTCCTTATAAAATAACAAAAGTTTGCCTGGGTGTGCGGTCAAAAAACAATACCGCTCTCCCCTTCTCACCTTGATTTTTCACCTGTGTCTGCAATTACACAGACATTTAAAGGATTAGGTCACTCCCCTCTGGCTACCACGGATGCAATACGTATCAAGGACAGCAGGGAGAAATTCAACCATACATATCCATAAATAATATCAAAATAATTAAGTAAATATTCGAACAGCTGTCAAGGTAATTAATCAAACAATAATATCATACAAGCATAATAGAATTAATCAAAATAAAATAGAATGGCTCTAACAGTACTTTATCTGAGTCCCTACACACTCCTCACCTAAAGTGAAATGGCTATGAAGTACCCTCAGCCGTCTGATTGTCCAGTATGGGCTAATAAACAATGTTTATGAAGCTGGTTGGCGAACTGTATTATATTGCCATTCATTTCCCAGCTCTAGTTATTTGTGTGATTAGATTGTGAAAGGTCACAGGGAGCAGTCAGAGGTGTCAACTCAATCATTCGAATAAAGGTTGGTTAAGGACGTTTCTGCAAAACTACAGATAAGTTCAAAACTGATGTATCTTTTTGTTGGAACTTTATGTGTATTTGGTTCAATGTTCTATTTCTCTCTTGTCATAATGCTGTGCTTATGTTCTGCTTAGGTTTAGGCAAAAAAAATACACTTGGTTAGCGTTAGGAAAACATCATGCTTAAAATGCCTGTTTTTGGTCACCTATAAAATGCCTGGAGACAGTCCGACTTCACGTGAAAAAACACTTTTTTTTCCTGCAACATAATGACCTAATTTCCTGGCGACTAAGCTGGAGATGAAGTTCATAGGATCGGCGGTAGCAGGAGTTATGGAGAGCCATTATTCTCAAACTTTGCAGACCAATTTTCTGGTTCATCTTTTATCCACTGTAGCCTGCTTTTTGCTGTATAAAGAAGGATACTGTACCAGCAAACCACACACATATTTGTGTCTAACGAATGAGCCTATAGGGGTTTTCCGTGATGAGTACTAGCAGCGAGAGCGTACTAAGACCTTAATCATTTGAGCCCAAATGATGCATGCATGTTTTGAAGTGTACGTACATACCCCTGTACTCTTACTCTTGACTGCGCACACTGGTGGGTGGCTGAAGTCACTGGAATTAGTATGCCACGGAAAAAGAAAATCACTTAACTTCACGCACATTAACGCATCTCCCCATCAGATGTCAGCCACACATTGGGAGAGCCTGTAATTATGGAAATGCTTAAGCAATGAGTGGCATGAAGGAACATCAGCTGTGTTATAAGATAGAGTTTGAATGACACTAAAAGACACAGAACGAGACAGACAGAAATGTCTCTTATAAAGCCTTGGGCTCACTTTGTTGCCCCACATTGAGATTAAAGCTCAAACCTAATACATGGCCTGCAGGGCCTTCTACGACTCCCTGCCAGCCGCCACCCCATCATTCCCATTTCCCTAATACTGACAGTCAGGGGTTGTCTGCGCCTTAAAAAGACACTTCTGTTACCATCGGTTCGCAGGAAATGCCAGTGGCATCTCCCACAAAATGTGCTTTGTCCTCTCTTATAATGGCAGAGTTGAAACACATGCATTTCTCCTATTAAAAGCAAGGCGGTGGGTGGTGAGTGGATATCTGTATGGCTGCCGTCACTGCTGCTGTACACACAAGGTCATCGCTCAGAGATTTGTTCTGTTTCTTTTCTAAATTCTGCTGGCTGAACATGGGTGTCATGGCACAAAATGCTCTTAAATGGAAAGAGGCTAACAGAGGAAAACCATGATGATATAATAGATTGTTTCCCACAGTATCGACAAAAAAAGAGCAGTGATGTAGGAAATATTTTGGGAGGTTTCGGTCAGCGTGTCTGTTAGTGTTTAATGTAGAGTCAGTGCTGATTTATTCTCACCTACACATCTCCGGTGAGCCACTACAGTAGAAGCCACTTATGACGCAAATAATACTCTAAGAGGTGGTTAGATTCCAACTGCAAAATAACTCTTACTTTAAGGGACTTCCCAGCATTACGCTGCACTCATGCCTGACGGGAACTACACTGTAAAAATGAGCCACTCTGGGTGACTCTTTTAATCACTCTCCATCTGCACATGTAAGTAATCCACCCGCCTCACCACATATTCCCTTTCATATGATCTTAGATAATCATAGCTATGATGTGAAATAATGATGTCTACAACTATGTCATCCAGCCATTTAATAATTCACGAGTGTTAGATGCTCTTTAATCAGTGGCTGTGCCCTGCTGTCAAGCTCTGCTGGACATCAGTAGGTCTTTGATGGTCCTCAGAGGAAACGGGCAAAGACAAGGAGCTTTGAATGTGTCTTTTTTTTTTTTGACAACAAGCTCCCTGTATGATCAGCTCCATTCTGAAAGGAAGGATCATCAACTTCGTAAGGAGCTTACCAGAGCTGCAGTTAGTTGAGAAGAAGACACAGTCCCAGACAGCAGGTCAATGTCAAGTCCAACTAGGACGAAGAAAAGGCCGAGGCTGCCAAACATTAGGTCCTCTTTACAATTTAAGGATTATGTTGACAGAGACAACTACACAGCCAGCTTCCTTTCTCTCTTGCTGTACACACACAGACAAACATGTGTATGTGTCCATACACTCTTTATTTCTGTTCATACAGTTGTGATTTATTTTCGAAGACATGTCCGCCACAGTAATTCTGAGGAACTGTCTTGGTAGCCTTGCTTTTTTGGTGAGTCTTATGCAGTTGGATTGGTATCTTGTTTCTTAATACATTTTTTGCCACTTGGGGGCAGTAGGACTGTCTTTTGATGTCTTTAGGACATCTTTACCTCATAAAGTTAGCCAATGTGCCTGAATGTAAAAGGCAAACAATTGCCTTGTACATCCAGATGACATGGAACAATGTTAGCGTTTGAGAGGAGTCGAGAGCCACGTAATGAATTAGTTGAATATTCACTCTCCTTTTAGCTCTGGTTTGGTCTACTCTAACTCCTGAGGCCAATATGTGACACTTAAGCTCCTCCACTGTTTTCAATAGCTAATAGCAAACTTTTTCTGCTGTTTGATGCTGGACAGTTAACGCAGGATGGTTTTGTAAGGACTTGAGAGTGGTGACATAAAATATAAGTCAAGGTTCAGGGGCTTTGAAAACTGAAACGATGATCTGAAAGATACTGAAACAGTCCATTGATTTGAGGTACACTATTGGGTCTGTACATTTAGCTAAATTTATTTTACTCGTACAATGTTAAACATAAATATTGCCATTGATGCTTTGTACCAGAGTTAGCTTAGAGCTTATTGACATCTCCAGTCCACTGGCGCAATTACAGTTCTCTGTGGGTTAATCGCTGACACATTACATACAGTCATTTATTCCATTATTTATGGATAGTGAATATTAAAGTGCTGCTTTAAGGTGTATAATATTTTTTTTTGTGAAATGTGTTATAGATTATGCTATGCTATAATTGCACTCCTGTGTCGTGAGAGCTGCAGGAGAGTTACTTATTGTTTAGAAGTATTGCATGAAAAATGTGGTATGCACCATTAGTTCACAGCCTGTAAAATATTCCTAAAATTTGGTATACAGTGACTGCTCAACTGTGAGTTTGGGACATTTTTTCTCATAGGTTGTCAATACAATTGTCCAGAGGCCCTCAAATTATGTGTAAAAGATCTGTCTCCCAGTCACCTGTAACAGAAGGTAAAGCACAAGCCAAAGCTTAACATAACACTGAAGCTTTTTTAACATAACACACAATGCACAGTAAAAGTCAGTCTGTCTTTACCAATAAAAAATGGATGTTCACCATTGGTCTTATCCAGTAGTTGCTGTCTATCCAGCTGCCTCTAATCCTGTGACTTTAAACCCCTCAACCTCTACTTGAATTTGATTTATGATATAAGCTCTGTGGTCTGTCATGGGCCGTGACACTACATTATGTTGTCGTCTCTTGTCACAAAGAGTGGCCAGACTGGAGGCACAGTGCGATCAATGTTCAACAACATTCTTCTCCTGATATATTTTCCTCTGACGAGCAAGGTTGCTGTTAGAAACATATTGTGCATGAGTGATTTTTTCCACTGCCTGCTGAGTCACTTAATGCGCCTAGAATAACAATCCCAGGACAGGATGAGGCGGACAACACAGACATCCATTTTTCATGGGTAAGTTTGCCAGTCAATATGCTCAAAAGAGAGTGATGGTAGTCGTAGTCATTGTGGCTCTGTCAAGGTGAGCCCTCTACTTTGTGTTTGTGGCAGTGAATGGCAATAAGGACATGTGCACTGTCATCACTTGATAACCCTCACCATGAGGCAATGTGTTTATTCTGTCCCCAAGACCGAAGGCTAATTTTGTCCGATGTAAAAAAAAGGATTAGGCTGTGGGTAGACCTCACCATCAGCTAAACATCAACACCATCACCCCTATGTTTGTTACATTGCAATGTCACCTTTACCGACACATTACATTGTATATAGTCACATCTTAGGTTAGATAATGTGAGCAAAATGCTAGCTAGTGTCCAGCGGTTACCTAACATTACATCAAGAGTTAGCCTAATGTCAGGCCACCAATGTCAGCCAGCTTCCTCTTTATTTCTGTGGTGATGTTAAAAAAGCATGCAAAGTGAAAGATAGGTTAGTTGCTGACGTATTTTAAAGACTTAACATTACTGTTAGCCAAAGAAGATCATGGTGCGTGTCATTTCTGTTGAGACTGGAATGACTGGGTCTCAGTTTGTGTTGCTTTGCTGTGTTCATAAAACTGAACATTGAGAATGTATCCTCCACCATGCACTGTAGTCCCTGCCGTCGGCTTATTGAAGCTATGTTGCCTGACTCCCAGAAAATCTGATAAGGACCAGGAACAGCTTTGCCATTTTTCTGGTGTCAAGCTTATCTGGCCTCACAACAGTAACTAAGGGTGGCGGGACTTTGGACCGATCACCACCAGAAACAACCATAATTCATACAATTTAACACACAGTCAGGGCTAACATCAGTATGTCCTTTAAGTCACCAGGTATTTTAATAAAAAAATGGGCCAAAAACACTGTCATATAAAAGCAGCTATAATCAATATATTAGTATTAACAAAGGATCATATGACCGCTCTGCTACACGATTCTGCAGGTCCCTTCAACTCTATGCAGTCTTATTGGGTCTCTTAGATAGCCTGCAACATTACTGGTTTCCCCCTCACAGCTCTCATGGTGTTGTTTCTGGCTCCAACAGGAAGCTCCAAAAACCTACTACATGTTACCTTCCCAGCACTTAACAGCAGAAAGTGTGTAAATGGACAGTTATTTGCTAACAAATTCACCACCCTACCTGCTCAGTGTAAATGCTCTGTGTTCTTAGCTTGTTTCAACTGCACCCAAGTAGCCAAACAAGCAGTTGATGCAGGTTAGAGCAAAGTTCGACAGGCTCTCCCATCATATCGGGTATAAACTATTCATGGTGGCAATTTAATTCAAATGGTAAAAATACAATCCTCTTTATTGGCTAAAAAAAACAAGTATCCTTAACTTTAATTAATTCACTCAAATTTCTTTATTTCTCAAGAATTGCATGGGATTTTTTATATTACACCTACTTTCAGTTTTGGACATACTGTACTATAATCCTGTTGTTGCCCATCTCTCTCCCAAAACTCCTGATTTTCGCGAAGTCTCCCATTATTTAATCCTGTCTCCCGCTCTGCTCCAGAATGGTAATTTCTCCCATTTTTCTTAAAGTTTTACAGTATTATAAATAAAAAGGATATTTCTCCAGTTTCTTGTCACTGTGCCTGCTCAAGTCCTCCATTCTGCATCTGCTGCTGAAAATTGATTAAACAGGTGCAAGCAGAAGACTTAAGCTTTCAAATTTCACTTCACTTGGTGCGAGACCTTCCCTTTTATTAACATTTGTCTCCTGTCTCACTTGACTTTTTGCCTCCACTCAGCAGACTCCTATATCATGTCCTCTTCTTCTTCTTTTTGAGGGGGTCTACCTGGCAATGATGGCTCCTTACCACACACACACACACACACTTTCATAAAGCTTGCACTTGAAGATATTTTTTGTAATGTAAATTTCAGATGTTGAATTTGATCATCTTCATGTACATTTGTATTTTTTTTTATTTCACTTTGAGCTTTGAATTTACAACTAGCTAGTAATTTTACTTTTCATTTTCATTAGAAAAGTAATGTCACATTCCTGTATTTACTCTGTAAATCCGTGATGTAGTGTTAGATGGGGGTGGGGCATTAAGGGGAAGGCCTTGCTAATACCCCAAATCTCCCGCTTATTCACAGCCCAATGTTGGTATGGTAAGTATGCCCTAGTGTTTTTATAATTGTTTGACCTTTCTTTTCTTGTTTCAAATTGAGCTTTTCCAAACTATTGCTCTCCTGAGGGGATTCTGTAGTCACTCCCATGTAATTTCCTCTTTGTGTTGAGTTTTGAAGTCTCTTATGCTCAGCGCCGCCCCTCCCTACACGCAGAACACGCGCTGTGCGTAGGGCCCTACAATCCATGGGGGGCCCCATTTTGCACAAGGGGACGCATTCTCTGCAAATGCGCAAAGGATGTGCATCGCTGCACAGCACGGCAATATGAATCGGGAGCAAGAAAAAGAAAGAAAAAGTCAAAACAAGAGGAGGCTCGTGCTTCACTTGAAGGTGGGTATGTTGTTGAAATCAAAAAAGAAAAATTTTGTGGCTTAATCACCCCAGAGAATAATTCTGTCTCGATGTGGACTGGAGATTACGTTTTCCAGTGGCCCTGATTATCATTTATTGAATGTCTTGTTAACTGTATACATTCACCTCTGTTAAAAAAGGTGTGGTTAATTGACCAGTTGGTGGTCGTATGTTGGCTCAGGTTTACAGCCTATCAATCTATGCTATCAGTAGAAGTTTTGGGCTATTTTTATGGAGGTAAAATGTATGTGTGTATACATATATGTATGTATGTATGTATATATATATATGTATATATATATATATATATATATATATATATATATATATATATATATATTAGTGCTGTCAAAGTTAACGCGTTAATAACGCGTTAACGCAACGTCCTCTTAACGGCGTTAATTTTTTAACGCGCGATTAACGCTCAGTATATTTAAAAAAAAATAAAAAAATGCGCATTGTATGATTTACGGCCGTCGGCGGCACCCGTAGTCCTGATACAGAGGGTGGCAGAAGAATAAGAAAAGGAATCAGAAGAAGAAGAAGCAGGGTTGGCGGTTCGTTAAAAACATGCCGGACTGAAAAGCAGCACTCGCTGCAAACTCCTCATCTCTGCTGTCACTCACGGTGGCGGACATTTGTTTCTCCATCGCCCTGATCATTTTACGGGACACTCTCTGGTGGCGTGCCCGTTTGCTGATAACTCATCCCTGCATGTTTATCTCAGGCTCCTCGCTAGCCTTCTTCCTCCCTCCAGCAGGCAGCCTGACCCTGCTGCTGTCCTCCTCGGACAGATGCTGAAGCTCCGTTTCTCTCACTCTCTTGGGGTCGACAGAGAAACGTCTAGCGGCTGCTTCTCCCGAGTTTTCCTCTGAATATATCACGACAGAAAGTTTGAATTTCAAGTCGTACTTTTTATTGTTTTGCTGCACCGGAGCCATGGCGATCATCAGTGTGATACTGACTGACAGAAAGTAGCACACTGCGTGAAAAAGGCGAAGAAGAAAAACGTGCAGTGTCAGTGGACACCACTTGCAAGCCAAACAGACGGCAGATGCAGAGAGCCCGACGCCCCCCCTCGCCAAAAGCAGACAACCCTGGATTTATTTTCCTGCATGATTTGAAGTGTTGAATAAACATTTTCATAATGCAAGCATATTTGACCTTTCTTGTGTTGTTAAAAGCATTAAGAACATGAAAAAATACATTAAGGTACATTTAGAACAGAAAAAAATGTGCCAAAAAATTGCGATTAATTTGCGATTAATCGCGAGTTAACTATGGACAAAATGCGATTAACCGCGATTAAAAAAATTGATCTTTTGACAGCCCTAATATATATATATTAATCTTTGTGAGGCTAGTATTTACATTAATTTCATTGTGTAATTTACCATTAAGACCAAAACAAATCTTAATAATCTGCTTGTATGATGTGTTTCTTGTCATAACAGCATAATGCTGAAGTTTGTTACTAAGGGTGAAATGGAGCCAGCACCCAGTACATCACCAGGGCCATCAAGCACCATGTCATCTGTAAAAGGCTTGTTCCATTGTTGAAAGAGGCTGTTCATTTGATTTGTTCCTACTAATAAAGGTTGTAAACCTAAATGGCATTTCGTGATACATTCATTTTGTAATTGGGGGGCCTCAAAATAAAATTTTGCTTGGGGCCCCAATTTGGCCAGGGGTGGCCCTGCTTATACTGCATTTACACTTTGGACTTTCATCTATATATTGCTTTTCTACAATTATCACATTCACCCACTGAACACCCCTTCATATGTCAGAGGCTGCTTTACATGGTGGCAGGGCCGGCCCAAGGCATAAGCGAACTAAGCAGCTGCTTAGGGCCCCGTGACCACTAGGGGGCCCCCAAGAGCAATTAACTTAAAAAAGAAAAAAGTAATTAATTATTTTTTTCCATGTGTGAGTGATGATGATTCATATATTATCAAATGTACATTCTTGTACAAAAAAAATAAAAAAAAACCCAACAACAAAGAGTGTAGTTTTCTACTGCCTCTCTGCTCGAAATGTCAGAGCTCCGCTAGTAATGTGTGCAGTGCACCCAACCATGCAGTGCGCACTGAGCATAAGGACAGAAAAAAGGAAAAGGAAGAAAGAGGAAGAGGAGAAAAAACGACAAGATAAAGGTATGTCTTGGTAATGTAACATTTGTTGATATTTTGTTCCAAATATGTTAGCCTATAATAGCAAATTTGCTAGCTAACATTAGTTCAAAACATCTTACTAGGTTTATAGCTTACTATTCAAGCTAACGTTTTTGTGTTTGTGTAATACTTTGAATAAGTTGATTCTCAGTGTATATATATTATTCTGGGTCGCTTTTTGGCATCAAAACAACGTTTTTGATAACAATGTTTGATAGCAAATGTTTAATAACTAACGTTAATTACAAACGCGGTGACGTTTGCTAGCAATATGGTTTTGCATTAATTAATTAATTTAGTTAACTTATAGTTTATAGTATGTTGTTTGCAATTGTTTGCTGCAGAGCACAGTAAATGATGTGAGTAAATAAACATATTCCTTTTACATCATCTCCCTATTATGCTCATACGTTATATGAAACTTCCCCAGGAGCACTGTTAAAACATTTTGGAGGAGGCACTGACTCAGCCCAGGGGCAATCCACCTCCTCAGGAGCAGCCAATATCATATCTCATTAAGATATACTAATATAAGATATAATCATATGACAAGAGATATGTTTTTCATCTCAGGTCCATCTTTATCCTCTGCTCCCACTGTGCCCACTGTCCTCTCTGCAGCCTCAGCTGTACCTGGTAAGTTAACAACAAAACAGCCTTTAATTGCTCAGTGCACTGCAGAACATACTGAGATGATATTTTTTTAATATAAGATATACGATGTAATCATATGACAAGGGACATGATTTTAGACAAATCCATATTATTTCAAAACTTCTCAAGCAATTTTCAGCCACAGGCATTTTTTTTTCTTATTACAAGCTATAGCTGTACTGCAAATCTGGTGTCTGCTTCCATGGCATTAATCACTGTGGATTACAATCTAACTACAAAAAAAGTTCTCATATTTCGTTTTACAAGTGTATTCGTAATGACAGAGTAGAATAAGTAGAATAGGTTTAGTTTATAGTAGGTGTGTGAATGATCAATAATCATTATTACTGGCAGTAATAGAGGGCCCCAAAATCAAATTTTGCTTGGGGCCCCATGGAGGCTTGGGCCGACCCTGCATGGTGGTGACCTCCTCATCAGGACCGATACAGCGCTTTCTTACCACCGCACCTTCACACACACTCAAAGATGGAACAGCCATTGGGAGGCTTTTTTGGGGTTTTGGGGTTCAGTAACTTAAGATATTGCCTCAATAAAACTGTTATGGTTTATATATATAAAAAAAAGACTGTAACAAAAGACACCCAGCAGGCAGGCAGGTTGGAAAACAAAAGAGAAGCTTTTATAAAATAAAGCTGTAATGGTACAAACCAGGACCACGAGGAACATGGGCAACAACACAGGTAAGACATGGAGGAGGAGAAACACAGGGCAGAAGAACTGATGTGGAACAAAGGTGGACCAACAAAAAGTGAGGGGAACATGGACTTTAATGCACAGGGAGCTGATTAACTAACAAATCACAGATGTAGAGAAAACAGGAGGGAAAAAGACAAAGACCAGAAGTGGAAAGCAAAATATGGCACATGAAGAGAGACTTTCAACGTAGAACAGGAAAAAACTAAACTAAAACTCGGGACCATGATAAAATGGACCTTCAGGTTAGTGGACAAATGATGTGTGTGTGTGTGTGTGTGTGTGTGTGTGTGTGTGTGTGTGTGTGTGTGTGTGTGTGTGTGTGTGTGTGTGTGTGTGTGTGTGTGTGTGTGTGTGTGTGTGTGTGTGTGTGTGTGTGTGTGTGTGTGTGTGCATGCGTGTGTGTGTGTGTGTGCTTCGTAACTGAGGAGCACTAGGGTACATCTATACTACCTTACACCCACTAAGGTCAAAGGCTATCCCAACTGTCATTGCTGCCCATTGCAGGGCTGAATACACCTTGGCCTTTGGCCAAACAATTTAAGCTATTACTGCTTCGTGCTATTGTAAGTAATGGTATAATGCCTTGGCTCCATTCTTCAATTTGCACTTGTCCTCCCCAGTTGGATTGGGCAGTGAACATCACTTGCAGAGTTACTTCAAATGGTGTTAAACCAGAGTCACACTGAGGAATTTATTTTTCTATGTGTCAAAATCCTTGAACACAAAAAAAGGGGGAGTGCAGCCAAATCAGCTGGCGACAAATAATTGTAAAAGTCCATTAGCAAGTTCTGCATATTGATAATTGCCTCTCATTAGCCTTGTCCCTGCAACAAGGTGGCACAACTCATCATGAAATGTATCTGAGAACTCATATTTCAATGTGGTGTTCAGCAGGAAGGACAGGAGGGGGCACAGCAGCGAGGGATGTAAAGTGAAGGATAAGTGAACAAGGTAAAGGGAAGAGGAAATGGAGGACATGTAGAGGGAGGTCGAGGAGGACAGACGACGGATAACATTGTGAGATGTGGGTACAAAGTGGCGGAGAGGGAAAAGGGCGTGAAGTGCGAGTGTGAATCAGACATCAGAATGGCTCCATGGATCTTACAGGAACAATTTAGCAATTTTATGTTTAAAAGCAATTAAGAAACTATGAACAATGACAATATTAAATGAAAGGCCACATCTCTTTTTCCCTCATTTTCTCTTTCAATCTTTTATCTGGCTCACATATTTTCCTAACTTCTCTTTCTTCCTCCCACATTTTTTCACTGTGCCTACTGACAACTGTCTTTTCAAAGAGGGTTGAAAAGAGGTAATACATGTGGCGCAATCACTCACACAGGTCAACTTTGTCATGCACTGAAATCCAAATGTTTCCTTGCCAGTGGGCCTGACAGTTGATGTTTTAGAATGTCCCCGAAAGTGAGAAGTCCTGCATTCAAAATCAAATTTAAGTAAAAGTAAAAAAAATATTAGCACAAAAACATAAAGAGAAAAAATATATATTATTGGATTGTGATCATCGATGCAACAATGTGTCAGCCATTTAAAGTTGGGACGCTGGGACATGACATGAGGTTAAGAAAAGAGACCGCATATTGGAGAGGACCAATAGAAAGGGAAAAGCAATCACCCTAAAGCCCTGCAGCCTAGAGAGGAAAAGAATAAAGCAATGTGACTCCGAAATACAACACAAAGTAGTGCATGAACAAAATGTAACAGAGAACATTCACATCTCGAGCCAACACCTCTGGGTTGAAGACGTCGAGTAAGTTGATTCCATGTGTGACCAACGACCTGGTCAGCTCAATCTCAAGATGTGGAACGCAGATCACAATAGTAGCATAGAAAAGCCACATTACACTCATGTTACATGGAATTAGCAAGAGAGAAGAAACTTCTTTTATTATTAGATATACATGTATAGATCTTGAATCAAAATGATCACGATGCAGCAGGTACAACATTTCAATGAAATAATTCATCAATCTATCCCTGAATTCCATCTGACAATATCATTGCGATAAAATGGACACATTTCCATCCCCTCTTTCCTCTGGCTGCTGGATCGTCTGTCATTCAGATCATGGAGTAATGTATGGAGTGCTTAAGTCACTATCATCTATCACAGTACTTGACAATGCATCTCCTCTACTACCCTGAATTCTCCCTCATTGGATGCCACGAAAAGGCTTGAAGCTTAGATGCAGTTTCCACAAATAGTGACCAAAAGCCAAATCCCACTCTCAAATTTTGAGAAGAATTCTTCCCTTGTATGTGTCTATTTTTGACAATGTGTTAAGAAGTGCAGTTTTCTCCCTCATCACAATAGCAGCACATCCTGTCCATATAATTAAAATTCTTTAGATTTAGATTCCTAAAAATATTCCTTAGACAAAATCAAAGAGACTTCATATTTTAGAGCAACTATAATGGATAAATACGAATTGTCAAGATCCTCTGTGTGTGTGTGTGTGTGTGTGTGTGTGTGTGTGTGTGTGTGTGTGTGTGTGTGTGTGTGTGTGTGTGTGTGAATGCATGAATGTGCATGCATTTGTTCCACATTTTGATGGAAGCAAAAGCAATAAAGAGGGTTTTAAAGAGGATACCCCAGTGGTATTAACATTCTGAGTGCTGCCCATGAATCAGTCATGGTTAATCAATTATTGATTATAATCCTTGAATAATGAACACCACAAAATTCCAGACATCCATACCAGTAACTTTAACTTTTATGTCAATTAAAAAACTGTTTTTTATAATACTGTAATACAGCTTTGACATTGGTTTAATTAGCCGTAATGACATTTATTAAGTCTGGGGTTTAACTTGACAAAGTGCAAACACAGAGAAATCAAAAGTCATTAAAAATCTTTTGATCCTTATGGTATTGCATGGCTCAATAGGCATTAGTATATGACTGATGTGATGATTGATTGCAGATGACTGGTTGATTGCAGCCTATTCGAAATGACATCATCCCAACAGACACCTGATTGGACAGACACACCATTCATTGGGCCGTTACTGCGCTGTCATTCAGATGTTGAAACTGAAACAACATGGCAGCTCTATGTTTGAAATTTGGTTGAGAGTTAGATTGAAATAAATGGTAAAGATGATTAGTGAAAATCTCTCCTAAATATAACTGGCAACCAGACCTGAGAGGCTAACTCAGTGCATAATTATGCTTGCATCTTTTGAGCACAGAGATAATTAGGAAACAACTTTAAACATATATTAAAAAGAAAACAAAGGAATGAGTGTGTCACAAAAGCTGAATGAACATACTTATGTCTCCAGATAGAAATACAAAAATGTTTTTGTTCAAAATGCCTCAAAATAGCCAATGTTTACAGTTACCTGTAAGCCATGGGGACTATGATAGCAGAAGTAACATGACATGTGAGTCAGAAAACAGAGAAGTTGTTTTAATTAATAGAAATGAATGAAGGCTTATGCTTTACATGTAACTTAAAGTAACGTTATGTAGATTTTTTACCTTAAAATAAAAGCTTCAAAATCATTATGATAGTATAGCGTCTATAATAGGGTGAATATATCTAAGCAACTCCTCCCCACATCACTTGTTCCTGTAGTATGTGACTTCGTACAAAATACCAATTTCTACATAGTGTTACATTATTCACCATGGCTGCCAGAGGAATTTTCACCAAGGGGATTTTCAATGTATGTCATCCTCAGAAATGGATTCCATACAGTATCAGAATATGTTTTAGATGGCACTGAAAAACTATGCATTTTGTCATCAAGTTCAGTGGACTGCCATGCGATGAGCTGGCGACTTGTCCAGAGGTGTACCCTGCCCTCGCCCAGAGGCACCTGGGATTGGCTCCAGCAAAACCCCCCACGACCCCATAAAAGGGATAAAGCGGTTACAGACAATGGACGGATGGATGGGTTCAGTGGACTTTAACCTAAACCTCCTGGACATTGAATGCAGCGAGTCACTGAGCAAGTCTCCACACATCACAGAACTGGGCCTGCTGTACATGACAGCAAACCCAGTAAAAACCACAGCAAACTCAGTTGTGAAAGGCAAAGTAGTCACTTTAATGAGTTTTAACTCTCAACTGAGTGGAGATCTGCATTTTAATGCAAATTCTCACACTGAATGAAACATTTTTATTTTAAGGACTTTGAGCTTTTATTGGGCTTCAACTATGGGCCAATGTAATGTACTATACACCACACAACATTTACTCACCACCCACACAAATAAGAACCTGTAAGACAAACAACTTCTAATCTATAGTCAACTTAATGAAGTGAGGATCTGCGCAGAACTTGAGAGCTGTGGGAAAACTTCCTGAAAAGTATCTTACGACCTGTGCCTAAAGCAAATAACTTATCTACCAGGTATATTGTTATTGATTCCCAATTAACATTATGTGCCGCAAGCGATTGATTGAATCTATGTCTTGCAGGCTGACAAGTCCATAGGCTCCACAGCATAGGCAACACACACCAAATGACAGATGATACTTGTGCCTGTCAAATTATACAGCAAACATTATCCACACAGATGAACATTGATTAATTGAGTAATGAAAGTATAAATTAATGACATACCTGAATTGAACAAAACAAGAATCTATGTAAGAGTATTATAATAGATTTGTTTGTATGAACAACAAGTGCTCAGTCAGTAGCACAAGAGATAACATTGTTAAAGCAGAATAAATTGTGTTTAAATATACATGTGTCTTGTGTAATGAGGAGAATAGATGGATATATATGGACAGGAGGTTTGGTGCAGCATCAGCAGGTGCTGCTCCCGATTGTTGTGGTGAAGAAGGAGCTGAGCCAGAAGGCGAAGCCCCTCGATTTACCAGTCTATCTACATTTCCACCTTCACGTATGGCCACGAGCTGTGGGTAGTGACCGGTAGAGTGAGACTGCGGATACAAGCGACAGAAATGAGTTCCTCCATAGGGTGGCTGGGCTCAGCCTTGGAGACAGGGTGAGGAGTTCAGTCATCCGCAGGGAGCTTCAAAAAAGCCTCTGCTCCTTTGCGTTGAAAGTAGCCAGTTGAGGGGGTTCGGGCCTCTTGTTAGGACCCCTCCTGGGTGCCTCCCTTGGGAAATGTACCATGACCAACTGGGAGGAGACCCCAAGGCAGACCTAGACCTCGCTGGAGGGATTATATATCTCAACTGGCCTGGGAACGCCTCGGGATCCCCAAAGAGGAGCTGAAAAGTGTTGCTGGGGAGAAGTGAGGTCTGGTATACCCTTCTCAGCCTGCTGCCTCCACGACCCGACCCCGTATAAGTGGAAGATAATGGATGGATGGATGGATGGAATTTGTCTATATATTGTCAAAATAATAAATAGGCTGATTGATAATGGTGGCTCCTGAACTCTTTAAATACACTACTTATCCATTACTTTATTCTGCATTTTAGTCCTTACTAGATGTGACAATTGCAAGTAATGGCTCACAAAGTGTAGACAGTTGTAGAATAATGACACCAAAAGTCCAATGTCCTCCAATTCTTAGACGACTGCACTGACTGAGGGTACAACTACTTTACTACTTCTGAGTTCAGCCAAAGCTATTGATGCCTTTCCAATTTGTTCACACTGTCAGGTACATCTAAAACCCTACACACCTGTCACACTCCTCACAAACATGCAGACAAGTTTAGACCTGTAAACTTTAAAACCGTTACAGATAAGTAGCTGTTCTTATAATGAGAATCCTGTGAGAAAATAAGAGGAAAGTTTAGGACACTTGATGACACACCGCTCTGTATAGATGTCTTTGATTATAGGGTGACAAGCTCCTGTAATGAGCTGAGGAGTCTTCATTACCCACTGTAGGACCTTTCTGTTTGAAGCAGTTCAGTTTAAAAACCAGACTGTGAAACCTGGTCATGATCACTTAGTACAAAGCAGCTTTCTTTGGTATCCCCAGGAGTAGATGATAATGATCCCCTCTCACTATTCGGAGATTTCCAGGAGGTTGTCTACTCAGGGATTTGAAGCTTTCAAAGGTCTTAAGAAAAGGCTCTAGGTTACTTGGTGTCAGTGCAGCAGTGTGATAGTAATTGGCGGCTTTTCTGACGTAAGTTTGATTCTGATTCACAGCAGACTCCTGCGGACAGGCAATGCACACACATTTTCTGTGATGCTGTCAACTTCCAAAGGTAGACCCTCGGCAGGTAGTTTTCTCACCTAGTTTCACCTTCTACATATACACAGCTCTTCCTCATCTGGAGGTGAGATTGTCTCAGTTGACAAGTTGTTAGGCGATTCAGCCCCAGGGTAATACTATAGTTGTTTAGGCTGCCTTGGCCAGGTTTGGATGACCTGCTTCTCTTACCTTCTATTTTGAAGATTATCTCTAGTTCTCTTGATGCGCTGGAACGGTTACCCCCAATGTCACTTTGGCAACAGATCTTTTTCAAGTAAAGCACATTTTTAAAATAACAGTGCACTAAAAGTCACAAATGTTTAACTCTATCCAGTAAATGTTGAGATATTTTACAGATTAAGAGATTGTACCTGCTGTCGGTGCAACAGTAAAAAGAAAGAGACAACCAAGCTTAATAGGCATCGTCCTCCAGATACTATGGATCTCTACCAAATTCTATTGCAGTCCATCCAAACCCTGGTAAGAGATGTTGAAGTGTTGGATCAAGATGCACTCTGGATCAAAGTGATCCAGCCAGCTCAACTAACTGATAGAAGAGCAGACTGGCAGATCAACATTACCATCTCAAGAGCCATCCTGCTAGCATGGCTAAAGGCTCCTAAAGAGAATATGGTGATGATAGAATTGTTATCAAGAATATAATAAGGTGTCAAATACACCATGTACAGTATAAGATACGTTAATACTTGAATAATGTCAATACACTGGGTGAGTATATAGATATATGATGAAAGAGGCTACTTTGAATTTATATGTATAGACACTCGCACACTGGCTGCCTTTGTAGGAAATTAAAGCTCGATTCAGTGCATCTTAATTAAAACTGGATTGACACACAAATTAATGAAAGCAATTTGACATTGACTACGGACACAAAAATATATAATTTCCATCATTGTTTTCAGTATAATGGCCAATCAATGAACACAGGGAAATAAGCGGAAACACTAATTAGAGAATGTTTTACATCCCCAGAGCCGGCCTGTTGTTTAGAGGAGGAATGCTCTGTGGAGGCAGATTGCTGTGAATGGAAATGCATTGTGTGTCCATTGTCTCCGCTCTGCATTGGCCACACACCTCAGAAGGGTGATAAGATTGCTAATTGAAGAATGTTTCTGCTTTGTACTATTATTGTGCTTTCCTAATGGTATTTGTTGTATAGTTCTGATTACTTCAGCAGGTTAGCTTGAAAGGGACGTGTTCAGGAAAACGGGAGGCACACAAGTCTGCTGTGTATTTGTCTCTGTGAACTCACTTGAACTGGTTGTTACTGTGTGTCTGTGTGTGTGTGTGTCTGTGTCTGTGTGTGTGTGTGTGTGTGTGTGTGTGTGTGTGTGTGTGTGTGTGTGTGTGCAAATGTCATTGTGTTGATAATGTAAGTACTTCTGTGTGTTGCCTGTTCGTTTAAGTGGCTTTTCTCATTTTCTCTCTCACACAAAAACAAAGTACCAGCTGGCTCACACACACTTGGCAATGGAGACGGGGAAGAAAGTACAGTACACACATACACACACACACACACACACACACACACACACACACACACACACATCGTTGTACCGCTGTACGGGAGGACCTTCATACATTCCATAAACCCTAATCCTACCCTGATCCCTCATTTTATATTTCACCATAAATCTTAATCCCTAACTATAGTGGAGGGAAGCAAATTAATAAGGTCCAAAATATTCATGGTTTAACACGAAATTACAACTCCAAAGTTGTTATGTAAATGAAAATAAACAAGAGGAGAAGAAGCTTCACTGGCGTTAGGCCTGGTTCTCTATTATCATATAATGAATGACCTTGCATAATAGGCATTCAAATTGCTGAGGCTTACTCAGTAACACTTGTTTTGAACAAAGATATTAATCAATTCTGGAGAGAAACACGGTATGCTGAACAAACTTCTCCCCGACTAGTTATTAAGATACCCTTATTTGGAGTTTGTCATTATTTTAATCAAACAGTTTTTTGCAGATTTTTTTTTTTATCCCTTCCTTTAAACTTGTTTCTACTGTGCACACTGCACTAGCTGTTTCCAGTGTTGCTGAGAAACAGTGTCAGGGAAATTCTCCATGTTAAAGTTTGAGAGTTGCTAATACCCTGAAGACTTACAGACTCCGTGTGATTAATCCGATCTCTTAGATACATTCAGCATGGAGAGAAGGCCCGTGCAGAATGTACTCTCCAGACATTCAGGGTGTCTGGATTTGCATACTGGCAGGTTACAACAGGACAGCAGATGCAGACCTCATGACAGGTGTTAATCATGCATTCCGCAGAGAGGTGACCCATTGAAGTTGAAGACAACTGTCTTTGAAATCAATGACTGTCATCTAATCTGACTTCCTGACAGCACCAAAGAGAATCGCCCCCATGTGACATCCTGACATCATCTGAATTCGTAGAATGTTCTAATCCATACATTGATTTTTGAATCTAAAGAAATGTCAAATTCCCACAGCAGCCTGTAGCTGACCCACTGATCATTCTAACTGTAACCATAAATTCTTACCATGAGAACAACAACTAAATCCTGGCTTTAAAAGAACCCCCTTGAAAAAAGGAGAGGCTTTTACAGGGATTTGCGAAATGACTTCACCGCGGATGATTACCTCGTCTCTGTATTTTGCGGGGCACATGACTTGTTTATGAGTATAGAAACACATGCACACATTCACACTCAAACACAGAGGCTCCTCTAGCTTGTAGCCACGGTCCATTTGGCGGCTGGAGAGGCCTGCACTTGTGGAATTGCTGTGGGAGTGCGGAGCTGTTGTCTGCCATTAAAGCTTGCCAGATTAACACGCTGCCAGACAGTGCCATGGACACTGGGCTGCATGGAAGTCACAGTTCATACGGCCCCCTGTATCTCACACAATACAGACACACAGATACACGCACTTATCCTTTTTTTTTCTTGTGTGCTTTTCTCCTTCACTGCATACCTCCTGTAGTTCCCCCACATTTTCACTGTCAGCTATGAGAAGTCCTAGACTGTTTCTCTGGACCTGAAGCCAAAGCTGCATTCGTTCCTCAGCAATCATTCACACACTGATGAGGGGGCGTACTGTAGATTGAATAGGATTCTGAGATTTATTAAGGTGGTTTCTCAACACAGTTGTTCCCAGGGTTTAATGCCACAGTGCATTGTGCAGCGATTACAGTGCTGCCCATTTGGACAATGTGAAAGGTGTTGCAATGGCTTCAGGACCAGAGGCAACTGAGGAGGAAATTAGAGGCTGGAATTTGTCCCAGAAATTCTAGTACCAATCATGTCACCGTGTGTGTGACAGTGAGATGCAACATATGGCAATACTTAACGGCTCATTGAGGTCCAAGTTCAACAGGCACACTCAGCCTCATGAGCTTTAAACCTCCCTGTTGTCTTCTC
This sequence comes from Diplodus puntazzo, assembly GCA_963678695.2. Lineage (NCBI taxonomy): Eukaryota > Metazoa > Chordata > Actinopteri > Spariformes > Sparidae > Diplodus > Diplodus puntazzo. The sequence continues at coordinate 11,156,040 of OZ023161.1, read as the reverse complement.
TCTCTTCACTTACTCCACTGCATCCATTAGAGATGCAGCGAATGTGCTTGGATATCAGCGAAGGACCGCGGAGTGCTGAGAGAGAAGGTAGTTGAGGCCATTCAGGGATGCCAATGTGCAGTGAATACTTATCCAATCATCCTGCCGCCTGGATTTCAAAGCACAAGGAATGCTGAGCTGCTTTCAATATTCCCTGCCTGCCGAACGGAAGAATACCACAGAGAAGCTCCCGCTTTCTTATTTAATAGGACCTGATAGAGATGAAAACAAACATAGCCAGAGAGTTGCAAACAGAGCTGAAGGATCAATCAATACTTTGGTGGATCCAGTGTGAGCAGCATGCATAAAAACCAATCATCCGAGTCTGATCGTGTACTGATATGACTGCTCCTCAGCAGCAGTCTGCAGTTTCTACATACTTAATTGTGTGTGTGTATCTTTGCATATGACTGAGTCTTTATCAATGAACACACATGCTCATACCCAGTGTGCAGGCTATATATGAAGTGCACTATGTTCCCTGGCAGTGTGAAAAACTGGAAAAGACAAGCAAAATTAATAGTATGAAAATCTGTCCTGACAACAGAAGCCCTGAAAGAGAGTGTGATAGGCAGAGAGGGGAACATAATTCAAGGCGACAGACATCGCATCTTGGCCTTGGGGCAGCTATTTTTTGCTGTGTTTCAGCTTCATGCCCTGGATAAAAACAGCTAACATTCGATTGTGGAATCCTTATAAAAACAAAAAGCTGTGTTTAAGTGATGGCCCCGAAGAGTCTCAGCATTTTGTGAATATGTATTTTTTTTTTTATCCCTGACAGGCACTAACTTGACACTAGCTGAAAATCTCATTTCTACAAACCTCCAGAATGGTTTAAAGTCTCATCTTGCTGCAGTGATGGGTACTTATTCACACTTTTGTCTGCAATTTTGTGTTGAATTATTTTCGGCTGGACTTGGCATTTTTTTTCCCCATCTCTGTTCAATTATTATTATGAAGACAAGGGCTGACAGGATAAATTCAGCCAAAAATGTTTTGTAGTTTCGTTGTCCGCAAAACATTTCCCGCCTAAACAGCGCTGCAGCATTCTCCAAAACTACAGAAGTAAATAGGGACATGTTTTAAAAAGTACATAAACAACTGAAAGACAACATGAAATGGAAGGAAGTACTGTGAAAAGTTATTTTATGTTTCTTTTCAGTAATTTTTTATATTTTTGAAACCAGTGCCCATCTACTTCAACTGTTGAGCAGATTGCTGCGACATTGTTTTAGTGTGAAGATCCAGAAGTGTTTTGTCAACTACAAAACTTAACGCAACTTTCCATAGGCAAGGGGGTGAGTAGATAATGACTAGATTTTCATTTTTGGGTGAACTTATCCTTTAAGGTGAATGATGTTAAGGCAATATGTTTTGCATCCAGCCACAGCGATGCTGGAAAGCACAATCTTTTGGACCAACACGGAGAAATCAAAATCGAGCGAAATCACACTCAATGCATTGTATTCTTTGTTCAACAGCAAAAGCAAGAAAGTTAAGCAAATTCTCTGCCAGCTCTTCACTGTCAGGGAAATGACCAGCTGACATATAGATAGATGAAACATGCAGAGGAAAATTCATTTCAGTATTAACCCTGAACTCTGCTGAACTGCATATGTTTTTAACCTATGCAGTAATAACTTAACTGAAAGCAGATTACTTTAGATGCCACAAATTATATAGGTACCTAATTACTGCAGAGGAGTTTTTTGTCATGACGACAAGTCTTGACCTCTGTTTTCTCCTTCTGAAAGAACGGCAGACCTTATTTTGGACGACCTCTCCCACACTCTTGCTTTCTCTCTTTTCTGACTGTCCCTTCATTAAGAGATCTTTGGCGCTGTCATTTGCATAAATCTCATCGCTCAGGCCTATTCCCTCTTTTTTTCCTTCTTTTCAGTCTGCATTCTGTAACCAATATGTTCTAAAAGACAGTTGGTGGCCCTTTAATCTACAGTTCTTGGCTGGTGATTTGATGGTGTGCACTGCAAGGGGCGAGGATTAAGTTAAGCATTTCAGTCGAACAGCCTGATGAAGGACATCTGACTTCAAACTTGCAATGATATAATATTAAGTCATTTTGGGGCGCCACAAACAAGCTGTAAACACGTTGTGTATGATCTGCATTGACTCTCAGTTCAAATGACTGCAGCAGTCACAGGTGTTTATCAGCTCCACCTCAGATCGACTGTGACGCCAAAACAACCTTTCAGCCCTTTTCAGGCGCAGTGCTATGATGCACATTGTAGTTAGAGACGTTTCATCGTTTCACATCCATCAATCGTCATTCAGTCCGGCAATGAGTTTGACAGAGAGACTGATGTAAAAAGAAACCACCATCACATTGTAATTGGCTTCCGTTTCACTAAGTGCACCTTCAAGAAAGAAGGGAGATGTCCCACCCCATAGAGACTTCTACCATCAGCTCTGGAAAGAACAATTTGTCTAATTCAGAATGTTAATGTTATTTATTATTGACTTTTTAAAAGGTCTTATGGAAGCAGTTTGATGAGGTATATGATGTGCTGCTTTCTACTATTCCCTGTTTTTCAAAAACAGGAAGGCAAACACTGGGAATGTGAAAGAAATCAATTGTCTATTGCTGCAGGGTTTAAAAATTTCTAGAAAAAAACGCTTATGTAAAAACTGTGTATGGTCCTAGTCTCTATATTTGTCTTTGAGCTCCTTGGTGCTAGGCAGATAAAAATGCAGTGGACTTCTAGAGCTCGCTGGTGGAAACAGCTGCCTGCAAAGCCAAAAACAACTCCAGAGGGGTGCGAGTGAACCAAAGTGCTAGTGAAGCTGTAAGCTGTTAAACAACAACGCTGAACGAAACATCGGTGGAGCTGTAGAGTTGTGGGGAACGGTAGAGTGATATTAATATTTTTCTGTAGGGTTTGTTACCTCTTCCACAGTACAAACTTGCAATAGATTTAGAATAAGAAACTAATGAGTATGGTCCCGCTGGTTACAGTCGATTAAGCAGTCCAGTATTGGAAAGCTTGTACTGCTTCTCCTTACCCTCAAAATAACAAGGAGAGTTTAAATTGGGGTTGGTAGTGTTGTAGAAACCACTAGGAGCTACATTTTGAAAGTATCCAACCGTCAAAATCCCACCTCCTCTGAAACACAGGAACATGCACTGCCTGGCTACTCTGACTGCCCCGTAGCTCTCACTGGCAAGCACGGAGATGTGTCAGTGGCTAGTCTGCTTCATTAATGAGCTCTGTTTGACATAAACAAACAACTCTGTTCAACGAAAGTTAAAAGGTTTTCTCTAACATACTCTAACATCACTGCTGGTGCTGGTCGAAACTTCTTTGGTTCAGGGGCTGTGCGCTGCGTACTACTAGGTTATCTAGCAGCTGAAGAGCAGGATCAGTGACCATGACATCGTTGTCATAGCCAACTACTGCTCCAAAAAATTAAGGGAACACTTAATTGTTATGGTGTAACAACCAAGTCAATTAAATTTCAGGAATATCATTCTGTCCACTTAGGAAGCACAAGTGATTGTGAATCCCTTCCACTTGCTTTGGTAGAAATGAAAGTGATAACAGGTGCAACAAGAGAGCTGGACAGGGCCATCGAAGGGCATCAACTCAGCAGCAAGACTGGAATCTGCTCCTTTGTGTGAGGAGGAACAGAAGGAGCACTGCCAGAGCCTTACAAAGTGATATTCAACTGCCATTTATTTTGTGTCGACAAATTATTGTCATCATGAGTTTATTCACATCATCATAATACTGAGGTTTAGAAGACATGCAATTCAGCTGCAGTTCTTAAAAAGCAATAAAACATTGGTTTATTGTTAGGCTATTTATTGAAGGGCAAGTGCAAACTAGAAATACAGTCTACACATCTAAAAATGTGACAAAACCAATAAATGACTACTGGGACTGTTAGTAGGAACAATAATGTTAACAACAGTAAAGTCACAATAAACTCAATATCTGGAGGAAGCTGAAGATTTGTGGAAAGATAAACAGCCCACACAGACAGCTGTCATATTAGATTATTTTTAACTCTCATCAACAAGCAGTTAGCTTAACAAGGACAAATGGACGCTCTTTGAAATATGACTCATATTTAAGCACGTTGAATAAGTGGAAGGCGACCTGTTAGCCCCCACAAGGAAGTTACTGGAGTTTAGAACTGGGTTCTTATTTGGGGGCTTTTAATTTGAAAGTAGCGACCATTTGTAGAGAGAGAGAAGAGAGAGCGGAGCACACACACAACACCATATTACGAGGAAATGCGTACGGGAATTTATTTATTCATTAAAAAAACACACAAAGGGCACTTTTTAATATGAGGGAAAAAGGGCAGGGGCTCAAGCACCCCTTGGGCCCTATGTGTGCACGTGCCTGCCAAGTGGGACCTATGCTCAGAGCCCAGCACCGTCCAGCTCCACTGGCATTCGCAAGAGAACACCTGAATTGGTAGGTCCACCATTAGCGGATGGCAGTAGGTTCACACTGAGCACGTGTTAGAGGCGTAAAGAAGTCTGGAGACGCTGTGGTGAATGATATGCTGCCTGTAACATCATCTAGCATGACTATGTGGGATGTCAGTGATTGTCTGTTGAGGTATATCCTTGGAAGACTTCCATGCCATGTCCAACTAGGGCAGGACAATGACCAACCTCATGTTGCCAGAGTGTGTAGGCAGTTCCTGGATGAAGAAGGCATTGATGCCATTGACTGGCCCTGTAGTTTCCCCAACCTAAATCCAATTTAGCATGTATTTATCTGTGCATCTGATGCCATCAATGTACGGCAACAGACTGTCCAGGAGTTCACCAATGCCCTGATCCATGTCTGGGAGAAAATCTCCCAAGACACCAATCGGCTGTGTCAGATTATGAGTTGCTGTGATAAAATTCACACAAGTTGGACCAGCCTGTGATTTAAATGTTTTTCTTTGATTTTTCGGTTTTATTTTGAATCCAGCCTTCAATGGGTTGATGATTTTGGTTTCACTGCCATTTGTTGGGTCATTTTGTTCTCAACAAATTAAACATTTTAAACCAGTGTTGATTTTTCAACTGTTTATTAAGATCTGATGTTGGATTGCCAAGATCTTGAGCAGTGTATATCCAACTGCCTAACATCTTGCTCACATGTAAGAAAACACCTGTTTTCATAATGAACATATATGATGAACATGGTTGTTGTTAGTACTCACTGCTGTCAAGCTAGCATGTTAGCATTGGGAAATTTTGGCTGCACTTTCTGTGCCATTCTTGTGCCACTAGCTCACTAATAGCTTTAGCGATACATCCATTGCCTAGGCAGGCAGGTACATAGGAAGGTAGACGTGTAGTCTGTCTAGAGGCCTGCAACAGCCATAGTTGATGGCTGTCTATTTTGAGAACATTTCCATGCAAAATGACAGAAATGAGGTGATTATGCGAAAGGTCTAATTATGAAATGAACCATACATTGCAATAATATGTCTGCAGTTTATATGAAAGAGGGCGGAAGGATGGCTGACAGGATGCGTCACAGAGACTTTCTAATAGTTCTAATAGTTAAAAATGAACGCTGCGCTTATAAAATCCTGGCGGCAGTTTGCTATGAAGCTGTCTTTCCTGTCTCACACACTTAGCTGCACATACACAGAAACACATGGACATGTGCATGCACGCACAAATGGACTCCCATGCGCGAGTCCTCCTAATTGGGTGTGAAATGTAACTCGCCTCCTGCTGTGAATGTAGATGAGCTCAGCTATGTAACAAGTGTGTGCATCGTCCTGTCTACAAGCACAGACTTTTGGCATGGATCTACTCTATATGCAGATGAAAATTAGATATTTTGTGCTTTTTAAATGATGTCAGTGGGAACATTAATGTTTACATCTCCATGACCTCCGAATATACTCTATTTGATATGTTTTCTTCAAAACCCCATTAACCCCATGCTGAAACCAATGAGACAATCTGTGTGTTCTGCCTTTCTCTCTGTCACATCCACATGCACACACACAGTACAAGGCAAACACAAATGGACATCGACAAAAGACAAATGCTCAAAGATGTGCGTGAGTTCTGCGCAATGGAATTGATATAGTTCTGCTGTTCATGAGAAAACGTCCGCACGGAAAACAATGAATGCAAAATAAAGTTCACATGTCTTTGTTTACTCAGCATGCCACACTTGTTTGAATAAGAGGTTTCAATTTGAAGATGATAATTGGGATGCGGCCTCAGTCCATTTAAAGTTCTCACTAAGATGGCCCTGACCAGCACTCTGATGACAGAGTAACCTTGCCTAATGCCACAGCTGGAACTTGGACGTGCACAGACACAGGACTTTCATTTGGTTTTCAAAGTGTTTCCACGGGATGCACCTGGAATACGTTAACAACTTGTTGAATGTGAACTGCACATCTGCACAAGCTCCATTCCATTTTTAGTTTCATATATCGACATGGAAGCACATTTTGTTAGCCTAAAGTGAATTATCGGCAAATCCACATTTCAGATTTCTAAAAAAAAAACATCTGCTGCAATACCGCAAAATTAATCAACAAACTGAATGGTTTCACTTACATCTACCGTGCTACTCCAAAGGGAGTTTAGCCTCTGCCGGCTTTTGGTGTCTATGCAATGTTGTAGCAGCCTGGATAGCACTGTCTCATCCTGTCGGTGCATATTTCTGGTTGCCGTGGCCTGAGGGCAGCTGTTCAGCTGGAAATAGTTCAGCACCATGGAGAGATCCCGCTCAGCTTATTCTTTCCATCTTGAGAGAGATCAAAAGGGAACAGAATGCCTGTAAGGGGAAGATGCCAAGGAATAACATCCAGCTGTAGCAAACAGAGCACATTATATAAATCACACTTTGTGCTATTGAGTGCCTTGTCTCAAGATGAAAAGTGTTTGAGCGCTAGCAGAGAAGGGAGACAAAACATAGGCTTGGTAGGGTTAGCATCTGAGGTGGTTACGATCTTTCCTTTGGCCTCTTCTCAGGAGGAAGATTGATGACTGCATTTTTTCTTAAATGCGGCTTTAATGAGGGTCGAGCGCAATTACGGCTATGTCATCCTTCCAAGAAAAACTGATCACATGTCCATATCATGTGGTGAGGGAAAGAGAGAGGGAATAGAGAGATGCAGGCAAAGAAGCCAATGTGAAGAGAGGTTGCAACAAGACAAGGTAAGAGATTGTGGACTGAAGAGCAGGAAATGGGTGGAAATAAAAGGGGTTGATTGACTTTCTCAGAGTGAGATCATCGGTGCAGAGCGGTCTAATGTCTTGTCGACGCTTTTAGTTGTGATTTTCTCACGAGCCAAACAATATTACCACTGCATCTCCTGCTAAGCACCTGCAGAAACTGCGTGCGTGTCACCCACAAATGAGTCCATATTACGCTGCCCTTCAATCAGTACAATGTGAGCTGCAGGTTCACTTGGCCCCTTCATTTCACACCCTGAAAGGAAGCTTTTGTGAGTTGGCTCTTTCTGCATCTGATTACCCACTGGCTTAATTGATCTAATTATTGAACTCTGCTTGTGGGTGCTTTGTGTTTATCCAGTCAGGCAAAGTCTTTAAGATAAGGATATGGTTCTTATCGTTACTCTCGCTTAGGCTGTTTGGCCCTGAACTATTCAGACGCAGCATGCCATTATCAAGTTAATTGTGCAATTTAGAGGAGGCTGCAGTGGTGAACGTACTGTATTGCCAGTTTTAAGTAAGTTAATTGCAACCTTACCGCAGCTACACCGCACACAAATACCCCGATCACTATTTAAATACAGAGGTATTGACTGGAGAACGGACAATATATCAAAACACACAGCGAAGAGCGGCTGTTTTTTTTCTAACAACAGAAAAACGCTGTTTGTGAGTGTGGGCAGTGTGAATGAAAAAAGGTAGCAGGCTGTACTGTAGGACAGCTCTATAATGTGACAAGGTAGATTCTTTGTGGGCTGGATTCTTTGAACAACCCAGTATATCGCATCCAAGTAATACGCTTTTTTTGGTGAACACTGCAAATGGCAGGCCCCTTGGTACCCTGCATACATTTATCTCTTTGATCAGCCAGTGTGACTCAGACTTGACTTCACTAGTGCAGTGGCAGACTCAGGATGTCTCGGGGGAGGGGAGAAAAAAATGTAAATTGAACCATATGCAGTGGGGCACAATAGAGGGCACCTTATCACATTTTGTACACTGGAAGGGCACCGTAGACGACACTGTATCACGTTTTCTCCACTGGAGGGACACCGTAGAGGACACTTTATTGCATTTTTTCCACTGGAAGGACACCGTAGAGGACACTTTATCACGTTTTCTCCACTGGAAGGACACCGTAGAGGACACTTTATCACGTTTTCTCCACTGGAAGGACACCGTAGAGGACACTTTATCGCATTTTTCCACTGGAAGGGCACCGTAGAGGACACTTTATCACGTTTTCTCCACTGGAAGGACACCGTAGAGGACACTTTATCGCATTTTTCCACTGGAAGGACACCATAGAGGACCCTTTATCACATTTTCTCCACTGGAAGGACACCGTAGAGGACACTTTATCACGTTTTCTCCACTGGAAGGACACCGTAGAGGACACTTTATCACGTTTTCTCCACTGGAAGGGGACCGTAGAGGACACTTTATCACATTTTCTCTACTGGAAGGGCACCGTAGAGGACACTTTATCACGTTTTCTCCACTGGAAGGACACTGTAGAGGACACTTTATCACGTTTTCTCCACTGGAAGGACACCGTAGAGGACACTTTATCACGTTTTATCCACTGGAAGAACACCGTAGAGGACACTTTATCATGTTTTCTCCACTGGAAGTACACCATAGAGGACACTTTATCACATTTTCTCCACTGGAAAGACACCGTAGAGGACACTTCACCAATGATGCAGGGTATGCCATCATAACCCTCTCCTCGCTCTGCAGCGTGTTTTCTCCCAGAATATGCTGTAAAGGATCTGGTGAGCACAGTGAGGAACAGATGCTCAGCAGGTGGTAAACTGCTTTACTGCTCATCTGACTAATATCCTGAATCCAGAACAAGGGGATGAAACACAAGAGCAAACAAGCGAAAACTGAAAGGGGGAGAAAAAAATGGCAACTTCTCCTATATAAACAGCGCCTGTGCAAACAAGACTATAATCTAGTTTATGGCAGCTATCATCTATCCATCTATCCACCCTGCCTTGATTATCAGTGTGTTTGGCTGTGGTCGGCAAACACTCCCATACCCAACAAAGGTAGCTGTTTTTGTGTCAAGTTTCCTCTTCTACCCACTCTTATGTACTAGAATAATAATGAATCACAGGACATGATTCATAACCTCACTTATAACTTTTAAGTACGGCATTACTGCACTTTTTTGATCATCCTCCTCCCCCCCCCCCCCCCCCCCCGCGGGCTGACTGCCTCTCTCTCTGAACTCTGTCTCTGTGAAATCAATCAATAGACATTGATTGTCCCAGCTTTTATTTCTCACTGTCAATCATTTCCATATCCCTCAGAGAAGTCTTTTCTATTAGTGCAGCCGTCCATTCATCATCGTTTCTGTCATCTCGTGTATAACTTCATTGCATCGCAATTATCTCAAGGACTTGGAGGATGGCGCTACATTGTTTTTCAGGGGTTGTGCACAAGAACGGAGAGACTGACCCACTTCACGGCTCGCCTTTTTAACCATCCTCTGTTCTGCAGACACCAGCACAGTTTGAATAACACTAAAAATAGACAGCAATTAGCTCGGGGAGGAATAATCACATGCAGCAATTGATTTAAAAAATGAATAATAGGCATTAAATGCTGCCATTACAACTAGTTTACACTCGCAGGGATATCGTTTCCTTCACACTGGCCTCTGTTTACATGGATAACATATTAGCTCTGTGGTCTTCTGTTGTCAGTGTTGTCATATCAGTGTACATAATAAAGTTGAAATCTCCCCAGTGCCAGAGAGCTAACGACTCCCTTTTTCTAGAATCTGCAATGGTGATAAAATATCATATTAATTTCGTCATTATATAGTTGTTAATGGCAAGCAATGCCATTTCAGAGCTTAATGAATTGACTTTGAGACAGGGCTCCACAGCCGATTCTGCCACTAAAGCGAATGCAAAGGGAGACCATAATAGGCCATTATGTTACACTGTGAATATTTCATTTTTTTTTTCTTTTCGGTTGGGTTTTTCTCCAGTATATTTTTCCACCGCGATGAAAAACAGTGCGTGGGAGAGAAGCTGGCACCCACTACAGACTTCACTTCCTATACACAGTGCTGAGACAAAGCGGCAGTAAGAAACAGAGGACAAAGACGACATGAGATAAAAGGAGTGATGTTGCTTTCTGAAGCCATTATTTCCTGGTCGTATGTCGCTGGTATGACTCTATTACTGATATTGGTGTCCTTCCAGTGTCTTATCAATGGTTCTCTGTGTTCCCTCTTTGCTATAGGTAAAATGGTTATCTTTAAATATCATCTGGTCAGTGTGTTCTAGCTTGAAAGAAAAAAAAGTAAAGAACAAAACTATTTATGCACACGATAGATGGAGTAGGAAATGTACTGTAAGGGAGGAAAGAAAATTAGAATGACAAAGCAAAGAGAGAATACTTCTTACTTCTTGTCAGAGAGTTATCTCTCTGTTCTATTTTTTGATCTATTAGTCTCGTCACAGTGGTTGAAGCAGACTGACAGCCAGGTACAGCAGTTACCCACCTGTGATTTTCCCTCCTTCACTCTGTCTCCACATGTACAGTACATGTGAATGTACACAAAAACAGTTTCCTTTCCGGTGACTCCAATTGAAGGCCAATTGTGAATCCACAAATCCTCAGTCGCAAGCAGGCGCACAATAATACGCTGAAATTGTTTTTCAGTTCCTTAAAAAGAACCTTAAATGTCTTTAGATCTTTGCTAGATCTCTATAGTTGTTCTTTCACCACCTACAATCAAAGGCAATTAAAAAAAGAGATTTCAGCAATGTTTCCAGTACAGCTGCCTATATCAGAAAACTCATATTTGTCTGTATGTCTAAATGTCACCTTTGAATGACAGTTCCTTTAATTCATGCATAAGACGCTATTCTGAAGGCGTGAAATGGTCGCTGCCATGATGTAAGTATTCTCACACTCCTCTTTTCTTTCTTTCTTGCCATATGATTAGCATCAGTCAGCCTTTTACTTAAATGCACAAGCTAAGAGTGACTCACATCCTTGCATATGTGACTATAGGCGCGTTCAAGTGGAACTCCTGCTGACTGACTGCAGCAGCGAGACCTGCTGGCGACTGCAGGGGCGGGGATACAAACACTGCTATGAAGTCGGACACTCTCTCTTCCCGTAGACGTGACGAGACTTGGCTGAGCTTGCGGTGTTTGCCTTCTTCGTCTGCGAAGAAGTGGAGGAAATTGAAATTCCATTAATGTTTGAGGAAAATCAACAACAACAGCAATCAGTTTTCTTACCTGATGCTGTGGGAACTTTGCTGGCCTTTTTCTCACATTAGTCACCTTCGGAAATTATTCAATCTGAGATGTTCAAAATAGTTGTCAACCAAAACTTGTGGGCTGAGGGAATAGAGCAGCGGAACTGCTGCCGTGTTGCATGCAGATGATCGGGGATCAAGACCCGTGTCAAGTGTGTCTTTTGCAGAGGGTGTATTTATCTGATTAGTTATATATGTATATATATATATATATATATATATATATATATATATATATGGACAGTTCGTATTTAGAGACAACAGAATCTGACAGCTTTATTACAATAACAACTTCAAATTTGGATATTTTGTAATTGCCTCACTTCCAAACGGTCACACAGTGGCACATTAATGGTCCAACTGGTCAAGAGTAGATGAATAGCTTAAATGTTGTCTAACTGTAAATGCTCATGTTCTGTTTTCCTTGTAATGTCACCATTAAATAAATTTGAACTTTGTCTATCTGGTACAAAATAGTAAGTCTTGCCCATTAACAATACAATACAATTACAACAGTTATTAGTTATTATGAAGACAACTGTGCTTAGGTGTATGATTATATCACAGATGAGGGGGATTTGCTGACTACATTTAACAAATATGCATAACTATAGACACATATGATGATAGCAACATTATTCACAATGAATGAAATACATTTCACTGAATGAATGAAATACAATAATCAGAACGAATTAGTGAATCAGATGCCTTGTCCCGCTGCGCCATCTCATCACACGCCAAATAGCTCAGGATAATTCTTTATATTGTTAATGTGACGGGAACAGAAGGGGTTAATAAGAGTGGATAGTACAAATAACAGTGGACACAGCAGTTAATCACTTCTCCATCATCACCACAAGTAGGGTGACAGAACTGAGCAGTTCATTGACGACATCTTTCAGGGTTGTTGCGTTACATGAATTTAATGAATGATTTTATAGGTTTATTCATGTTGTCTATCCCATAGGTGCGGCCACATGAATATGGAAATTCATCGAAACACACGTCATATACGTCAGCGTAGATGAGAGCCAATTAGGGCAAAGTCCTGACGTCATGAAGGTTGGTCTACGCTCGCGCAGTACCTGGAGAGCAACTGCGCAACTGCTCTGCAGCCGCCTTGCTCCCACGATAACTTAAGGTCATGTGACATCGGATGCGGAGCAGAAACCACTCCCATCCAGGTCATCATGGACACATTTTAACCAGCATGCATCACGATTTAGGCAGCGCAGTGATCTTGAGCTCGCGTAATGACAGGACTAGGCGGGGCAATCTCTCACCCAGGGGCGCCTTATAGGGGGGAAATGTTCAGACAATTCCAAGGGCCCCTGGCTGACAGGGCCCCCCCCCCTCAAAAAGAAACTAATATAAAATTATTAAACCATCATCATAGAGTATATATTTCAAATATAATAATAAAATTAATGATCTCTTTGTTTTTACCTGTTTTTGGCAGTAAAAGTTAAATATCCCCATTGACCAAAAAGTAAACATTCATATTGACCGACCAGAGAGAAAAGACAAGGGAAAGGGTGTCAATCTGTAACCGAGTTTTTCACCAAGAAAGGTGGGTAGCCTTCAGTCTGTGAGTGGTATTAAACTGTTGGCTTAATGTCCATAGTGAAATAAGCTAGCTAGCTACAGACTAGTGTTAGCCTACATTTCATTAACATTTAATCAGTGCAGGGAAACGTTTAGCAAGATCTTCATATTAAATCATTGTCCCTGCTCCTTTTAGCAGACTTAACAACAGATGAGTCAGCAGCAGCCCAGTCTCCCCATAACTGTCCCCCTCCCTGTCCCAGTGAAGAAGCTGAGCAACATTGTGTTCAGTGACATGACAGTTAGCATCATTGCAGGGAGTCTGTGGGGATTTCTCTGTCTCTCCTGCTCTTTGTACCATTACAAAAAAGAAAATGAAATATTTATTAATGACAGAAATTCAAACACAAATTATTTTTTCACATAATGATGGATGAGTATAATTAAAATAAACATGTCATTCGAACAGATACATCAAGTGCATCATCATCATCAGCAGCAGCAGCAGCTGTCTGTCAGCCCCCTATAAAATAAAAATAGCCTATAATCCATATTTATTTCAGAATGATTTTCATGTATTAAAAACAGTTATGAAGTAAAAAGAGCATATGTATGTGTATGTATAATATAGTTCAAATTCAGCTACCACTAAAGTAGAATGTTTGGTCAGTAGTTTTGGACTCTCACCTTCCTGCTTTGCAGTAGGAACAGAGGAGGAACATTTCTGTGTAACTCAATACAACTCTCAGTACAAGCAGAGAAATGTTTATATTTTCTGGAAATCAGAAGATTAAATGGTCGTTGCGATTTAATCAGAAGATTAAATCACAACAACCATATAGCCTCATATATGTATTTTTTCACCCCAAATCCAATGTGACCACCAGTGAGTCTTCAGTTGTGGAGATAAATAAGACCTGAATGCAGGACTACAAGAGAGACAGTGAGCAGTATCCAAGTAACTGTCATGTTGTTCTTTTCACAAATATGGTAGTGGTAGTCAAAAATATAATTAAAATGCATAGTCTTATATAAAACGGCATAACATTCTTTCGCAGGCCTAAACAAGGGCCCAATTAGATTTCTTTTCATGGGGCCCAAAAACCCTGGCGGCGCCCCTGCTCTCACCAATCAAGTTGGACTGTGAAGATGCGAATGCCTCTACTCACAATTTACCTGATAATTGTGTTTACTCTTACTTTTGTGTCCTTTGGAGATTATGTGGAACCTATAGTTTCCCAGTTAACTCACTGCCCTCTCTGGCTGTAGCGTCCCGTTTTTGACTGGCCGGCTGCTCCTCTTTTTGGGTTATACGCCTCCTCCAGAGCAGAGTGTCTCTGGGCTAGAGAGAGCGGACGGACCAGGTGTACAAAGTGCAGACTGCCCATCCTCGAGCAGCCCACTGGCAAATGTTGCCAAGCTTGGTGTGTTTTAAGGGACAGCCTTCACTGCGGACCCTCTGCCTGTCCACTCTGCAAGGCCTAGAGACACAGCTGTGAGCCAAGGTGTTTACCATGGGAAAATTCAGCCCAACAAAGGCAGCAACACAGACACGTAAGCATACATGTGTAAATGCTCATTATGGAGTAGGTCACTTGCATAGGTAACAGTATAGGCTCTCCGTAGATGGACAGTATAGAGGAGGAAAATAAAGGAGGGAAGAGACACTTTGAAACTAATGAATGTGGAATTGAAGCTGGTATTTTAAATGTGGTTCGCTGTCTCGATAACTCATTCATCCACAGTGTTGGGCACGTTACTTTAAAAGAGTAATTAGTTATAGTTACTAGGTACTTCTCTCAAAAAGTAACTGAGTTAGTAACGGAATTACTCAACTATAAAAGTAACTAGTTACCAGGAAACTATTGCGTTACTTTTGATTATCCCCCCTTTTGAGCTCGGCATTCATTTTAGCGTACTCTGCATCTATGTATTTAGAAAATGTCTTTCTTGCATGGCAAACTGGCACCTTCTCTCGCCGGTATTTCGCCAATGAGGGCTCTGAAGGAGTCTGATTCAACTGTTGATAGCGGGAGCATGTTCTCAACAACATGCCTGCCTATCATTGAATTCAGCTCAGTCTGTGTCACAAGTTTTTGTGAAGCTGGAGCAGAAAAATCCAGCTTTAGCTGCTTGGACGGCTCCGTGTCCTTCTTTGTTAGCAGAGCTCACGTTAGCCACACCTGGCCTGCTATCATCATCAACAGTCAACAACGGTGCTTTTGGCCACTAGAAGCGTGTGCCGCTGAGAGATGCTTCATTAGATTATAGTTGCTTACAATGACGTGGAGATTAAAGTGGTGTCTGTACTTCCACTTTGAAAACGTTAACTTTCCCTCCGGACTTGCCTTGCTGCAGCTTACCTCTGCTAGTTTGTATGTGAGAGGCTGCTGTGTGTTTGTGTTGTTTGTGTGTAAAACCGAACACTGCCTCTGATTGGCTTACGAACTCTCACTCTACCTTAGAGAGCCAATCATCATCACTTATGCGGTTGTTTGCCCCTCCCTCCTCCCTCACCAAAGCTGCGGCTTCCGTGGCTGAGAGCCGAGTCGGATGGCAACAGCTTCAATGAGCAGCTTCAGTTTGTAACGCGACACATTTAATTGTCAGCAACGGTAACGGCATTGTAACGATGGAAATAGTAATTAGTTAGATTACCCGTTACTGAAAAGAAGTTATTCGTTATTCCGTTATTCCCATCACTGTTCATCCATTATCTGTAACCGTTTATCCTTTACAGGGTCACGGGGAACCGATCCAGGCTGACAGTTCTGATGGCTGATGTTCCATAGAAATATCTGGATATTGACTTAAAAAAAAAACTATGGTTTTAGCAGTTATGCTGTCCTCCACCTTCTTTTACGTAGTTACGTTGAAATGTCATCATTGTTACTGTTTTTAGCTTGGTTACTCAGCAACAGCCTGGTGACAACAGCTTGGGGAATTTGAGCATTATCAGCCTGTTTACACTTACCCGACATTACAATTACAGAAGCCTGCTCTGTAGCCCTAAGCTTAGCATTGTCAAGTGATTAACATCACCTCTGACCCAAACCACGCACTACACAATGAATATGTTGTTTCCATCAAACCGAAGATACAAGGTGTCACAATTCAACAAGGTTAGACTTAAGCACTCTTTTGTGCATCAGTCTATCTTCAAATCGAAGAAAGAGCTGAATCCCAGAGTAAATGCACATTAAGGCTAGATGTAAGTATGTTGTTTGTGATTGTAATGTGTCCTTTGTGATTGTGATTCTAATGTTATGGTCAATTGTATGTTCCCTTGTGTTTAATGTTTTGTCTATCTGAATTTGACCTTGTAGCTACCCCTCTAGCATCACTTCTTAAAGATTCAAGATGCAAGAGGGTTTATTGTCATTCCAGTCATATACACAGTACAGAGTGCAATTAAATAACATTTCCCAAGAAGCTTCAGGGCAAACAAACAACAACAACATAGAACAACAACAATGCCAAATGCTACATGTAACTGCGAGTGTAGTGCAACAATACTTGCACCCCTCTAGTGCAGTAGTATCAAGAATGGAAAAAAAGTCTGAGTCAGTGCGTGGTTGGATGGTTCATACATACCTTACCTCGACGCAGGGACACATGTCTCATTTGTGACCAAGAGTCAAGATTGATTTGTGTTTAAGCTGACGAGCTTAACAGCTAGTTCTGTTGCCCAAACCTAACCAAGCCATGACCGTTTGACAATTTTAACACCAGTTCAAAGGTCACAATATGTCATAAAATGTCAGCTGTTTGTCAGCAAGCTTTATTTTGAAAGTCTAAATGGACATTCCATATTAAGTATTGTTGCTGACTTATCAGATGGTAGGTTGGTAGGTAGAGCATTATAGTTTGGAGCTGACAAGTTGAGAGTGAAAACATGTTGGCATAATAGTATCAAAGGTGGATATATATGTTGTTATAACGTATCTGCACCATAACAGCAACTCTTTCTCTTTTCTTTCTTTCTCCTAACGACATGAATCCTGGGGATTGTTGAATGTTACTCTTGACAACGATGTCAAGGGAATCTGGATGAACCAGTGGCATACTTAATAGATTCCCTGGGTGTGCAGAGGACCTATATGTTTCCATATGGGTGACCTGTAAATCAACTCTTCTGTACTTTCACTTGAGAAAAAAACCCTTGACAAGATGATGCAGCTAATAGAGTTAGGCTTGTCCTACACACAAACGAGTTGACCTGTCTGCAATTATCTGTTCCTTTTTTACCATGGTCAGGTAGAGATGAGCTCCAATTTATAGCAAGCGCATGTACTCTGCTGTTTTGATTGCAAAGAGAGAAAAGTAGAGAGCAGACATGTCTGTTCCACAAGGACAATTTATAATGTGGATACGCATAACCATTTGGTACCAAATGCTACCATAGCCTCTTTATAGCCCTCAACATAAATAAATGGGAGAGGTTGTTAGTTCAAGGAAGCTGCGACCCTACAATCAGTAGTGCAGCATTTATCCAAGTCTTGTTCTGATGGGTAGAAGTTGTATGTTATGTTCTAAGTTACACCGTATATTTATGGGGTGGGGTAGAATCTTAGTGGAATCTGCTTTCCTGAACATACCATTTTTTAAACAGCTAAAATTATTTTAGCTGGCCTATATGTGTGCTCAGGGATCAGCGAGTTTGGACACTCGCCCCTTGAATTGGGTTTTTTGTTGCCAAGTTGCGGTGACATGTTGAAATTGTATGTAGAAACAACCAAATGCAGGTGCCTGGACATGTCCTTGAAATGCATGAGAAACCTGGGAAAAACTGGAGTTTGGCAGGTCTGACTCAGTGGAATCTGCCTTTTATTTAATTTAGACATATTTTTCTTCATAAATGTCACAGTCTAGTAAATTAGCAACTACATTGCTTCGATGTTATTGATAGCGAGTTATTCTTGACTAATAATCCTTCAGACTGAGTGTCCAGAGGATGCTCCGTGTGCTCTAACACTGGAACTGTCAACTTTTGAACGACAGTTTGGATGACGCACTGACCATTTCAGGTTGAATTTATGCATGCACCAGTATTTACAGTATAGCTAAATAATCAGGAGTCTAATAGTAACTTTTAATCATCAAGCCATGTTAGTCTAATATAATTTACTCTGTATGAGCTCCAGGCGGCTGGCGTACATATCATACCTCAGACGAAATGTAGCAACGAAAGAAGAGAGACAAACTAGGCAGTTGAAAACAGTGCATTTCTCCAGCTATCTGTGATGCACTGTAGCTAGATTGTGGCAGTTGTGGCAATGACGATTGTCCGCATCAACTCTAGTGAAGTTTTACCAAAGTTTTTTGTTTATTTCTCTCTCCGGTATTGTCTCTATGAGCAGGACCACACATATAATATGGAGAGATCTCTCTTTTTGGTTGCGTCATAGATGAATGTCTCAAGTTGAACCGGAGGAGAAGTTGAAGAGGTAATTCTTCATAAAAGAAAATAAGAAAAAACATACAGGACAAGGTCCAGTTTATTTTTACAGTGCAAACAACAACACACATTGTTATCGGCAGTGCTGTTGAGACAGAATTTTTGTATTTTAATTAGCGCTGGGTTTAATTTGAAGGACAAGCATAAAAAGCTACACACTGAGACGTGTTAAAGCAGTTGTAACTTTCATATTGTATTACCGCTGCTCAAGAACACCTACCTGGTTTAAATGTTTAATAGGTGAAATGTTTGCTCTTCAGATGCTCCTCATGGATTTAGGAATTCAAGTATTACAGGGAATCCCACACCTAGAAATCACATCAGGGTAAAAGACAATGTGACTGAGGTTATTTATGTTTGATATCACACCTATTACTGTGGGCCATAATCATTCTGTTCATGTCCTGATAATTTACGAGTTTCAAACTAACTTACATTAGATTGAAATTCCTGACCATGCTTGAGAAGAACTACTTCATATACACATCCACCCACATTATCACACTCTGACCAATAAACCAGCGCAGGCAACATGCAAATATAAGAAAATAAGGTCAGTGCAGAAATATTGATGAATGATGTTTACACTGCAAGCTGCAATGTGGAATTTTCACTTAAATACGAATAAATATAATCAATTCTTCAGATGGCAGCTCTGGCTCATTAATTGAGAGCCTGAGCTAGTTATAGACTGCATGTTTTTTTGGGATGTGTGGCACTGAAGTGTCAAACTCTGTTTTTGGTCCTGACAACCCTGATAACCGGTCTGTGAGACTCTTATTTATTCACTGATTAGGACCATTGATCCTTCTACACCACTGCTCTAAATGACAATCCAGCCGGTAAATGAGCAACCTTCTCCCTGCAGACTTCTGGCTTGATGGAGGTGAGTGTATTGTGTACAGGGATACCATCGAGCTTAGATTTGGATTGTCAATCACACCTAAGGTCAATGCAAACTTTGTCAGTGCATGGCACTAAAGTGTTTAGAGAGAGTTGTTTTTCTTCTTCACTGCGATGCCATCCTACTGTATGTTTCATCACAGAGGTATTCTCCATGGCAGCAACCCGGCTGATGCACAGCATGCGGTCAAATCAGTTTGCTTTATTTTAGGAAGCACTGCCTGACACCATCTCTTGCTATGCTTTGACTTGTCTGTAAAATATATGGCTGATGAATGACAGTAGGCTCTTTTTGAAACCAAAAATACACTTCTTGTGCCATGATACATACAATTACACAGTGACAATCAAACAGTTAACCTGGTGTCACTGTTAACATATAGATGCACACTCATATCCCCAGACTCCATAGCTGATGTCCAATTGCCCATTGTATGTACAATGAATTTGATTTAAAAGGTACTTCAGATAAGCTGTACATTTAGTCAGAGTCAGGGGGGGCCCATACATCAATCAAAATCAATCAGTCAAAAGTGGGGTCCTTATCCTCCAAACCAAGAAAGGAAATCATATCATCATAGTGCTTCTTAAACAAGGAGGGGAGGTAGATTTCCATTCTAACTAAAAGACCCTAGCTATAACCCTGTAAAACATTAAAGCCTGCTGGAACTCATATGGCTCGTGGATTGATTTGTTTCCCAATAATTATATAAATCAAATCAAATATTTCTACCCTCAACTTATTACTTCAGGGCAAGCCCAGAAAAATGAGTCAGAGTCCCCTAGCCTGATTTATATTAGTCACAAAAAGCTGACAGGAAGATCCTAAAAAGCCTGGTCTTTCGAAAGTTAATGCGACGCATGACCTGAAAAGGTAGCTGAGAACTAGGATTTGTAGAACATTATGTGTTGTGTCTCTTCCAGGCTCTGCCCCTACAGGACTGTGGGTAATAGCTCTCCTCCAATCACTCACATATACTTGCCCACTGAAAAAATTGCACAAGTGTAGCCTGCCAATCAGGGCTTGGGTATGCAAATTCATGTCTCGAGAAATATAGGTATAGGTAGTAAAACTGCTGTCCATGAAGCTTTTTCCTGCTGCAATGACAAAGTTTGCCCACTGATTTAGTGTTTCCATCACTGGAGTAGCTCCTTAATGTCCATCCTTCACCGCTCTTACTGCCACCACGGACACTCAAGTTCTCTGCTTTAAACACACTGGACAGGACTACCCAGAGAGCAGCGAACAGGGCGGACTGTCAAGCACTACGTTGTCTGAAGTCTCTGAATCCATCCAGTTTGATTAAATGCTGTTTTCTTAAAGACTTTAGTTGAAAACAAAAAAAATACATAACAAAACTAATCTGTGCCTGAAAAAAATAACATTATTTTGTAAACGGTTTTGTGCAGATATGCTGCAATGAGAACTATGGATGTATTGTAGCAGCAGCCTTTAGGTGTCTACCCAAACCTGCACGGATTGCATGACAGATTAGATTTATCAGTTTTCTTCAGGAATGTTGGAAAAATAGTTTGACATGCATCTAGTGTCATTAAAGTCTGCTTTCATAAGTTACTAAGCTGACAAGAAGCAAAATCTTGCAACAAAACCAAAGTCAAGCTTTAAATGAACCACTACTTCAAAACATTTGTGCGAATATATCATAATTTAGTTATTGATTAGATTTTGATTTATTAAAGAAATTAAAAAAAACAAAGTAAACATTTTTGCCCCCAGAATTGCCATTGAGAATAAGTATATATGGAGCCCGCTAGACCCTTTTCATAGCAGACATTTCAACCTGTCAAAGCAGCAAAAGCACAAGTGGAATTAACTCACTGACATGACTTACTGGGACACTTAATAGAATGGAGCCAGCTTTGACATTATTGGTCACACATGTGCTTGTTCTGCTTTGACAAGTCAAAGGCTATTGCAAGGTCTATCACCAGGATCAAAGGCTTCTGAACTGGTACGTTCACATTTGTACGTGTCATAGGCAGGGTACCATGCTGACATTTCTAGGAAGTGTCATTTCATGTTCACGTTACATGTTCATGATCTGGTCTGGGTTGGAGGGAATGGTGGTGGAGTTACAGGCTAAAAAGGCTGCCAGCCAGTGAATGCAATTCAACACTTTGTTTCAACATTTGTTCGTGCTACGTGTTCCACTGGGTATTTTAAGGTGACCTCGGTGTAATTTCAATCCGTGTCCGTGGCAACGAAAAACAGATACTTTTGATAGGAGGTGGGGACATCTCCAGCTGCGATTGCGGCAACCAAAACGGGTACGATTTACTAACCCTTAACCAAGTGGTTTTGTACCTTAACCTAACCAGATCATACGCAAAGCGATGTCAAAAGATATAACACAACACTGAACCAAAATGAACAATAAGTTGCAATATAAAGAATTTAAGAGCTTCAACATATCCGAACTTTGCAGAAATAAACATTGCAAACGTTTACTCAAGTTACTAGATTGTAACAGTGACTATTATCAACACGTCACATACACTTTAGATAATGTCTGAAATGCATCATGAGCTTTGAGAATTAAATCAGACGGTCACAGATAGATGTTTTAACGATGATATTAAGAGGAAGAAGAAACTTACGCATGCAGTTGCCAACCCATTCATCCTGTCTGGCAATGAATTTCTAACTGAAGGAACAAGCCACTGCAATTCCAGATAGCATTAAAAGGAAGCGTTATAGTCAGTGCCAACACCAGTGACCTCGCTGTACACTACAGGTTGTCAATGATTTGCTCAGTTCACCTGCTTGCCATACCAGCAGAGGACAATTGTTTTCTTTCTTGTTCTGCCTGGAAGACTGAGCACAAAATGTGTTACATACGGGGGCATCCACACCACACGCACATCTCTTTGAGTCAGTACATGAAAATATAATTTCATTGTGGTCTAAGTTAGAGAAATGAAATAAACAATCTCAACGGAAAAAGGGAATGACAAATCCATGCTCCTCTCCCAAACCACCTCTGAAGTGCCCTCAAGCACTCACTTAACACCTAACTGCACTGGTGGAGCTGTTCAGTGACCAGAATTATCAGACTGTGGTTGTTTTTATTGTAGCTCTGAGGTGTGGCTGCGTTTCTGACTGCGAGTGAATAGCTAAAATGTAATAGTTAGAATTAACATCGAATCGAACATCACTTTGACAACATTCAAGCAGCCGCATGCAGGAGGAAGCTAAGAAAACATTTCTTGCCCGTTCCCTCGCTCTGACTGAAGCACAGTGTTCATTTAGACGCTTGGAAATGAATATAAAAATCATGGAATCGGAGTGTTGTGGATTTGACGTTTGTGACCGTGAAATCTGAAATAATGTGAAACGTGACGGTAAACAAATAGCTGTGGCCATGCATGCAAAACCGCACGAGAGTGAGATTTTATGAATGGATGTCTCATCATTCCAAGACGCCCTGATTTATCTCCCCCATTCTGAGTGCTTTATGGTTATAAAGCTAATTTATTCCGGACTATAACAATAGTTTATCGCAACATGACCATGCTTAGTGACTCGTTGGCTACTTACCATCTGCCTTAGTTCCTGAGGCCAGCTTAGGATCAATGGTTGTAAATATCATCAGTAAAGTGCTCAGGGTCGTTTTATTTTGGGATGTGGTGTGAGAAACATAACAACTACATTTATTTAATTGAACACAATGTTCTCAAGAAAAAAAAAGGGGGGTTTACAAGCCACAGAAACTCTTTTACTTTCTTGTACCCAGTATTGGTTCATCTGGAACACTCTGGAGACAACAATTTACAATAGCCTTTCACTGTCTATAATGCTGTTAAAATGTGACTATTAAAAACACTACAAGTTGCCTGCCCTGACATTACCTTTATCCTACTGTGAAAATGTTCAATTTTCTTTGCAGCAAGAACACACCCAGGGCCTCATGCCTATTTAATGTTTCTCCTGAGAGAGCAGCAAAATGCCACCCTGTGTGGGTGATTTTAATTTGAGAAACACAGGGTTCTATTATGTTTTTGACAAGGATGCAATGGCAGGGAAATAAAAGTACAATATGTATCTACCACCTGATGAATTTATACTCTAAACAATAGAGGCAGCATATGTATATTGCTGCTTACTGTAGCTGCTGTTACTTAATTGGCTCGGTTAGCCGTGCAGCTAGCGGTCCGGACTGGGAGCTTGGAGCACCGCTGGAGTGTTAGTGTTTACATCGCTATTTCAGCAACTTGGGAACCCCTCCCACTCACATACTCGCTCACATTGACGCTGACCACCTGTGTGTCTAGCCGACACAAAAAAATTAGTGGTCCGACTAGCAAAACCGAGTGCAAGGAAACTGACAAAGACGAAGAACTTGCTTATTTGGAAAGAGTTCGGCTACCTGAAGTCTGACAAATGACCGACCAGCATTAGATGCGAAATGTTTCAGTGACCACCAACCTCTTCCATCATCTCAGAAGGTATGGTCCCAGTACGCCGAAAGCATGAGTTTGTCCCATAATGCTAGCACCAGCCTCCCCGCAAGTAGCCCACAGACCAGCCCTACTACTTCTACCAGTCAAACTTTACTTTGACAACCAACAATCGCCTCTGCTTTTTCAGCCATTACCCCATATGAGAGGAAACCAAAGCGATCCAAAGATATAACCAGCGCAATTACACACTGTACCGCTAAAGATATGATGCCTACAAGCATAGTTTAAAAACAGGGCTTCAAGAAGCTAATGATTGTCACAGATTCTAAGTACAAGCACTTCGCAACCACAGCTGATATGTTGTCTGGTCGCACGTCTGAACCACATCAGGTCTTCCAGAACAGGAGGTTAATGAAGCTGAACTGAACAACAACCTGCAAGTTCAAGAATGTGCAATATTCACAGGATACAGTGGCATAATCATCCTCTAAATTTACCTTTTTATTTTATTTTCTTTAATCAAAGTTCAGTTCAGTATACTACTACTATTCAATCTGACAACAAATAATTGTATTTTATAAACCATAATTAACCCTCTGGTTTGTTTTGGGTTCTGTCCTACGGAGAATACTCTTAAAACTGTAAATTCAACATTAATATTATTGTTAAATATATATCGTGATAATTATCGACATCGATCAATATAAAAAACACGAGGACTATTAGAGGAGCACAGGAGACGGGTGGAGGAAAACAGGACTGACCCTAGGACAAGAACAGATGAACCAACAACAAGTGAGAGAACACAGACTTAAATACAAGCTTAACTAACAACAGGATAAGGTGCAGGTGGAGAGACACTGGGAACAGAGCAGCGATAACGAGGCGAAGGTGAGGCCGGTGTGAGGGGAAATTTAGGCTGGGGAGGAGCACAGGAACACCGGAGGGAAACAGAACACTGGGAACACAGGTGAGTAGAAGGTAGAGAGGGACAAGGGAACAAGACACAAGAAAATAGCTAACTGAAAACCCAAAACTATGACACACCTGCTGGTGATACCCTGACAATACACAATCTCAACACCACATTTCTCCTCAAAGACTTCTTGTTAACTCATTTAGTGATTTATCCATTTTTGAATTGTGACATTATTTTTGAACGGATCGTATAGTTGGAACTCTCACTATTTTATAAGTTAAAGGCAGCAACACAACGGCCCAACTGTTGGACATCTGAAGCGTTTGGAGAGACTCGGACGAGGTCGGGAACATTTCTGTTCGGTGTGTTGTGTCGGAAGCTTTCGGAGCCGTTCGGACGTTGTCTGCTCCGACTCAGCATGCAAAGTCTGAGGAGGAGGGCTGTCGGACGTCTGAGCCTCGGATTCTCTGATTGGTTGTGTGCCCGCTGAATGGCCGTTCTGATTGGTGGTGTGCTATCGAATCAGCACGGTGTGTGGGAGGGCAGAATACTGTGTGCGCTTTGTTTTTCTATGGACTCCGTTCCGTCATTCCCCGTTTTCATGCTTTGCATTACTGGCACGAGACTGGCTGTTATTATGTGCGTTCAGGACAAATTAATTTGTGTTCGTTTGGTAATGCCTCGCTGCATGTTTAGTATGCAGCTGTTTTTATCTGAAATAGTTAAGTTTCGTTTTGATCGAAAGTAAAGAGAGTTGCGTGCATAAGCCTCTCGTTTACAACTCACTACACAAGCACCACTCGCTTATTGCATCTCGCGCAAGCGCAGAACATACATGCTGCTGTGGGGTAGGCAGCACGTCGAGGTGGTGTGTTTCAATGCAACTTTTGTGCCGAACGGGTCAGACGAGAGGCAACAGAGTGGTCGGAGAGTGGTCGGATAAGGCAGTTGGACGTCTGGGCAGTGTGTGGGGGCCTTTACACTTGATAAATGCGTTAGATAGTGCAAATCATTTGTTTTGTAAATATAGTCTTAAAGATTTGTTTTTCCCGCAGATGAAATGATGTTAATGTTGTTTTTGCCACTCGTATGACCGCATATCAAGTTCATTTCTTTTTAGCCCTTACTTTTAGATTGTCATCTTTAAAGTTTTTTCTTGAGACATGTAATGTCGGATATATTCAACGGATAGAAATGTTGTCCATTAATGCAGGCAATAATGTAAATGTATGCATGGCTCATATAAAAATACATACAATACATATAAGAGCATCAAATGCACATAAAAGACAACAAATGACCTGTGGTGAAGCTTCATGCACTATTGTGTCAATAAAAATAGATTAAATACTAAACATAATGTGCTATATGCTGGCTTAGCTCAGTGAGTCCATAGGTTCTTCCTTAGCTGCTGTTGAACTGTGGCAATAGCAGTGGGAATAAATGATTTTTTTAAAAAACAGCACTTCCCTGCAAAAGGGAATCTGAACCTCCACCCAGCTCAAAAAAAGGTATGGAGGGGGTGGAATGCGTCATCAAGGATTTCATGGGTCTGTTTACGGCTTTTGTTTCTGCCTCTGATTTTAGTTCTCCAGTTCACTTCTCTGGAGACTGAGTCAGGCTTTACTTCTCACAGACAAGTGACCAAACAAGGACACAATGTCAGAAGTTAATACACTCTCAATCTCAATCCATGGTCTGTGGACGCTGCTCAGCAGTGGCGTGCACAGACTTTTTGAAGGGCAGGGGCGAAAAGAAGAAAAGGGCACATACAGCGTGTTCTCGCCACTGAAGAGGGCACTTTAGCGTGCGTTTTTTTTTAAAAATGGGCCACGGGGGGAGCGAGCGATAGTAGCTAGGGATGCGCACATGCAAATACAGTCAGATATCCAGTTTGACAGCATTTCAAGCACTGCTTTACATAATACTTTAGTGTACGACCATCATCTTCATGCTGCTTGGAGTGCTTAAACCTAACTATAAAACATTTAATCATGCAACTACTTATGAGTGGAAATGAAATATTTAAATCAAGATTGAGTCAATATTTAAGAGGATGCACCTTCCTAAAATGTTTTATATGGTGGTGCTAAACCAAAGTCATGTGTTGCAACTTTGCTGACTATCCAAACGGATTAAGGTAGCACATACACCCTATTTCAGGGCAGAGTTGACAAATCTGATAAAGGTGTAAAAGGTCAAAACGTCAGCATGTTGTTTGACATGGTCAGAATTAATTGGTGAAATGGAGATTTTGTGCAACTTGCCGCCCCCCCGTTTTTGTCACACTGTCACAAGACAAATCCCAGATCTGTAACAATTTGTCAGACATAATGTAGGTGCTAACTATGAACAAAACTCAATACGCCACGACAATGTTATGTGTTGAAAACTTGTATATTGAAGTATGTATGTATGTAACGCTGTGATCCTCCCCTCTCACTGAAGTTACATAGTGCAGAAACAAGGGATGGGGGTGCAGAGAGGCTGAGACAGAGACACCATTCACCCTATTACAAGACATTGATGATTTTGAAGGTGTTTTTTTAAGGTGAAAGAGTTACACGGTGTTGCTTTCAATTATGAAACGTAAGTGACGTGACGGAGCTTAAATAAGTAATGTTGTTATTTCAACCCCAAACCATGATCTTTTCCTAAACCTAAACAAGCAGTTTTGATGCCTACACCCAAACAAACCTTGACCATCTCATAATGTAAATAACAGTCTGAAAGCCATAATATGTCATCATATTTCAAATGTTAGTCAGCAAGCTTTATGGTGAAGTCTAAACTAACGTAGCCTATTCATCGTCGGCAACTTGATTGCAGAGCCCTTTACGCAAACCTGGCGGCAGAGGGTCAAGCAGAGCATCATAGTTTGAGCATAAGGCCATGGACCAAGCTGCTGTATTTAATTAGTTTGTAAGTGTTAAGTGTTGTCCTTTTAATATCCTCCTGTGTTACATAACACAGAACCCAATGGCTTGTTCTGTTGCCCACAGTTCAACGCTTGTAGTTTCACCCCTTGTTTTCCCCAGGCAGAGAGAATTGTTGTGTGGTGTCCGGATGTCAGGTTCAGTGATCCAGCTGCCTTTCTCTCAGGGAAACATGGCGTCTGCCTCGCTTCCCTCTGTCGGTCACGTCTGCTGTGTGTGAAGGGAGATGGATTGGGACAAAAAGAGAAAATAAAAAAATACACAGAGAGTTGCGCTTGCAAGGAATATCCTCGCATTTGATCTACAGGGACAACAGTGGGTTCCCAGCGTAGGCCTCTGGAGACAGACGAAGGCTCAGGCCTTGGGCTCTTTACCGTGAAAGAAGAGGAGTTTCTCCTATACTGCAAAAAGGAGGGGAAGGCAGGGGAGTGCGGTATTTGTGTTTCTGTTCCCCTCTTTGGGCCTCTTTGCCTTTCAGTTCAAGTTTGTTGC